>JARLTB010000179.1:5465000-6065000 GCA_030141615.1 Unio pictorum
TGGATCCGTTTGTTTGTTTAGAGATTCTCGGATGTATAATAAAAGGGTGATATCATGGATTCAGATTTGTATGAATATATGCAAACCCCTCCTTTGTTCAGATATACTTTAGAATTGTACCCCATTCAGACTGTTTATGATTGGCATATTCACTGTGATAAATGCTGTATTTAGAGGACGCTGCATATGGATCCACTGGAAGGTTTTATCTTCAAAGAAAGAGATAAAGAGATACAAACGTTTCTTGAAAAGAATATTGTTTAATTATGCTTGAGGAAGACAAGATTTCATGTTTCGTTTTTTGTTTGTTTTTTCGTTTTTTTAGAGGGTTTGTTGAAACAATACGGCGAAAAACAAGATGGGTTTGTGCTAGATTTCAAGGATCTTGCATTAGCTCATTTGTTGCACTGTATCACCTAACGACATTGAGCAAAGTATGCATCTATTCGGTATTTGATACAGCAGTCAAACTGTTTTCACTGTTTATGTTATAATGAAGAACGTTTTCGCAAAATGTGCCATACTTGTCAACACGTCGCAGCTTCTTTGCAATTATGTTCCCATTTATTGATTGTTACACACGGGAAAGACGTATCAATTAGCATACTACTTGGGGCAGTCATTCAATTTTCAGATATTGACATGCCTACCAAAGGGAAAATTGATTTGTCGTTGTCTGAAACACGCTTAGAATAGTTGTGTTTTTTACTGGGGAGGGACGTTTGACGCAAGGTCGAAATAAGCAATGTTTGCAAGTGATCAGATCCTAAGAACGTTCTCGTTAATAATCTGCTTTCTCTGTTACAATCTATATACCGTTTGCAAACGTAATATAATACAATACAGGCAAACCACTTTACCCTAGGAAACCATATAAAGTATCAAAGATAAGAAAACATACGTAGAAAAAAACAACTGCAGTTTTTATTTTGCAGTGTTTTACACGTCACATAAATAATTTTATTTAACACCTGTGCCGAGACTATCAAGAAAGTTAAATAAAAGGAATCATAATATGTTTAAGCATCCAGTCTTTAAGAAATTTGAGTTTGAATAAAAATTTGAGTAAAATAAGGCAATATGTATTCATCATATATGTGTGTGTTTGGGACTAAATAGCAAAGAGCAAGATATGAAGTACGAAGTATGATCATCAGGTTGATTATTCAAGAGAAAGGTATCTTTCTAAAACGAACGCTTTCTCCTGATTTGTTTCCCCTCAGAAAAGTATCAAAATCTAAACAATGGAACCCACTGTTTAATTATTATTTTACCTAAGAACTTCTGGTACATATCTGCCACTAGTTCCATCCCTTCAGCCAATCTACCTGTCAAATCAATATGATTGTACACCATATAATGTTTCACGACAATTTGTATGGAAACAAAAATCTAATCTATCATGAGACTGATTTTTAATGTCTTAGTATATATATATATATATATATATATATATATATATATATATATATATATATATATATATATATATATATATATATATATTACTAGTATATTCTCTTAAAATAAGTAACATAACAGAGCGAAAGTGAACAAGGTTTGTAAAATTCAAAAAAATAATTTAAATAATTAGAATGCAAAGTGACAACGTTAAAAAATGACTGTAGGATAAAGTGAATTAAATCACCAATAATCATAAAATTACTGACACCAGTATAATGAAATAAAAACTTATTTAAAACACTAACTAACAAACAATAGAATTTAAATATACATAAAAGTATGTTATGCTAGTTTGTTTGTGAATTAATATTAAACACAGCATTGATTTTACATTAATAATAGCCATAATCCCCATACCGATATTCTACAGAAAGCACGTCTCAATATAAATGAAATTTCTGCAATGTTTAGTCATCCTTCTTGGTGAAAAGGAGCGAAGAAAGGTCTACATTAATTGTCGGACATAAACTGTTTTTTTGTTTTACCTTTTATTTTCTCCACTGTCGGGTGATGTATTTCTCTGAATGCATTCATTAGGTCTGTTAAAAATACATGAGATTAAATGATAGAATATCTAATGTGGCTTATACTGAGACTAAATTACAAATTAGCATTTTTTAGAGTTACCAGATACATGAATTCACTTCAGACTTTACTAAATCCATGCGATGGGTTTGTATGTAATAGAGCCAATACAGGTGGCCACAGGAAGTTTTATCATAGATAAAATATGTAAAGATGCTTAATTTGCTCCAAATGTGGTTTTTTAGTCATATCTGAAATAACTTTTTTGTATATACTTTAGTTTGAAACATAAAGACTTATTGGAGAAATAATTTTCATATCTTTTTCATTTCTATACTTTTATTAAAATAATACGCTTTTGATACTAAGAGCTTAAATATATCCGGTATTAACGTAGGCACAGAAAATATCCTCTATATATTTATACACTTAAGAATGTTTTTCGGAAACCTAGATACATAGAAGTTTATATCACAGATTCAATTATGTATGAAACAATACGAACACACCCATTTTCCAATATACTCAAGAATAGTAACCCCTTCAGACCTTTTGTGATCAAATTATTTAAGAAATGTCGTACTTAGATGACACTACTATGATAGCGACACGGAGATTCTATCTTTGTAAAATAGCTAAAGATACACAGTGTTCATCTAATGGATGCTGTTTGTATTGTAATGTTATATACGTTTCTTAGTAGGTTTAAACGAAACAAGAAAGTAATTAACACGAGGGGTAGGTGCTTGATCTTAGGGAACTATCATAGTGCTCGCTGTTTTGTATCCTTTTAAGCAAAGTATGCAACTAGTGTTTATTTGATACCACAGGAAGCCTTTATTCCGATAATATATATATATATATATATATATATATATATATATATATATATATATATATATATATATATATATATATATATATATATATATATTATGCTCGTTTTCAAATCAAAATCTGTAGGATTTTAATACATAATTTTCTCTCTATATTACAAACCATATAACGTTGGCAAGCATACTACAATACAAATATTGTAACTATCCTTGGCAAATATATCTGGTCAACTTTGAATTCAAAATATATTGTTACGGTAAAACAAAACATCAAAACCCAAAAGCAGTGCTCACAGATTTGTAAATATTTAAAGACGTTGAAGATTCTGCCATGGGTAAGGAATAGCATGTTGTAGCAAACAGAATACAATTTAGAATGATAATGACATTCATACTCTTTAGAATTTAATGATGATCGAATATAGTTACATGAAATGTGCTGTGCTAAAAATGTGTTTCATGATGTCGCTATACAACAGACACGGTCTGCATGTTGGATATCGCTGAAAGAAGAGGATGACACTAATATGTCGATTTCCTCTTTTGCAAATTAATATATGTGCTAGATCTATCAGGAGAAAGAACTGTATTCGTAAGAGTAAGAATCATCGAATGTTTCAACAGTTAAGATCAATAGTGTTTGAATCAAGGCGTTAATGTACATTAAGTATGACTATAGCTTAATACCACGAATCAAATGCAAAACATTACTTAATAAGAATTCGCTTTCTCTCTACATCTTTTCCTGAGAATGTTTATCAAATTATGACTATAGAAACATACTGTATAACTGTGAATTTACCTATCTGCCCCTTACAAAAGTCTTCGAAATCCTTCCAATCATCTGTTTTCCCTGTCAAAACAATATGAATATGTACACCATATAATGTTTGGCCATAATGTCTATGAAAACAGCAATGTAACCTATCATTGGATGGATGTTTAAACGCCCGACAAATATCAGAAAATTTATGAAGTAGAAGCGATATATAAATATATATATATATATATATATATATATATATATATATATATATATGTGTGTGTATGTATGTATGTATTTATGTGTGTGTGTGAATATGAAACATGATTATATATATATATATATATATATATATATATATATATATATATATATATATATATATATATATATATATATATGTATGTTTGTGTGTGTGAATATGAAACATGATGCAATTGCTGTACATTCAATACGATAATGATATAATATCAATAACCTACATGCATAATGCCCAAAATAAATTTAATTTCAGACAATTGCTAATTCTAGTGTGCGTAAAATAGAATGAAAATTCTTAATGATTTTTCAAATATACTAGAAAATTCTTATTTACCTGTTGTATTCTGCACTGTAGGGTCAACAGTTTCTCTCGCGGTTCGAAGAAGTCTGTCTGTTAAAAATGTTAAGATTGAATGCTTTGCCGTGATTTGTACATACACAGAATCACAAAATAAAATTTGTAGCAGTTATATCATCCACGTTAACACATAATGGATCCGTGTGTCTATAATGAGATTTTCATATTTAAGTGACGTAACATGTCTCGAAACAAACGTTTTACTATATCTAAAGTAAGTAAAGCTAATGAATTTTGCTTTAATGGATATTGTTTAGTCATATAAGAAATAAGCATTTATATTTATAAACTGACACATGTGTTACAAAATCCCAGATTTAAACAGATTTATTTCATAGATCAGTTATTTATGAATCAACACCCACACAACCATGATCACTATTTACTTAGAAAAATGTCTTTTTCAGATGACACTTCATTGGTAGCAACCCGAAGATTTATCTATGTAAAATAGCTAAAAATACACAATGTTCAACAAACAGATGCTGTTAAATTATGCATGGCGAAAATAAGCTTGCATTATTAGCTTTTTTAATATACTTTGATCAAGATGGTTGCAGTGAAATCAGACGGATATTAACAAGAGGGGTAGGTACTTTATCTCACGAAATAATTATCCACTCACTCGTTCTCTAGAATCGTCTAAATATTTCACATACGTCGTTGGATAGTGCAGTCGAATCCGTATTCATTATACAGCCATGGTTAATTAAGTTTGAACTTTATAGCTTAATTTCACATAACGATTCACCATACCTGTTATATTTTTGTCAGGATCCAGCTAATTTGCACCCATTTTTCAACTACTTGACATTTTCATAAGTGAAAGAGGTTTCAATCAACATGATATTTCAAGGAAGGATTAATTTATCTTGGAAGATCATATATATATATATTTGCGGATTACTTACCAAATGATCATCTGAATATGCAAACACTTGCCACTGTCCTAATGACATGTTTCATCTATTTTTACCTGTGTGTTGATCATGTGAAGAAAAATAAAAAGTGTCAGAATTTTGTTTTATCCATCGAAGTTTTCATAGTGCATCTAAATTATCTTTGAATCAAAATTTCCCCGACATTGAAAAACATCAGTGTACAGTATGTATCCGTGTGTTTGCCTGTTAATGTCAACAAGCAAGGTAATGATGGAGGACATTACGTTTGACTATAATCTGTATACAATTGGTCCAGAGAAAACACGCCTTTATCATTCACTGCCCCCATCCATTTCATTATATGAGAAAAGTATATATATAAGTTTGCAGATTCAAACTATTGTTAATTGTCAATTTACTTATCTGTTCCTTCGCGAGATTTGTCATTCGTAACAGCGATTCAGATGAAGCCCCTGTAAAAACAATGTGAGAGCACAATAAATCTTTTATTTTGATTTATATGGGAACAAAACAGTTAAACCTCGTATTACTATTAGGTTTATTTTTCCTTTCGCTGGTAAGTGCATATTTCCATATACATGCTGTTTAATGAAGTGTCAATTTACTTTACAAATACAGACCTTTGTCCAAAGAACATGTTAATAACGTTGCGTGTAATGTGGCGGGGGAGGGAGGGAGGGGGTTAATGACGTAAACGTTAGCATCAACTATGTTTGCTTGTAGTTAAATCTTATCAGCCTTTCATGATTTGTATTCTCTGTTATAATCTATACAACAGTAATGAAAATGATTTGTATGGTATATATATATAAAATAAATTTGAATTTGGCATACAGATGAAATTTATATTGAAGTAAATAAACGTTTAAATAAAACAAGTCCCCAAACTAAAAATGTGTGCTCGTACATTTTGCAATCATTTAACGGGAGGGAATAACCTATAACGTGTAGGAAAAGGATGATAAAACAGAACGCCATTTAATAAATAAATATTATTAATATCACTCTTTAGAAATTAAATGATTTGAAAGGATAAGAGGTCAACAAAATGTATTATGTATTAATCGGGTTAATCGAGATATTTTCTAGTTCAGGTGTATGTGTAAGTCTTACGTCCATGATAATGATAGGGAGGAAATTGAAGACGAGGAATACCTACCATTTGACCCGTTCACCATCTCGCTTGATCCAATGGTCGTACCTATACTAAATGTAGTCTTCACTGGAAAGTTTAAATTTAATAAATTTGAACCTAAAAGTTCCTTTTCACATTTTATCGCCGTACCAGCATGATTTGATGCTATGGTTCCGGCTTCTTGTACGACGTCCTTTTAAAATTTGGAAACTGGAAAAAGATTGCGATTCATATGCTGCTGCATGTGAAAGGTGTAACTATGAAGTAATATTTTGGTCATCGGTTGATCGAGGAATTGACGTACTTTTCAAACGCTTGATGAAGGAGCAAAACAATATTTTTAAATATTAAAAAAACATGACAGTGATGTAGAAAAGGTATTTTTATGCTATTCATTTGAAACCACTTTCAAAGAACACTTTGTAGCTCCTTTTGTAAGCAAAATTATGGACCTCTGCAGATATAAACATATTGTTTAACTGGCACATTTACCTGCATCCTTTTCATGTTTGTCTAGCAACCTCTTCATACCCGTCAACATCTCTGTCAAAACAATGAGTTTGCTCCATTAACGTTTCAGCATAAAATGCATGGGAACAACAAGATGATAATACAAGTTATAAAACTGATTATAGCCCATACATATAAATAATAATAAGGAAGGTACTTCGTTGAGATTATGTATCTCTCCCACCAATATTACTTATGAATTACTTGAATGAATAGTCATACTGTTCTGCTGGTATAGTGATGTTTAAGTTGCATATGTGTTCCAGGCTTCGTTCACTCTTTACTTGACATTTACATAGGACAAAGAATTAGCAATTGTCACTCTAGTGTATGGGGTTCATTTTCACTATGAAATGCGAAATTCGGCCTAACGTCTGGTTCCCAAGGGTCAATTGACTTTGAAAACATGGTTGATTGTCCCAACATGTGTAGCAATAGCTGCTTTGGGAAACATTTTAGGGTACAGAATGAAATATGACTATACAACTTTCGTTTGTCTTTGACTGTTTCCATATCGTCAAAGGTAGAGCAGCAGAAGGGGTGAATCCGACAACTTTTTAGAGGTAGAAATTCGTCAAACTAACACTTCCTAAAAAACCGAAACCGAAATGACAACAAACAAAACCCAAAGCTTCTAAGTGAGAGTTTCTCTAACGGGTTAGTTAATTATGTCACTGTGTTTGTGTTATTTTTTCGATATTGTAGGAAGTGTTAGTTTGACAAATGGACGCCTCTAATTGAGACCTCACCCCTTCTGCTGTTACGAATTAAATCATGTCATATATCAGTAATGACAGGAGAATCATTAACTACCCGTTTGGCACGAGAAAAACTAGCGGCGATTAAGAAACATATACCCGTCCGTGCGTGATTCTGTCAGACAAACATTACAAGAAAGACAAGAATATCCGTGTTTCTGTCAGACAAACATTACAAGAAAGACAAGAATCTCAGGTTGATTTTGTTGAGGGTTCTCAACAATTGTTTAAACCAATTACTGCAACTACTAAAGAAGTTATATATGAAAAGGAAGGAGAAGAAGAGAAAGGATATTTTCCTGAACTTGAAAAAGTATCAAAATGTACTGAAGAAACATCTAGACATGTACAAAATCTCTCTAGTCAAGTACCTAAACCGGCAAGACCTCAGCCAGAAAGACCTCAATCTGGTCCGAAAAAAATGATGAAGAAATAGTCGAAGAATTACGTTATAAATGTATTGAAGATGCTTTGTCGCAAATCGGCAAAGTGTTTCAAAACATTTTCCAACTCTTTGTTTCGACTTATGCAATGAAAAAACAAATAAGTTGAAAATTGAACGTAAAACATATTTTAAAGATATTGTCTGATGTATTTTATAACTTAGAACAAATACATGTCAAATCCACACAAAAAGTGCATCGTATATAAAATATCTCGATGCGGTATATAGAGTACATGGTGAATATGAAGAACTAAAACAAAACGGAAATGGAAAAATAAAAGCAGCGAACAGAAAAACAAAGTCAAAAAAGAAAGAAAGACAAAAATCTTAAAAGCATGATCCTTCCTATCAACATCCTCCACCTCAACAAGAAATAATAACAGATGAGGAGGATTTGTGGAGATAAAACTCCTTCAGAAGAATCTTATAATTCGCCAGGTGCAACTGGTAGTGCATTTTCTCGAGGAAGCGGTCTTATTGCCTGTCCTAATAATATTCTTTCCGACATAGCACGATTAGATATTATCACAGAAGGAGCACGGGCTGGAAAGAACTCCTCAGAAATACTTAATGACGCCACTGATATTTGTCGACGATTATTCAAAGCGGTTTCATGGATATCGGTGTATATCGAATTTATCGATGAACTCATTGATGGTTATCACAGCGATTAGTAATAACGATAATAAATAAGCTGATCATACATGCGCACCATCGTAAACCTGTCATGGTCAGACCCTCGCGAATTCCCATTTATAGAACAATTTACGGAGATGGTTTTGGTAATGTTATTCAAGGGTTATTTGCAAAAATAACTCCCAAAATAGCACCGATCGGAAAACAATTATCGATGAAAGTTATTAATGTTATGCGTCAAAAAGCTCATGGTGGTATTGATAATATTGGCAGTATGACGTTTTCTGTAGCCAAAGAAAGATTAATACGATTAATACTACGATAACCGCAGCCAATGGAACTGGCATCTACAGAAATCAAGACTGCGAATGTCAGTAAAATAATAAACCAAGCCGCTTATCACAAACTTGGAGCCTTGATAAATCAAGGATCTGAACAAGTACAAAGAAATATTACTGAAAATGTAATAGCAGGAAGTGGTTTGACAAGGTTGCGATTGCGATAGAGAAATATATTATAAAATGTTCCAATAATCACCCGATACAGCCTTAGATATTGATGCACCTGTTCCCAACGATGAATCAACACGCGATTATCAATTTTATTTTTTAACGCAATAAAACCAAATGAACGAGTCAGAATTGAACTTCAAGTTTATGATACAAATATATAAAGCATTTATTGAAGTAGAAGGAGCACTTGAAACAAATGTCGACGATAATACACCATATGTAGAGAATGCGCGAGTTGGTTTTGTAAACAATTAAATTATGACCTTGTTTAGTAGCGCTACATATATTATTGAAAGAAGAGAGATTGAATCTATTCAAACGGATGTTGATGTTGTCAAACAGTATTGGGTTTAGCAAGATATTCTGATGATTATACAAGATCGGCTGGTCCATCTATGATGCTTGCTAAGGATATTACTGATAATGATGATCATATACAGCATGTCAAATTACGGACACCACAAGCTACTGCAACTGATCCACAACCAGCTGGAGATTAAGTTAGACCCGATGCCGATTTTGATATTATAAGAGATTTTAGTGCCACTTACAAGTTAGGATTTGCAACACGTGCATCAATGTTACAAGGACTGCGTAGATTATTTTTATGTGCAATTCCACTGACTCATATATTTGGATTTGTAGCAATGTTAGAAAGGTTATTTTGGAGCTAGACATTCGGTAGTGCATGTAAGGAAATTACTATCATTTATGGATACAGGTGGTAAATCATTACGATTATGGCAAACACCAACTACAGATAGTATAGAGAGTTCTATTAACGACATATTTACATGGCATATGCCATCACAACATGGTATTTCTGCGCCGCAACATACATTTGCTGCGCTACAGGATAAGGAAAGATTAAATTCTCAAGAGCGGAACCATGTGATATTAGATCAACTAGGTGATTCTTAAATCTCGTTATGAATAAACGACCAACAAGAACCATCCGAAGGTATTTTACTTAATTACAAACAAAACCAAATAGCATGCGTACATCATCGTTTGCTGACATTTATGGGACGTCATCTGAATGTAGATACAGGTCTGCAAATATTGCAATTCAATTTTAGAAACCTATATCCGATTTATTACTTTTCTTTGGAACATCTTGAGTTAACTAGACATAGTGTTGTTTAAATCAGGTGGTATATTTCCACTTCTCGCGGCTATACCAGCATTGATTGCCGCGGCCTCCATTGCAGTCGCGAAAGCCACCGCAGTAAGGAAAGCAACAGGGCAAGGATATAGAGAAAAACCGCTATTACGCAACCATCGACAATATGTTTGTTACGGGATTCGAACCTCTGATCGTGAGCACCAGAATCATACGTTTTAGCAATAGACCACGGACCTTTGTTATTTGATATATGTTTCAAAATTATTTTATAGTTACCTTTGATTATAAGCAAATAATACAGTTAGCTTTGAAACACATACCGTTACCTTTGAAACATTCAGCATTTCTCGGTTGCAAAACAAAATAATGCAACTTCTATTCAGTTCTACTTAACAGGTCAGATTTGAAAGTTAGCTATTTCTGATTTTAAACAAATATATGTACGTGAATAGCGATTTCAATACATTACGCTATCTGCGAAATCAAGGGGAGTAACTCCCTTAATTGTTTGCACATCTGCGGTAGAGTTATCTCCCTTACTTGCATCAACATAATTAAATGAAATCCGGTTTTCGAACTTAAATGAAAAAGAGGATTTGGTTATTTTATCTGCAACATATTGTATTCCGCGTGGGTTAATACCGAAATGTTCCCACAGGCATTCATTGGTTTAAATATTTCTTTACCGGTCTCAATATTGACAGATTTAACGGCTCTTCTCCTAAAAAGTTTGCACCTCCCAGTTTGTCCAAGTGTAGAATTATCACTTTGCCTGACAACTTGAAGGTTGGATAATTTGCTCTTTTCTTATTTTAGTCAATGTGATCGATCACAATACCATCCGGGATATTTTCATTATAAACCTCGAAAATGAAACGGTGACAGATATTTGTTAATTTCCAACAGTAAATCTGAGATAACCAGTATTACTGACAGTGCCCATTGGTCTTTTAAACAGGAATTTTCTGATTAAATCATTATTTGTCTAGAATGTTACTTGGGAGAACCTATCAATATAGTCTACTGGGGAGAGATTCAAGGTAGTTATATCTTTTCTCTCGTTATCTTTTACCGCCACATTGTGCACACAGCTGTGTTTCTTCTTTAACTCAAACACCGCATCGCAAACACGGTTTCGGAACTAAGTTTCCTCGTCGCACACTTTGTGAATGATATTCGCAGAATTCATTTATACATGATTTATTACAAGGAATTACAGAACCTGTCATCAACCATCTGCAGTTTATTGATGTTTGGGGCATTGTATATATAAAATATTTTTAATTTAAATACTTGTCTTAATTAAAATATGGAAAAGTTTGAGAGACTATCAAAATCAAACCCTGGGAAACTTCGTTTCCTGAAACTAAATTTAATCTCGATATAATCTCTTCTGACTTACCAAAAAAAAACAAAAAACGATAGCGGGCAATAAAAGCGTGATTAATAAAAATGCATGACGCCAAGAAGGCATTTAGTAGCAATGGTACATCTCACGTATGGTGAACATTCCGAATCAATAATAGCGTTGATGCTACAATGAACGATAAACGAGCGGTGAGTATAATTGCTTATCTCGATAATCGAAACTATTTTACCAGGGTAAATTGTATTATATTAGCAGAAATAGGAATTGAATTACTCGTGATAATATGATCCTATCCTTGCTAATAATAGACCGTCATTATGAGTAAAAGTTCAAAATCAGCAATGTTGATTGCTCTTGACAAACCGTATATTCCTCGTTCGTATCTAGTCACTGCGCTTATTTATGAAATTTATCCGATAAATGAAAACCCCAATATTGACAATCTAGCACCGATGGAATTTTCATCGTTAAATTGTGTCGCTGAGAGAATAACAGTGCGATGCGTGGAAATGGTCTGACAGATCTAAGACGTAAAAAGATAAAGAGTGGGTTCAATCGGTTAAGGATACCGGTGCTACAATAAGTGATCTATCAGGATTAGGAAAAAACATTAAGAATCCCAATAAGCGTAAAACTTTAATAGGAGCAGTATTATACGAATCGAAATACTAATTTAAGAAACGGAGCTTCAATAAATATCATTGATCATAATGCCCACTCGTGGAATAATGCAAAAACAATATTTCCACGTGATCGAACTGTAACATTTGCTCCACAGAACTCTGTGCGTAGCATGTTTGATTTTATTTACGAGTTAAGTAAAAACGATCCTGTGTCAATATGGCTATTATCTCTTCATGACACGAAGAGAAAACTCGCGCGGAAAGTTTCAACAGAGAATACCGAGCAATTACTAACAAATTGTTCACAGTTTCGTCAGAGAAATAAATCTGTGGAAACCAGCACGCGCTGAATTCCTCGAAGATGTTCAGGCTATTTGCTTTGAATACGGCCAAAGCGGATTACTGAATACTAAATATGCTTATAAAGATGTTATTTAGGTTGATATGGTTGCGTGTAATCCGGGAAGTTTTCTCGGGTATGGAGAGAGTGTTGAGAGAGTGTTTTTAACGATTTGGACATAACACGTACGAGATAACGCGATAAATGGACCACTACCCAAGTTTGATCAAACCGGATTCGCTCGTGTAATATCGTTTAGGTTTGATAAAGCACTTCTTCGAATCTGTTATGTTTGGTTTGGTAGACAATTCTCTGAGAAATAATGGGCACCAATAGTGTTATTACGATATACTATTGATTGTAAAATATTGATATCGCTGAATGTCGGCAAGGCAATTATTTCATATAAAAACAGACTGAGGTTTAGTTACCACGACCCGATGAAGTTGATCATGTTAAAATTATTTATGATTACAAATGAAATTTTTCCTGATTGCGCCGAAGACTATATTGTTAAACAATCTAAGGAGATCTTTACGTATAGGTGCGAAATGAATGATAAAAACGGAAAGGATCTCGGAAGAAGAATAATCGGTAAATTTACTCAAGACGGAGCATATGATCACAAGCGGCATCATGCACGACTAATTCTAGATGACGACGAATATGATTGTATAATCGCGGATGCAACAGCGAAAAATATATTTGTCAGTGGAGAGAATGCTTACTTGTCTAACGGAAACGGTTTCATACAATTGTTTGTTTTATCGATGGCGACTCTTCTCAGTATATACATCTAAGATCGTCTTTGCTGGCTTATGTTTCAATACACCTGTTATCGATGATAAACAGATTCCGATGAACCGCACTTAGAGTTGTAACAGATTAATTTTATATCAATAGCAAATTTATAGAAGCAGTGGCTCGTTTTACAAACTCTGATGCACCATTGGGATCATGGAGAATGAAAAAGGAAAAGTTATATGATGTTACAGTTAAAGATACTTACCTAAATTATTTTGGGGAAATCAGATTTAGGTTTCTTAACTCCAACACATAGACTCGCGCGAGAAATGAAAGAACGAGGTGTGAAATCGTGTACCTATCATAGTTTCTTTCGGTATAAAGGTGATGCATGGACTTCTGATCGAATGGGAGAGAAATATGTACCCCAGGTTATCATTTGGGATTAGATATGTACAGTGTCTCTGGATATATTAAAAACATTTCTCGGTTGGTTGTTATTGAAAAAACACAGCCGTTATAATGTGTGGCGATCACAGTGAACAACCACCATTTGATGGAAAATCTCCCCACGAATTTTGTAGATTATTATGAGGAGAAAACAGAAGATCATAGAGCGCTTGATCCAGAGTTAATCGAGTTCAAAAAAATTATTCAGATTAAAGTCGGATAAAATCAAGTGCGAAATAGCGTAGCGCGTGAAATACTTTCAGAAACTTCCCTGAATGATTTTTGGGATAAATGAAGACCAAACGATTTGATGGTGGCAAGTAAAAAGATAGTCATAGACATACTTTAGCGGCAATTATTTGAAGTGCATAAAGAAAAAATTTCAGCGCTATCACTGCCATTATGTTCAAGACCAGCTGATACACGAAGATACCGGCAGAGTCAAGGAAACAGAATCTCGTATTAAATGATGTTGTCGCAGTTGTTATCAGTGTTGTTGAGGACGCATTAGCTGATTAATCGCCTTGGACGCCAGGATGCGCAATGACGATATACTCATCTCCGGTGTTAACTATCTCTGATACAGTTGTTTGGATTATTGATGTTCACATCGAGTGGTCAAATTTAGTATATCTCGCAGAGTCACGAGTCAGAAGAATAAGTTAACTTCGGAGAATTATTTTAAATTTTAATGACATCAGCAGCGAAATAGTTAGCGATGACATAGTATAAAAAAGCTCGCTGGTTATAAACAAAGTGACAAAAACAATTAATCGTGACATTGATTTTGATGCTGAACTTATAATGATGCTGCAACAACAGCAGAATGATCACTGTTCGAACCGTAATTGTATAATGTTATGGTCCGGGTCTAAAGACAACGATTCGGATAAAAATCCACGACAATTTACCTTGGATAGGAAGAATAGTAATCACAGTCATACACGTGAAAATACGATGCTGACTTGTCATGAATGTAATAGACACAGAGGTGCTAATTAAGTGATCGCGGTGGTAATTGTGTATCCTCTGGTAATACATGCATCTGTGCACGTGTAATTTCACGCTGAGGAGCAGTTTAATCTACACTATAGATTACAGGTCTATCCGTGGATCTTGTTATGTTAAATATCTTGTATGTGGTAACACTCCAGATAATATCAGTAGCTTGTTTTATACCACCTTCAAGTTCACCAGGATCATATAAATATCTTACAGTCACATTACCAAGTATATGTTATTTCGAAACATCATTTCGTTCGGGAATATATTTGTTGTGATCACGTTAACTGGTTTCATATTGATTGTTCGAGTAATTTAATTTGTTAATGCATTGATCACACATGGTAATCTTGCAACCCATTCACGAGATCTCTTGTCTTGAATAAATTCCTTTGCGTATTGATATCCAAATAACCACTCAGATTGCGTTCGATTAAATCGTTCAACAATAACTTGATCACGGTGTATAGCAGTATGTCCTCGTCTGATGGTGACATTATGATGCTTCATCAGCGATGATACTGCGCCTTGAAATTCGGCTGTGGTCACTGTAAAGATCCTCGTTGATAATTTCGTTCAAATGCAGAAGCTACCGTCTTTGTCGATCATTGCTCTGATTCTTTGTATCTGCTTGCAATATAAAATACAGTTAACGCGTTTTTGTATGTCCGTCTTTTGACAGTATCATGTGGTAAGAATAAAATATCAGCCTAATGAACTTCATTTGGAACATTGACATAAAAAATGCGCGTAAACGATTTTTGTTTGGTGGTGGAAGATAAATGTTTCATATTGCCTGTCTTGATAACCAATCTGCTGCAGTAACACGTTTAACACTTTTGCTGCTTAGACAAGTGTATTCATTGCGAATTTACCTCACCAGTATCATCTTGGGGAATAATAAATGAATTCCATCAAAATATTAATTACCAGCCACTAATACAAGCTTACCTTTGATTGCGGTTTTTATTAACCAGCTAGCTAATGATTCCTTGAACGATTTGAACGCCTGAATCAACTTCACATCTGCGAGGTATATATGCTGCAGATTGTTACTTTTATAAGATACATCATGAGCCTGACAATCGCGATCAATAGCGTTTATCGGATGCTATCTGGGAGTTGGCTGGTCATGGCTTTGGCTGTCAAGTCTTATATCAAGTCTGGTTCCGGGACCACAGTAATTATATTCTGGAAGATGTTTTCTCCTAGTTATTTCCTAATGGAGTCCCTGGTAATTTTGCCAAATTTGCTGCAATATCACTTTCTGTTTTTTTTAAAAAATTCGATATGTCACCTATGATAATTCTAAATTTATTTGTACCGCATCGTTTACACTTACCTGTAAATGCTGATCTATTTTTGTTGCTGTAATTGATATTAATTTATTTGTCGGGGTACGCGCCCTATATTTAATACAATATAAATCCATATTATTCATTATATATCATGCTTTTAATTGATTACTGAGCAACAAGAAATCGAGAACCGGTTAGACACCATCTAACGTTAAAAAATTCTATCAGAATGATTATCATAGGTCCATCTGGAAGTGGAAAGACACAGATGTTACTTAATTTCAGAATCAGATGATTAGTGTGGGACAAATTATATTTGATAGCACCATATGTAAACGATCAGTGGTGATACGAAGTGTTAGCAGATTTTAATGAAAATGCACAATCGTTGGATGACTGCGGTGATGATGTTATCGAATTTATCACTGATATCAATGATGCACCAAATGTTGATGATACTGATGGAAGTATTAATAATTTAGTTGTATATGATGATGTAATGCTGAACAAACAATGAAATCCAGCTTGACTATTTTCTCGAGGTAGACATAAAAATTCGGATGTGATTTCTGTAACCCAGCGATATACACAAATTCCAAAAGTGATCAGAGATAACTGTAATATTCTTGATGTGTTTAATGGAGTTGATACAAATACATTTAGAAATATACATCAGACCTGGTGCAGTGGAGATATGGAAATAAATAAATTAAAATATTTCTTTAGTCATGCACAGTGAATACAACGCGGTTTTATAACAATAAATTTACACAAGCCTAGATTAAGATATCAAATCGGTCTGGATAGCATATTTGGATTAAACCACAGCAGCAGAAGGGGTGTGACCTCAATTAGAGGCGTCCATTTGTCAAACTAACAATATCGAAAAATAACGGCAAAAAAACAAACAATAATATAATTAACTAACCCGTAGGAGAAACTCTCAGTTAGTTAGACGCTTTGGATTTTAATTGTCATTTTGGTTTCGGTTTTGTTGGAAGTGTAAGTTGACAAATATCTACCTCTAAAAAGTTGTCGGATTCACCCCTTCTGCTGCTCGTAGTAAATATTTGTTATCACATAGACTCATATAAAAAATATCACACAGTCCTTTTTTCTTTATCAAAATTCGGAACTCAGACACAACCTTTACTAAAACAAAATAATTCTCTATAGAGATTGTTTCTGATAACTATGTTATTTTACCAATTACATGAATCAAGGTTTATCAGTTCCAGTCACGTAGACAATGAAATGTTACCTTTAGTAGTAACATTCCCTTTTGAAATAAATTATTAAGGCCGATGTACACCATCTGTTGCTGATTAACAGGTTAACTGAGTATTTGGTTAATTGATAACGTTTTGATTAGAGAAGATATAATTGATAATTAGCAATTATGTGATGAATATAGTGTTCAAAAAAAAGTTACAGAAAAGGTTAAAACCCAGCAAGTTGGTGAAATTCAAAAAATAATTTATTTACCTTAAATACAAAGTGAAAATTTAAAAGACATTTAAAATTGTGTGTTTGTATTAAATCCAAAATAGTCGTCCAAAGAATTTTTTCTGATGTAAAAAAGAATATATAACTACTTTTTAAAGTCGGTGATGTTGAAATAAGCTCAAACACTAAATGTGTTGATGTTCTTGCGTTTTGAATTTGCTAATATGCCAGCGACATTCAAATTCACAAATATCCTTGTCTGAATTTAATATCACCAAATTAAGTCCAAGAATTGTATTGAGCACTTTGTCATTTTAGAGATTGATTTACAAAATAAAATATACGTAAAGTTAAAAACTGAACACAAAAGTAAAACTTAGTCCGCTTCCGATGGCAGGAATCTGACCGTTTAATTGCACACATTTGGGGGATTTCAGTTGATCTTACTTCATTCTCTTCCCATCCCAGGAAGGATATATATATATATATATATATATATATATATATATATATATATATATATATATATATATATATATATATATATATATATATATATACCTCTACAGCGCCTTAGTTGTTTTTTATTTCTTAAGGACAGTTCCTTAGCTAGTGGCACAATACTATACCTGTGGATTTTCTTCGTCTATTTGTATCTTATAATTTGTCGCTATTAGCTAGCCAGATGGATCAAATACGAGGATTTCATCCATGAATGAGATGAATATACTGATTACATCTGAGAAATAATCATTTTAATATCATTTGTTAGTTCTGTATTGTGCAAATATATAAGGAAGAGATACTTATGTAACCGGTTTAATCTGTATGATACTAGACATGTTTGCTTGCCAAAGATGCTCCCTCAAAAATAATTTTCTATGTTTGTTAAAATATACTGGTAACAAATGTGTAGATAAAGATGTATAGATCTAAAGAAAAAAATGTTAACTTCATTCCGTTCGCATTGTATAAATATATACGGAAATGACTCCATGATAACCCTTTCTCTAGAATATATCTAAAAAGGAAATTAGTTTGGGAACATTTATATCATAATAATTTCGCAGGGACTGCACAGTATATCTCTGTTAAGGCGCGAGACATTGATTATATTTTCACTGAGTCTTCCTGTCAACGCAGTTCAGTTTCGAATGAATTGCGTGATAACAGAATTCTGTGATGGAAGCAATGTGTAGTATCATTTTCTATGGGTTTACAATGTTAACATAGATACAATGCCTTCTTGGGCCCCAGTAACAAAATTGTCTCAACATTGTACAAAAATTGTCATTTTTCTAAATTTCGTTAAAACTCATTAGATGTGTCAACTTGTATGTTGCAAACGTACATACAACATTTATACTCAAATTTCCTAAATAACTTTGAAAACTCGGTAATAGTAATACACAAAGTGAAAGTTCTTCCACTTACACTTGATCACAAAAAACATAAAACATTCCGAGACCGTAGTTTGAAAGTCTGGACTTGAAATAATATTCTGCCTGTTGTTGGTAATTTGTATGACTTACATTGTGGAATATCCGTTATCTTTTGTATCAGTCCACGATAAAATGGATTAGTTATCGTACCTTTTGTATCTGGCTATATCTCCATAGTCATTGTTAATAGTAACTTGCTCAAAGTACGAACCATCTGTTTCATTAAAGTGACCAGGTAAGTACTAACTTATGTATAGAATTAAACTTGGGTAATTGTTTATTAAATCAATTTTCTCCAAACAAGGTTACATTTTTATTATGCGTTTAATATATGCATCAGTCCTTTAATGCCTTCAATTGCATCTAAACGTTTATACTACATGCATTATTATTTCAGCGCGAAAACACTTGACGATCAAAGACTTATTTGGCGTCACTTTGCAAATCACATTTATCGGAAAACTCATCATCAAAGATTCTGATGAAACTAGCATTGACAATCTAAACTATAATTCTGCGGAGGTGTGCAGTAAGAAACTTCGTACAGTTGTCATCGCTCTATCCCGTAACTCCACTATTTGAAATCAGCGTCGAATCATGCCATGTTCGGCAGAGAGATTCAACAAGCACCAATCACCTTCCTTGTCGACTTTTAAATAAAAATAATTTCTGTGTCTGTGTGGATATTTTAAAAATTAAATGCAACCATTTACATCTTCTAGCATACAATAAGTTGACTATTCTTTAATATTTCATATAAAAATTGATCCAGGCTAGGTGTACGATATAGATATTTTAGGCGTGCGATACGAAACCACATATACAAATCTGTATCTAACACCATATCAGCCATGTAAAATTAGATGGGTACATGATAAATAATTACAGAGACACAAACTTCATGGATCTTTCAACTTTTCCAAGCACTTAATGAATGCTGATTTGAATGACAAGTATTTGTTTGAAATAAAAAAATATGTATGTAATGTGTATGTGCGTGTTTGCCTGTCCATATACAAAACAAAGTTAATGATGTGCATGAAGTTTAAATATAATCTTTATACAATTGATCAGGAGAGAACATGCATTTCTAACAACAATCTTTCTTTCTTCTTATCGTCCTGAAAATAGTGAGACTAAAATTCATTTTATATTGTTCCTTTACCTATTTGGTCCTTTACAATGTCTTCTTGTGTTCTATTCCCTTGAGCTTCTCTCTCTGTCAACAAAAAACAATTGTACACGATAATATGTTTACCTCATGTATGAGACAATGTTTGAAATCTTTCCATTGAATAGAAAATAAATGGAATCAGAGTACAATATTAATAGCATTAATCCAAAGTATGCGACTAATAAAATAAGCCAATGCCTATTTCTTGTCCCATCCAAATTATAGAATTCTTTAAAATTTATTCAAACATACTGGATAGGTCTCAATTTAACTTGTGTCTCCCAAATAGAGAGAGATGATCTTCTCATGAAAGGTCACAGTTGTGTCTAGGAGGGATGAAGAACATCCGCGTAGACCTCGGATCGTAGTGGAACCAGTTTAAGAGAGATAGAGAGAAGAGGGGTTTGCACGTAATGCGTAATACACAGACCAGAAGAACTACCGAAGTAAACAAAAACAGGTAAAGCAGGATAGAGAGCGTCATTTAGCACGAACATGTTATGTATGAAGCCACTAAGTCGAACGTCATAAACCTGGTCTATTTAGCCAAATTACCCAACTACATTACTAAGATCACGGAGAATACAGCTGAAAAGAGCTCGTCGAGATCACTAACAAACTAATGTCAAGGAACCAATGTACACCACTTCCATCTACCTTCTCTCTAGTAGACCTTCCGGACTTATATACAAATTTCTTCAGGGACAAAGTACAAACCATTAGAGATTCGCTTAACAACACAATTTCAATTGGCTCGTCAAACTAACACTTGATCATAACGATTTAAATAACTACTGCCCAGTTTCTAATCTCCTGTTCATATAAACAATCTTAGAAAAAGCTGTTCTAACCCAATTTTTATCTCATCTGAATTCAAACAGTCTTTTTACTAATGTTCAGTCTGCATATCGCCCTAGCCACAGTACTTAAACTACTCTTCTGAAAGTATTTACTGACATTCTCTCTGCCTTGGATAGTGGAAATATTATAGTCCTCACCCTCCATGATTTGTCTGTAGCAATTGACAACAATAGAGCACGATATATTACTTCACCGTCTCCGGCATGTATTTGGCATTCATAATACAGCCTTACAGTGGTTCAAGTCCTACTTAAGGAACAGGACACAGATTGTATCTGCAAATGGAATAAACTCCAGCCCAGTCGATCTATGTTGGGGTGTTCAACAGGGGTTTGTTCTTGGACCTGTTCTCTTCATTCTATACACTCAGCCCCTCTCTAGGGTCATAGATCACCCTGTGTCTCCCCAATTGTACGCTGATGACACCCAAAAATACAAGCCTAGCCACCCAACTGAAGTTGATGCTACCATCCATGGATTAGAGAGGTGCATTTCAGATGTGAATTCGTGGATGACATGTAACAAGCTGCAGATGAATGATGATAAAACTGAGGCTATTCTAATCAAAACACAAAGATTTTCTCATTCCCATTCTTTACCTCAGACAATAAATATCAGCAACACCAACATTAAATTCTCACAGTCAGTACGAAACCTAGGCGTTACTCTAGACAGTATTCTCACATTGCACCAACAATTGTCATGAACATATGCAAGGCTGCATATCTTGAATTGAGACGCATCAGTTCCCTTAGTAAATATCTTTCAGTTGATGCCACTAAAACACTTGTGTGTTCATTAGTACTTTCAAGACTGGACTATTGAAACTCAATTTTGTCTGGTTCGTCACAATATTTACTCCAGAAACTTCAAAAAGTTCAAAACACAGCTGCACGGATCATGCAACAATTTTTCCTTTACAATATACTGAAAACTCTCTACTGTTTCAAACATATTGAATAATTTCAATTTACCTTAGTGTTTCTCCAATGTAGGGAGGATACTCCAAATTTCCGTAATTTCAACCAGTTTGTCTATTGACATTCATGGGACTATTCATGTGTCAACTAATATGCATTGATGTAAATTCCCTTTGAGCACGTTTTGAGTTTATTTTGAGTGACAATTATGATCAACATTCTATTTTCTTTAATCATATTGTATAATCTGCAATTTATATTCATTTTCCTCCAGTGTTTGGTCGCCTATGTCTCCTTCACGTTCAGTAAAACTCTCTATTGAAATTGATGGAATTACATCATTGAGTTTTTCACGAATAGTGTTACGGTATCAAAGTCATTAGTTAACAATGGAAGCAAAGTCAAACTCGCAAGAAAATATTAAGATAATTTCATTTGAAACAAACGTATCACGTCTGGTGAAAACTTAATCAATATTGTGGGTAATTATAATATCAAGCGACAAGAAAACGTTCCAATGACTCAGATAATCGTGCCCATTTCAATTTAGTGTCGGAGTAATGAATGCACATACAAATTGGTCTATCTGATAACATCATTATGTGACGGGATCGTATTTTTTGAGTCTGTCCACTCCTTTTATAATGAAATCTATGGTTGTGGGATTATATGATGCTGTGTATGTCATAGAATTTTAATGTTCACGTGAATTCACAGTCAGTGTTTTTCTTACTTTCAGTATAAACTGGAATCCTAAGAATATTTAAGAAGATACTTACTAAACTTTACGATTTTGGAAATAGTGACATGCAATGGTAGCTGGTTTTGTTGACATCCTCAAAGATTTTTATTTCACGACTTTTTACTCTTTCCGCACACAACAGTTTCTAAATATGTTTTGATACAGGGAATTAAAATTTTTCTTCAATAAATCAACAATGGTCAACTCGGAATTTAAAACCATCTCGCAATTGAACAAATGCATCAACACATATCGAGGAATATTAACAAAATTACATATGTACTTTGTTCCGAGTTGGCGGAAATACCCAGTGTGATATTGCGTATGAATATTATTGAGGATGTGAACGTTCATTATATTGATTGGCTGTATCAAATGAGTTCTTTCCATCCACTTCAAACATTATATCCAAATTGTTTAATGTCTCATTGGATAAATTAAATTAACGTATGTGTAACATGTTGTATTTGAGGCTTATGAAAGACAATGTTCAACCAGCCGAAGCCCATAAAAGAACATTAGACATCGGCCCATACGTGACTGGGCCAAGGCTACAATATATAATATGTAGTGGATTTCGTTTTAGCTATGTAGGTTTAAATGTTTGTATGAAATATATCAATAGATCTTTACTAAAAATCACAGGCAAGCACATGTTTCTTAAATAGAATTTAGATTTTTGCCGAGTACCCTACTTACTGAATACACACGTTACTTCTAAGCAAACACCATAGCAAATATAGTATACAGACACTAATTAAATACATTCAGTTGCACAGAAAGCTCAATGACTTATATAGTACACTCAGAGTATGTAAATGAAGTATTGGTTCATTTAAATTTACGGTTATGCATTACGCTAATTCTATCTATACAAATATCAAGATTAAATATCTTACACACATGCTGGTTAATCTAATTGTAAAAAAAATATTTTGCATATTGCTAACAGGAAAAATATGAACGATTTTTTGTTTTCTTCGTTTGTTCTACTTGGAAATTCACAAGAATATTTACATGGCAAACTTATGGAATACAAATCCTTCCTTGCGCACCACAGATGAAAACGTTATCACGTCATAAGACGATGCAATGTCGCTAAATATTGATGAAACACATCAGACATTTTTGCATGTGTCTAATTGTTTGTTTCATATGTATATGCAGCATTTATATTCCAATTTCCTTAACGACTTTGAATTAATAGGAATAGTAATGGACAAATATATCGTTGTCAACATAGATTATAATTATACGGTGGTGTGCAGTAAGAAATGCTCGCACAGTTCTCATCGCCATATCATGTACTCCAGCAATGATGTGCGTGAAGTTTGAATATAATCTTAATACAATAGATCAGGAGATAATATGACTTTCTGATAATACTCTATACATCTATTTCTTTTCTTGAAAATATTATGACAGATTAAAGTCTATTTTATAATAGTCCATTTACCTATCTGTTTCTTTAAGAGGTCTTCCCTTCTTAAAGTCCCTTCAGCCGCTCTCCCTGTCAATATAGCAGGAGTATACACCGTAATATTTGTGCCTCGTGATTTCTATAAAACCAACACGGTAACTATTGGAAGAAGTTTTAAAATCTTGCTTTACAATTGCAAATATATGGAATGGAAGTACATTTAGTAATAGCATTAATTTATACAAAACAAGCAATTAGAAAAAGTCGCATATACCTATTTCTTGTCCCGTGAAAATTATAGATTTCTGCGTAATTTATTCAACCATGCCAGATAGGTCTCAATATACCTTGTGCATCTTTAACAGAAAGAGATGGCCTTATGAATAAACGCGATAATATTTAGCCTAACCAAAACCCCACAGGTGTCAACCGGAGATGAAGAACAGCCTCTTAGAATTCAAATAATAGATGATCCAGTTTAAGAGAGATATGGATGAGGAATTGTTAGCACTGCGTCACACACAGAACAGAAGAACGATCCATTTAATGAAGAACAGGTAACGCAGGATAGAGTGCGTCATTTGGCATTAACAATTTATGTAGAAATAAACCTTATCAGCCTTGTTTGGCTAAGACAAGTTGGGAAGAGGGAAAGCAGTAAGAGGTAGAGTGAACATATCATACGTGATCCAAACTATAATGCAAGCTAACACAAACCATTCGAGGAGTGCCACAAAACTATCTAAGAACATATGTCACAGGAACACATGAACAACAAGGAACCTACATGAGGGGAGTGAAGTGGTACAAAAAGCAAATTCGTGTTCAGTACCATGCCACTGATTTATCAAATAGGTAAACAAGAAATGTAAACTACTGTGCTGTTTATGTCGTCTTTACATGTCTTGGCGAGAAAAGGAATAATCCAGGCATGTTGAAACAATGAGAATGACGTGTTGTGTTAACAGAAACGGGAATATGGTCTCAGTGATGACAAGGTCAATGCAAATCTACATGAGAGAACATAACACAGACACATTGATACAGACAGGAAGAATCCTGAGCTTTTCCGGTTGACTGGAATAACGAATATCATCCATACCCAACCTACCAAGGACATCTGACTGTGCTTGGAGCCTGACAATGCATATGGCTCAATTTTGCACCAGTTGATTGCAGTGGCCCTCAAACATTACCAAGTCTCCAAGCTAGTAATTCGTTACTTTAGTAATATCGACCTGAAGTTCTCAACAGATAGAATCTTTACTAATCAGAAAAGACTAGAGAATGCAAAATAGCATGGGCTTGGCCATTTCTTTATAGTATTTGTGATATCGATGAAGAATATCAACAAAAAGGAGAACGAAAATCTTGAGAGCCGAAGACTATGTCAGGAAATTGGCATAGCACAGGTAACCATGGGCGCTGAAAATAGATCTATTTGGAACGTAAGTACAATAACTGGCAGCTCACAGAGGCGGACGAAGACTGATCAATAATGTCGCCACGCCATCACGGGTTATACCGATATCAGGGTCCAAACATCCAGAAAGGATGAGAACTCAGTTGATGATTTCTGTGTAACCGTACCCTAACTGAATATCAACATTATTCTGCTCTTTGCCTCAGCTAGTCACCCTGACATACCAATATGTAATTTTATCCACTTTGTCTTTGGTAGTACATGGGAGTGTGGGTTTGTCTACCGTTAATATGACTTCTTGTAAATTCCCTTTGCGACAAGTTTTCGTTTTCTTTAGTGCTGCTATTATGATCAATATTCTATTTTCTTCAAACATATTTGTATATTACTAAATTTACCTGTCTAATTGGCACATTTACCTGCATCTTCATCATATTTGTCTAGAAACCTCATCATCCCCATCAACATCTCTGTAAAAAAAAATGAATTTTCCCCGTTAATGTTTCAGAATAAAATGTATGGGAACAACAATCCAACAATACAAGTTATATAATTTATTATAGCCCATCCATATGAATAATACTTAAGACGGATACTTGGCTATGTATGTCTCCCACCAGTAGTACTTATCAATTATTTAAATGAATATATATAATGTTCTGCTGGTATATTGATAATTATGTTGCATAACTGTTCCAGGCTTCGGGCACTCATATACAAATGTAGAAGATGCATTCATATACACACGTAAATTTCCTGTATCAAATATTTTATAGTGCCACGTTAATGTGACCAAGACTAAACCAAATATTAGTAATGATTTTCATTGTCATACCATACTTGACGGAAATATTAAATAGTGATCACTTTGATATCAGTTTGTGTATCTGACTGTACTGTGAGCCATCCATCCAAATATCTGTCCAGAAAATAAATTAACCAACATAGCCAGATTTTTGCATCACTCACCTAAACGTAGTACTGACGAACTTCTGCCTTCTGTCAAAATCTATTGCCCACTGAACATTTAAGTGGACGTGAGATATGTTGAACGTAGCGCTATGAAAAAGATCTTCATCGTACAATCATTTGTAAAAGGTATTTGTGACATCAAAATGACCTCTGTCATGTCTTCATTGACTTGCAGAAAGATTTTTAAAGGGTATGGCTAGCAGCCTTATGGGACACTATGTGGATATACAACATAAACGCAAAACAAATCAACCGAGAATATTTCATCAAAAGACATATCAATACCGATAAATATGGGGATGGGCAATGTCATTCAGAAATTAAAATTGTTGTGTCCCAACCAATATATTTAGTCATCAGATAATATATTTTAATTGGCTGATGTCAGGGTTATGATATAGGCATCTGAACTCGATCTGTTTATTTTCAATGAATATTAAACTTCCTAGTTATGTTTTAGAAAACGAGGGATGTGGGGTGACGCACAAAGGTACATATGTCAAAATGTGCACCCAGATCAATGGGAGGGGTGGAAGTCGAAACTGGCTGATTGTTTTAATGTAATTTATAGATATATATTATAGGATCGAAATTTAATATAAATTTGAATTAAGCTTCCTCCAGAAATTGCTAAAAATTAAACATACAATGTCAAAGATAATAGTTTCATTAAAATTTTAAAACTCTGGTTAAAAGGTATGTATTTTGATTGAAACTTAAGCAGTAGTTCAATATCAAACCCAAGAACCACGTGTAACAGTTAGATCCCTCTAAAATCTAAGAACTGTAAGAAGATAGATCAGCTAAGAAATTTAGCTAAATATGTTACGGGAAACGTACAGGAAATAATTTAATATTTTTTAAAATTGCACACTTTTAGAAGGCAGTTCAGCATTATACAAATAATGCAAGTTCTATAGAATATTATGAACTGAGTCCGCAAGTTAAATAGACTATTAACGAACTTTGTACTCCACGAATATGTATGTTATGAACATGTTAATCCAGACATGTAAAATACACATATGTTACCAACTTAATTTTTTTCTGGAGATTCCTAGGAAAGTCAAGTTCAATAATCAACAGTAAATACTAACTAAAGGACGAAAGAAATGGTCGTAATTTAGTGATGCAAGTAGATTTTAACTCTTACATGTACGGTACCGATCCCGCTTTTCTGATATGACCGTAATTTCAATAAGTGTTTTAATGGTACGGCGTACCTGACCGTACCAGCTCACTTCAACTACTGGTTATCTTGTATTTCTATAAATTATTTTCTGTTAATAGCGTGTCAGTTCATTAATGGTGTTGTTGCTGTTTTTGAGACCAACAATTAGTTAAAGACTTGCCAAATGTTCTGAAGATTTAGATGGAAGAACTTCTCATTTTCTGAATATATTCATCGAAACTTCATGATAGGTGGAATCATAAATATTACATTTTCACAAACGTTTGCATGAATATACTTATTTATACAGATTAACTGTGATGTCTTGCAAAAGAATGAACTGTTCTGACACATGTGAAACACACGAATATAACCAAAAGGGCGTTTTGTCAATCAGCCATAACACATATAATGAAAGCACCACCTAACATTTATTGGAGAAAAACAAACAGAAACATGCTATGTGTAGTTTTATAATGTGGTAAAACTTGCGGAAATATTTCCCACAACATGTATTAAAACTTTATAGGAAATATAACTCTTTTAGACTTTTTAGATACAATAATATCGAACACTGTTACATTAAATTTTGGTGCAATTTGAGGTTTACCTTACATTTCTCTTCTTTATCTAGTTTGTAAAACTTTAATTATTGTTGACACATGAGAACGGCTTTATGTAATATAGTATAAGCGTGACATATATATATATATATATATATATATATATATATATATATATATATATATATATATATATATATACATAAATCCATATATCCATCCTAAATACATACATCTATATATCCATACATCCATCCATCCATCCATCCATCCATCCATCCATCCATCCATACATACATACATACATACATACATTTGTAAGTAAAGGATTCCTAAAGCGTGCACATACATACATACATACATACATACATACATACATACATACATACATACATACATACATACATACATACATACATACATACATACATACATTTGTAAGTAAAGGATTCCTTAAGCGTGCACATACATACATACATACATACATACATACATACATACATACATACATACATACATACATACATACATACATACATACATACATACATACAGATATAATTAAAATGTACCTTTAGCGAGTTTAGCGAGTACATACATACATAAATAAAGGTTAACTTTAGAGAGAATATATATACATTTGGCCATAAAAACGTGTTCAAGCCAGAGGATAAATTAAACTAACACAGAATTCTGGCCGGTGAACAGTAATTATATTAAAGAAATTAGAATTTGCGGCCTTCTAGTAGTCTTAGAATCTGCGATCTGGCTCTTGGCTATACAGGTAAACATGTTTCAGGATTTACCTATACATTGATTATTTTTCTATATTTACTGAATGAAACCTAAATATTTCTCAAAATGCCAAGACAAAAGTAAAAACAGCTGAAAGCTGATCAACTATGATATGACGGCTCACAAGAGAAGATCAACTGACAAATGTATTTCTATTATATCTTTCAAGAAGAAATTATAAAGGATGTAAACAGGAATAGAGACATAATTAGTATCATGCAAATGGTTAGAATATGGAACCATAAAGTACAGTGGAAATATGTGTGAATTTACATTAGGTAGTATAGGAGAAAATCTAAAGCGTTAAAGGAAATATAACTTTTAGAATTTTTAAATACAGTAAATTCGAACACTATTACATTAGATTCTGGTCAAATGTTTGGTTGACCTTACATTACGCTTCCTTATCTAGTCTGTAAAACTCTAAACATTGTTGACACATGTGAAAGGCTTTATGTAATATCGTCTGGGCTTGACATATATACACATATAAATCCATATATCCATCCATAAATCGATACAATTTTTTCCCAGGGCCCCAATGATGAAAAGGTAACAACATTGAACAAAAGATGTAATTTCTCTAAATTTTCTTAAAACTCATTAGAGTTTCTGCTCTATTCGATGTGTAAAATTGTATGTTGAATACGTATATATAACATTTATACTCAAAATTCCTAAATAACTTTGAATTATCGGTAATATAACACAAAGTGAAAGTTGCTCTACTTACAATTGCTCACCCAAAACTAAAACCGACCGTATTTTGAAATTGTGAACTTGAAATAATATTCTGCCTGGTGCTGGTAATTTGTATGACTTACATTGTGGAATATCCCTTCTCTTTGTTATCAGTTCAAGATAAAATGCGTTAGGTATCGTATATTTTGTATCTGGATATATCTCCGTTGTCACTGTTAACAGTAACTTGTTCAAACCATCCAGTTTCATTAAAGTGACCAGGTAAGTACTGACATACAATATAATTCAACTTGGGTAATTGTTTATTTTTTTATTATTCACCTAACAAGGTTACATTTTTCTATGTATTTAATATATGCATCAATCCTTGAGTCCCTTCAACTGAATCTAAATGTTTATACTACATAAGTTATCATTTCGGCACGAAAATACTTGACCGTCTTTGACATATTTGATGTCACTTTACATATCAGCTTTATCGGAAAATTCATCATCAAAGATTCTGATCAAAATATCCTTGTCAACCTAGACTATGATTATATGCCAGTGTGCAGCAAGAAAAACTATTAGTTGTCATCGCTCTATCCTGTACTTCTCTATTAGGATTCATCGTCGAATCATGCCATATTCTCCAGATAGATTGTACAACCGCCAATCCTAATTATCGACTGTTAAATAAAAATAAAATCTCTCTCTTTGTGGATAATTTTTAAACTAAAGGCAACCATTTACAACGTTTAGCATAACATAAGTTCACTATTCCTTAACATTTTATACCACAATTGTTGCAGGCTGAGAGTACGTTATGAATAGAATAGTCTTGCGATAGGAAAACACATAAATGGCTGTATCTAACACCATAAGTGATAAATAATTGAACATGACACAAAATTCATGGATCTTTCAACTTTTCCAAACTCTTGATGAATGCAGATTTGAATTAAACCATTTGTCTGAAATAAAACAATATGTGTGTAATGTGCATGTTTGCCTCTTCATATACAAACCAAAGGCAATGATGTGCATGAAGTTTGAATATAATCTTGATATAATTGATCACGAGGGTACATGCGTTTCTGACAATAATATTTCCTTCTTTTTATTTTCCGGAAAATAGTATGAGATTAAAATAAATTTTATAATACTCCATTTACCTAACTGTTCCTTTAAGAGGTCTTCAGATGTCCTGTTCCCTTCGGCCGGTCTCCCTGTCAAAATAGTATGGGTGTACACGATAATATATTTACCTCATGTATGGAAGAATGTTGAAATTCTGCCATTTAAAAGAATCAGAGTACAATACTAATTGCATTAAAACAATGTATGCGACTAATAAAATACGCCAGTATCTATTTCTTGGAAATTATGGAATTCTTCATAATTTATTCAAACTTACTAGATATGTCTCAATTTTACCTGTGCCTTCCTAATAGAGAGAGATGGCCTTGTGAAGAAATGCAACACCTGTGTCAAGGAGAGATGAAGAACATCTTCTTAGAACTCGCATTGCAGCGAAACCAGTTTAGGTGAGATAGTGAGAATGGGGCTTTGCAAGTACTGCGTAACACACAGAGTAGAAGAATGATCGAAATGAAAATAGAACAGGTCAATCAGGATAGAGTGTGTCATTTGGCACTAACATTTTAAGCATCCATCAGCCTTATCTGGCGAAGACAAGTCAGGAAGCGGGAAGGAGCAAAAATATCATACGTGATATCCACTCCAATGCATGCTGACAGGAACCATTCGAGGAGTGCAAAACAACTGTCCCAGAACATATGTCCCAGAAAAGGAAGAACACTAAGGAACTTACGTGAGTTGAGTGAAGTGGTTCAAAGAAAAAAACAGATCCAGACATGATAACTAAAGAAAATTGTTTCTCGTGCTAAACGACAACTGTTATAAACTCATTGCACACTTCTGGTCTATATATTTCATGAGCGTAGAATGAAATATCGCATCGGTGATGACAAGGCAAATAACGTTCTACAAGACAGAAAATAACTACACAGACACTTAGATACAGATGGAAAGAATCCCAAGCTTTTCCGGTTGAGGGGAACACAAAATAGCGTATATACCCAAACTACCAAGGAGATCTGACAGTGGTTGTAGTGTGTCCGCGCATATAACAAACTTTCACCAACTGATTGCAGTGGCCCTGAAGCATTAATATATCTCCAATCTATTGATGTGTTAATATAGCAACATCGACCTGCAGTTCTAAACATATAGATGCTTTACAAAATGACAAAAATAGAGTAAGGAAAATATCATAAGCTTGGACATTTGTTTATAGTTTTTGTGATGGCAATGAATGGTATCAGCAATGCAGAGGAACGAAAATATTCAGATTCGAAGACAATCTCAGGAAAGTGGTAAAGCGCAGAAAACATTGGTCGCTGAGAGTAAACACGGAAAGATCTACCTGTAGTGTGGAGACAATAACTGGCAGTCAATAGAGACGGAGAGACTGCTCACCACTATGGACACGCAAAGTTCTACCGATAGCAGGGGCCAAACACCCAGAAAGGATGAGAACTCGGTTGATGACGTCTGTGTAACATGATGTAACTGAATATAAACACAGTTCTGCACTTCACCTCAGCTCGTTTCTCTGACATAGATGAAAATTTTCCCTACAGGTACTTTCTCAAACATTAAATTAAAAGTTCACCTTTGTGTTCCTCCAATTGTGTGAGTTTCCTTTAATTTAATCTTTTTCGTCTTTAGTCAATTATGAGAATATTAGTGTGCCTACTGAAAATATGCGTTGATGCAAATTCTTTTTGCGGCACGTTTTGGTTCGGTATCAAAGTCATAGGTTAACATTTGACGCTATGTAAAGTCGCAAGAAAATATTAAGTAAATTTTATTTCAAACAAACGTATCATATCTGGTGCAAAATGTATCGATAATATGGGTAATTCTAACAGTCAGAAGAAACCTTGCCCATGGACACAGATAGTCGTGTCCATTTAAATCTATTGATTTCACACATTCTTGTCTACATGAGAAAACAATTGTTAACGCATCGCATATTTCTGAGCCTGTACCCTCTTTCTATTATGTCAATGGCTGTAATGATGATATTCATGCTGTGTATGTAAAATAATTGCAACTCACATGAGAAGTACACAGTCTGTGTCGTTCTTACTTACTTTTAGTATAAACTGAAAACCTAAGAGTATTCAAGAAACTTGGTGATTTTGGAAATACTGACATGCAATGGAAGCTGATTTAGTTAAAATCCTCAAAGATGTTTATTTCACAACTTTTTACTCTTTATGCACATAACAGTTACTAAATATTGCATGATACAGGTAATTCAACTTGTTATTCAATAAAACAACAATGGTAACTCGAAATTAAAAATATTCTCGCAATTCACGAAATGCATCAACTCAGAAGTTCAGCGCTCGTAAAGTACGTTCACAGATTTTGCAGCCATGGAATTAATTTGTATAATCTAGCAGGTACTTGTATATGGAGGCAGTGAAAAACAGGAATATAATTGTATATTGTCAGAAGGAAATTTTCAGAAAATAGATGAATCAGAAAGACATATCATTCTATGAAGTATACCAAGCTGAGAAAGTATTTCTAGGTATTATTGGAAATCATACATAGTAGGTGTGCATCATATAACTGAAGAAACAAACAGAGGTGAATATTTATTCAATTGTAGCAGTCTTTCAAGGAATATCGACAAAAGTACATATGTGCATTGTTCCGAGACGGCGGAAACAACGAGAGTGATGATGCATCTGAATATTATTGAGGCGGTTCATTAGATTAATCTTTCCATCTACTTCGAACAAAGCACTTATGTGCTTTTATATCTATTGCATGTCCACTTTTTATTCACACATTATATCCAAATTTTGTAATGTATCACTGAACACATTAAATTAAGGTGAGTGTAATATGTTGTATTTGAGGCTAATGAAAGACAATGTTCAACAAGCCAAAGCCCAAAAAGAACACGTAGACATCGGCCCATACACGAGCGGGCCAAGGAAACAATATACACTATGTAATTGCTTTCTCTTTAGCTTTGTTTGTTTAAATGTTTGTATGGAATGTATCAAGGGATCTTTACTCCAATCACAGGCAAGTAAATGTTTCTTAAATAGAATGTAGATTTTGGCCCAGTACCCTACTTACTGAATACACACATTACTTACAATCAAACATCATAGCAAATGTAATATACATACAGTAATTAAATACTTTCAGTCGACATATAGAGAGTTCAATGAATTATATAGTACATTCAAAATATGTAAATAAATTATTGGTTCGTTTAACGTTACGGTTATGAATTATGCATCCTTATTTGATCTATATAAAAAAGAAAATGAAGATTAAATATCTTGCACACATGCTGGTTAAACTAGTTTTATAATTAGCATTAATTTTGTATATTGCTAACAGGATCAATATGAACAATTCTGTTGTTTTAATTTGTTCTACTTGGATTGTCACAAGAATACTTAAAATGTAAACATAAATATAATTCATTCATTGTGCACCAGTGATGAAAATGTTTCAATATTGTAAGATGTAATTCCGCTAAATCTGGATGAAACTAGTCAGAGTAGGTACACTATTTGATGCGTCTAATGGTATGTTGCATATGTATATACAACATTTATGCTCAAATTTCCTAAACGACTTTGAATGCACGGTAATAGTAATAGACAAAGTGAAAGTTCCCCTACTTAAAGTTATTCCCCTATATATATATATATATATATATATATATATATATATATATATATATATATATATATATATATATATAATTCTGGCTCCGTATTTGAAGGTCTGAACATGAAACAATTGTCTGCCCAGTGCTGGTATGTTTATGACTTACATTGTGGAATGTCCCTTTTCTGTCTAATCAGTTCAAGATTAAATAATTAGTTATTGTACTTTGTATATCTGGCTATAGCTCATTAATGTGACCAGGTAGGTAAAATTAAACATGGGTAAGTGTTTATTATTTCCATTTTCTCCAAACAAGCTGAAATTTTGAAATGCATTTAATATATGCATCAATCCATGAATCCTTTCTATTTTGTCTAAATGCTGATGATGCTTTAAATATTGTTCAGCGGCAAACAACTTGACCGTCTATGTCGTTTGCACAGCAGCTTTATCTGCAAACTCATCATCAGAGATTCTGATCACAATATCGATGTGCACCTAGATTGTAATTACACGGCGGTGTGTAGCACGAAATTCTCAATACAGTTATCATCGCTCTATCCTGTACCCCAACATTAGGATTCACCTTCGAATCATGCCATGTTTGTAGGATAGATTGTACTACTCTCCCTCCTTATTATAGAATTTTAAATTTAAAAAATATGTCTCTGCGGACATTTTACAAATTAAACTCAACAGTTAACAATCGATAGCAATACATAAGATGATTTTTATTGAATATTTCATATCGACCTTGTTCCAGGCTGAGAGTACGATATTTTGTTTTTTTATGCATGCGATACGAACTCACAGATAAATGGCTGTATCTAACACCATATCAGCCATTGAAGTTTAAATGGGTGTGTGATAAATAATTACACAGACACAAAATTCATGTATCTTTCAACTTTTCCAAAACACTTGATGAATGCAGATCTGAATGAAAATATTTGTCTGAAATAAACAATATGTGTGTCATGTGTATGTGCGTGTTTGCCTCTCCATATACAAAACAAAGGCAATTATGTGCTTTAAGTTTGAATATAATCTTAATACAATTGATCAGGAGATAATATGACTTTCTGAAAATACTCTTATCCTCTTCTTTTTGTTGAGAATATTATGACAGATTTAAATTTATTTTATAATAGTCTATTTACCTGTTTGTTCCTTTAGGATGTCTTCTTTTATGATATTCCCTTCAGCCGCTCTCCCTGTCAAAATAGTATGATTGTACACCATACACTGTTTACCTCATGATTTCAATGAAAACAATTAAGTAACAATTGGGAGAAGTTGTAAAATCTTACTATGCAATATCAAATAAATTATATGGAATGGAAGTACAGTAACAGCATTAATCCATACAAAACATGCGATTAATAAAAGTCAAATATACATATTTCTTGTTTCATGAACATTATAGAATTTGCATAAGTTATTCAAATATAATGGATAGGTCTTAATATACCATGTGCCACCTCAACAGAGAGAGATGGCCTTGTGATTAAATGCGGTTTGATTCAGCCTAACCAAAACCCCACACGTGTCAAGGAATATGAACCTCTGAGTAACACACATAACAGCAGAACGATCCATTTATAAACAAAATAAAGAACATGTAAAGCAGGATAGAGTGCATCATTTAGCAGTACGTTCTTATAAATCAATCAAATTTATCAATCTTGTTTGGCGAAGACACGTCAGAAAGCGGGAAAACATTAAGAAGGAGAGTGAACATATCACACATGGTGCCTATTCTAATGCAAGCTGACACGAACCATTCGAGGAGTGCCACAAAACTATTCCAGTACATATGTTCCAGGAAAGGATGAATACCAAGGAACTTACATGAGTTGCGTGAAATGGTAAAATAAACAAATTTTTGTTTCATACCAAGACGCGGATTTACATAATAGGTAAACAAGAAATGCAAACTACTATGATGTTAATGTAGTCTATACATGTCTTCGCGAGAAAAGGAAAGATCCAGGCATGTTGACAAAATTAGAATGGCGTTTTGTGTTGAAAGAAACAAACTCGTAACACAAAGCTCACTACTGGACTATATAAATATATTTCTTATGTAATAGAAGGGAATATAGTCTCTGTGATGACAACATCAATGACACTCTGCCTGACAGAACGTAACAACACAGAAAACATTGATACATACAGTAAGAATCCTGAGCTTTTCTGGTTGATGGGAACAGCAATAGCATCCATAACCAACTTACCAGGGAAACTTGATAGTTAGTGGAGCCTGACAATGCATATGACTAAAGTTTGCACCGGTTAATTGCAGTGGCCCTCAAACATTACCAGGTCTCCAAGCTATCGATGCGTTACTTTAGTAACATCGACATGAAGTTCTCAACATATAGATTCTTTAATAATCAGAAAAGACTACAGAATGGAACATATCATGGGGTTGGACATTTCTTTATAGTATTTGTGATATCGAAGAAGAATATCAGGAAGAAAGAGAACGAAAATCTTGAGAGCCGAAGACTATGTCAGGAAATTGGCAGAGCACAGTTAAGCTGAAATTACATCTAACTAGAACGTAAATACAATTACTGGTAGCTAACAGAGACAGACATAATAGACTGATCAATACTGTCACCACGCCATCAAGAGTTCTGACAATATCAGGGGCCAAACACACAGAAAGGATGGGAACTCATGTGTGGCAGTATTCTGTTTTCATATAACATTATTCGGCTCATTGCCTCAGCTAATCAACCTGTCATAACACTATGCATGTACAATATATGATGCTTTGCTATAATTTTTATCGATACAACAATGTAACTTCTTATTCATAGATTAATAAAGTACAAAAATGTATGACAGCCACGTACAAACGTTTTGGATATATATGTATGTGCGTTTTACAGTAAACGTTTTTGTTGACAACATAATGAAGATTATACCCACATTCACACATTCAAACATGTTCCGTTCATTTTCCTGCAATGTAGGTTCCTATAAGTTTCCTTTAATTGTTTCATCCACTATGTCTTTGGACATACATGGGAGTGTAGGTTTGTCTACCGTTAATATGCATTCGTGTAAATTCCCTTTGCAACAAGTTTTGGATTTCCATAGTGTTGATATTATGCTCAATATTCTATCTATTTTCTTTAAACATACTTGTGTAATCCTCAATTTACCTTGATTTTCCTCCAGTCTTTGATCATTTCTGTCTCCCTCAAAATCAGCCAAGCTGTCTGTTGAAATTAATGGAATTGCATCATTGAGTGTTTAACTAGTTGTTTTACAGTATCTTTGTCATTAGACGACATTGGAAAAAATGTCTAACTCACAATTCTGTATTCAGATTGGAAACAAAAGTATCACGTCTGGTGAAAACTCTATCGATAATGTGCGTAATTATAATAGTGAGCAAAATGAAAATTCGCTCAATGATTTGGACATTCGTGTACATTTGAATTTACCGGAACAAGGTCGTGTTAATAATTGCAGACACACATACACCCAAATTCATACAGATTATATATATATATATATTACCTAACACTAGTGTACATAAAGCAGGCACAAGCTCCTAACATAATTATTTACTGGTCGAAAAGGATTAAGCCTCTACAGCTCTTTACAAAACAGCGTGTACTTCTCAATTTACCTTCCATTTCCTTCGTTCTATTCGTTTGTCTTTATGGTTTATTATCGGCCGATGTACCTGTCTAAATTCATGAGATTACATTATAGACTTTTCTCCAAAGTTTGTACAGAACCTAAAATTGCATGTATAAAAGGAAGAAAATTTTAATGATAAATCTCCGTAATGATATTTCACTTAAAAACAAATATGTATTTAAACGAAGCTTCTCTATAATGTACATAATTACAAAATCAAAATGTTTGCCTGAGCATGGAGACATTATTCGTCCTCAGTGTCAGAATAAACACAGGAAAACACAAATAAAAAATGTGTTATGTATGGACTGATGAATACATATGCAAGAATGGTACGCTCTTCAAATCCTATGTGAACAGCTCATTAGTTATGAGAAAAGCCGTTTTTACAGCATCTTTTATTACGTAACTATTGAACCCCTGTTGTCATGGACATGAAGGTAGCAAGATTTTGGTAATAATGTGACTAGCAATTCAGATAGTTAGCACCAAGTTCTATCGGTTCGACTGTCAGCTGACTAATAATATAGCCTATCTTATACTCACACGTTCTGAGAAAATATATCATGTTTTTGTCAATTTCATACCATTTTCGTTAAACATAATAAAATTAAATTAGGCACATTAGCACACGGCTACCCTATGCTACCACAAAATGATGACGGTGAAGGAGATTTCAAACCTTACGAGAGAAAAATGGGTGGAATGAGTCAGAAGAGACGTGTGTTTGATCAAATGGAACCAGATTATCAACGTGGAACCATACGTTTAGATTATGTGGAGAAAATAAAATAAGTGATTATACTCATATATGGTTCTGTCTCACTTTAAACTATTTTCCCTCTTCTAGGAAAATGTATTTGTCTTGAGCTGCAACTGGAAAACTTTGTAATCAGTATGTCACTTTGGGATCAAGGTCGTGCTCAAAGATCTAAAATCCCAGGGTTACTTAACTGACCGAGACCAACAGAATAAATGCAAAGCACACCAACCGTGTATGCAATATCGCTAATTTAAATGATGAGATTATCAAAAAAGCGAAGAAAGAAAGGAGCCGAAGTTACAGGAAAGGGACTACAACAACACGTGTCCAAAATCAATGAAGAATGCGTTGTTCCTGTTCCAAATAACATATTCGTGTCTATCAAGCATGGACACGAATACTCAAGGCCATGCTACTCGGAGATACCGCAGAAATTGCACCGTATTCCAGTGAAACGTTATTGTTATTTGACATCCTGAGGACCGTAGGACGTCGTCATATGGAAACAATCTTCCGACTGTCATGATTTAACAAAGACAGATGACTATGTGGTTAAGAATTCAGTTCTTTGTCCTTTGTAATACAAACAAAAGCGAAAATGGTGAAAGAGTACTGCGATATGGGTGAGTTGACTCATCTCTTCTTCCAGGTTGGATGTTGGATATATCCAGATGCGAAAGAAATCTATTCAACTAATGAGAGTAAATATGGAGGAATTTGTCAAAATTACGCTATTTTATATTACCTTGCCTAGTTTATAAACTAAAACATGGCGGCTATTTGTAATACGAGAATGAAAACCTTGGTGGCCAACAAGAAGACAAAATGCTTGGAAAAATATAACAAGTAACAGTTTCTTTACACCTAAGGTTAAGTATGAAATATGAGTCAAACTAAGGTATTTCACAAAATCCTATGACCTTCGATTGGAAGGTGCAAACCTTTGTTATGCAACATGTGTGAAGCTTAAAGATAAGGGCGTCAGAAATGCTCATGGGTAATATAAAAAATTCCATGGTCACAACTGGTACAATATGGCAGGAGATGTCCTCCGCGCATTAACAGTTAATCAAAATATATCCACAAAGCAACGTGAATACATCAGCTGAGAAATAAATGTCCAGTGCAAAACACTTATGTACTGCTAACTGAACTGTTATTCTGCAAAAACCAACAAAAGTATAAAATGCTATTTCAAAAAGTAGCGAAAACAAATACATTAACCGGCAATCCGTATGCGATTTCAGGAGCTCACCAGGCAATACATAATTTAAACTGCCAGGGTTTATTGAGAAAGGAGTAAGACAACTCCTACAGGCAAATACCCTAATTATGGCAAACTCTCACAGTGGCTTGGTACGAAACCATTTACTAAGAGAGCACAATATACGACAACTAAATATCATAACTCCCACAGAGAGTTTAAGTTAAACACATTGCAAACACCATATCAACATATGTCATTCTGGGAGACTGTATAACATTGGTTGGCATATCAATACCACCCAGGATAACGTTTTCAGTTTGTATTGACTGTATCTCAATATGTCTTGTATCGGAATCTAGAAGTTCTTCTTTAGCAATTATTTTACCACCTGATAGTAGTATCAACTGCATATAAGTTTGTATTCGAAACCCTTCCTGACGTCTGTATGCAGTACACCTGTACATTGTCCCTAGTTTGTTTCTTGCAGTCAGCTGTTTGTCTAGTTCGCGCTATTTGTCATAAATAACCGTTAGGAAAACAAGATTGTTCTTTACGTGACATTGAGAATGTATTGAAATAACGATGCACTTTCCCAACAGACTGTTGTTTAAATATTTCAGATAATATAGGGAAAATGGAAATAGGTCTATAGTGTATTGAGTCCGACCTGCACACAGCCGTTGTATGTATTAGAGTCACTTTGTCTTGACACATTCTATATTTTCTTTCATCCGTCGATTCGACGAGAACCACTCTAGCCATCCGTGGGTTGGAGGGTCTGGTTACGTTCTGTTCGTGCGCAGGTGGGTGATGAGGCCAAACCTTGCACGGAATGTTCGTTTGCACTATGGACGGGGATGAGTCTGACATATCTAGAAGGGTTGATGGCAAATTCTTTTCTGGCATACCTCTTCAGCTCTGCAGTTGCTGTCCTGATAGATTCACACAACGTGGAGCCTTTGTGCACAGAGAAACGCCGATTGATTCGATCGCTTGTTGTTTGCTCCCATGAATCAGGGTTTATGTTGAACGCTTTCAATGCAGCTTTCAAATTGTCTTTAAAGCGTTTCTTCTGACAGCGTAGCTGGCACTCTATCAGGATGGTGTAAATGCTGGGGAGACCTGCTTCGGCGAGTACCTTAGTGTCTGCAACTTTGTCCTGCCACTTGATGTTGAGTACTTTTCTCAGACTTGTGAAGTGAAAGTGGTTCAACGTCCTAGTGCGGCGTTGGTACGTTTCCCATGCGTAATGTAGTGTGGGAGCACAACTGTCCTGTAGACCTTTAGTTTGGCCTATATGCTGATGCCTCTTATATTCCATACGTTGGCATACAATCTGCTGAAAGTTGCCCTGGCTTTGACAATGCGAAGGTTCACTTCGTCCTCAACAGTGACGCTCTGTAACAGTGGGTTGCCACGTTAGGTGAAGCGGTTCACTGTACTGAGTTTCTGGTCATTGACAGTGATGTTGGGCTCAACATAAGGCTTTCCAGGGACTGACTAATGCTGGACATCAGTCTGTTTGGTACTGATGGTGAGAACAACGTTTGTGTTGAAGAACGTGTCAACTATGTATTGCACATCGGTGGCGGAGCCAGAATTCAGTGCGCAGTCAAGTCATCAGCAACAAAAGAATTCCTAGATGGTGTCTGTCATAACTTTGGTTTTCGCTCGAAACCTCCTGGGGTTGAATAACTTTTCATCTATACGACACTTGATACGGATTCAAACCTCTCCGTCTCTGAAAGCATCGGCCAGGATGGCCGGGTACAATATATTGAACAGTATTGATGCCGGAAAACAACCATGCTTGATGCTGTTGGTTACTGGGAATGGCTCTGATGTCTATCCATTGTCCTGGACTCGGGCCTGCATGCCATCGTGGAAATGCTGCCCCATGGGCATCTGTACTTGGCCCTTACCTTCCACAAGCCTTCTCTGTTGACAGTATCAAATTGACGGATTTCGGTGTTTGTCTAAGCTCAAAGGCCTTTGTAAAGACGATATAAATGGATAAAAGGTCTTTGTAAAGACGACATAAATGGATAAAAGTTCAGTGTTTTACTCTTGTCATTTCTCTTGCAGCTGCCTTGCAGCAAACACCACGTCGATTGTCACACGTTTCCTGCAATTAAGAGAGTAAATTTGTGCCCTGGTAGTTGTCTCAGTCCTGGCGGTTCCCTTTGCCCTTACACAGGTGGATAATGGAAGTGTCTTTGAATTCCTGGGGGATCGACTCCTGCTACCACATCAGTAAAAATAGTTAGTGGAGGCTTTCTATTAGGACTGTGCCACCTTCCTTGTAGACTTCAGTTGGGATGGAATATGAACCAGGTGCATTGGCACTGGAGAGCAGACGTATCGGTTTATGTGTCTCCAGCAAGGTTGTTTGGTCATCCATTGCTTCGTTGATAGGCAACTGGGAGAAACGACTGATGGCTTCATCATTGATGGATAAAGTGTAATTCAGGACGCTTTCAAAGTGTTCAGCCCATCGATGAAGAATCGTTAGTAATTACTGTATTCCCGTCTGTGCTGAGGACGACTTGAATTAGAGGATGTACGTATATTCACTTCTTTCATGGTATTTTAGAATTTCTTGATGCCATCAACGTTTTTGCTTAGCCATGTGTACCGCATGTGAGGGAACTTTTGCTGTATAGTTCTGCGCATGATTTTGTGCAGATCTTTCCTAGAGGTGGAATTGTTTTTTATGTAGGTTTGAAAGAGGCGGTGTTTCGCATCCAGCGACTGCTGGATCTCGTCGCATGTGCGCATGTGCTCTCGTGCACACTTTAAGGGGTTATTTTAAATGGTTTTGAAATGATTGGATTTGATTAATCTTGAATAAAATTTCGATAATTAAACTACTAAAATAAATAAACGTTTGCTCCAGTTTCGGTTTATTAAATATCTTCTTTTTTCCTTAATATAATGTAGGTAATACCGCTGGCTATAATTATAATAATGTATTCTGATTTATGCTGTATTCTACTGAAATTGTATAGTTACAATACAGTGTGTGACGTACAAACTGATACAAGCTGTAAAGAATGACGTGACATGTATGTCCATCATCCTTAATCGTACGTAGAAAAGAACATAAACAGTTTTTACGAGTGTCTGGTCGAATTGTCTGCCTCTTACTGTACCATTGTTAGCATTTTATATATTTGTGTATGGCTATTTTCCTGCTTAGTATTGAAGATATATTTTTTTGAGCCATTTTAACTGGAATTTTGAATATTTAACTTCTGAACCCTTTTCTGAGAACCTCTAATTAAATGGGTACCAAATTAATCGTGCACGCAATTATTACACGAGCAGTTTATGAACCATATTTGATGAGAGTTGTCTCAACGCTGTAGGGGAAGGTAATATACGGACAGACGGACTGACAAATGAGGATAATATAATATTCCCCAGCTAAAAAATAGCAATTGTTATCGTCATCTTCGTGCTCGTTGTCGTCATAATCATAATGATTATCTAATAAATAAGATATTATATTATATGAGTGTTTTCCTCGATTTGTGCGAATAGATTTTTTAGCGGTAATGTGAATGTGTATTTCGTAATTAGAAGATGTCTCTATTGCTGCTATATATAACAATTAAATCTCTTTCACAAAGTTTAATTACGAATAATATATCCTCCACAACGATAATAATAATAATAATAATAATAATAATAATAATAATAATAATACTTATTATTATTATTATTATTAAAGCAATGCTACCAATAATAAATATAAGAATAATAATAGTATTAATATTAGTATTATTATATGCAGACTATTGATAATTCATTAGTAGTAGTAGTAGAAGTGTTGATGTTCTTTTCAATTGGACCTGATTACTGAAGGATATTTAATCGAATATTATTGATAGTAAAAATATAAAATGTGCAACATTCACCTAACAAAAATACAATACTTGTGATTAAACGAAAACGAAATAGTACATATCCCGCTTTGATTTGTTCGAACCGATTTAGACTGGCGTGTATAGACTATGTATAGACTTATTTAAATATGCTTATGAATAAATTTTGTGCTTGTTAATGGATGAATGATTGCATGTAACAAAAGAAAGACCCCTGGTACATGAACTGTATTTTAGACTAGGTATTGATTATGAGTCTATTCAATGCGGGAAATGAAGACACAGTATTAGAACATTACGTCACTGTCAATAAAGAGTTATCCCTCAGTTTTTCCAATCACTTCAGTATTATTTTTTTTAATTATAGGAGATATTTCAAGTTTTTTAATTACCTACAAATCTCATCATTTTCAACAAACGAAAGAAACACAAAAATAGCTTAGTAGCACAATATCAATACACCAATTTTTCCTAGCATTGATCTACTTTCGTTTTCAATCAGGTTCAATGTAAATCTGTCATTTATACTTAAAATTATTCAGTGCAGAGTTACAATTGATGTTACACGAATTTACTTTAGTGAAAGAATCAAAAACAAGGCAGAAAAATCGAGATCTAAAGTAAAGGTTACTTTGTTATCCAGGGCTCGAAATTAACTGCAGTCAGTTCATGCTTGACTTGATTAGTAGTTTTCATAATTTTATTAGTTCGATGGCTGGTAAAGTTTGTATTGTCAGCAGTCAGTGTTTACTTACGGTATTATAGATATAATATCCCAAGATCTGAATGATCAGTGAATGCTCAAGTCCTTCCTGAGCTAATGACGTAAATCTCTTCTATTCCATTCCTCCCTAGAGGGGTGGAACAATTCAAATGTCACGTGTAGTAACTCAAAACGAGGCTCTACATTTCTGTACATGTACTGGTTTTGTTAGATTTATAAGGTAAAGTGATATGTTAGTAAGTCATACATATGTACTTTAACTGTCATTGTACTGTCATTGTCATCAAAATCCCTATTATGATAAACAATTCCGTCTTTAAAGGATTAGTAACCATGGCGATACATATTCAATTATGGTACATATTTTATTGCATCTGTTGTAAAAAAAAAAATTACCCCCCCCAACCCCCAACCCCCCAACATAATACCATTCCTATCAAAATGAGCGATTACATAACCCTGCTTTCACTGAAACACGATGGATGTTGTCTTAAATCACCTGTCTGTGAAGTTACAACATCTAATGACCAATTTGATCGAGACCTTTACTTTTTATGTTATTAAGTAATTTTCCTAATGGACCAGGCTATACATTGTTTACTCAGTGATTTGCGTTTACAGTTATTTCTGGAGAATTTGTCCTTTAAATTAACTTTGTGGATTTCGCAAGCAAGAATTGTATTTCCGTATTATGGCTGATGGTAATATTTAAGAAAGAAAAAGTGTCGTTAATTTAGAACTGTGTCTGACAAGATTCCGCAGGATTGGTACATTTCTCAATATACTAATCATTGTAACCACCAGGTAATTTATATTAAATTACAATCCAATTAATACCCTGGTGTGCCTTATCCCAATCTGTTACTGCATGTATTCATTTGATAATTTCTCCAGTATTCAGACGACTTCAGATCTTTTCCCATTCGCAGCTTCGAGATTAATCGCACGGATCATACATCGAATGCACGCTGAAAGCTATTTACGAGGGTGGTGAGTTCGAGTCCCGCAGTAAGCGCCAGATATGCTCTCTCTCTCTCTCTCTCTCTCTCTCTCTCTCTCTCTCTCTCTCTCTCTCATTTAGGGTTGAAATGATAACACTCGATTGTCGATTGTGGGATTTATTGTTAGATGAAATGGTACGAAATAAACGTAAAACAATACAAACCGCATATGCAGAATACAAAATAAATACAATACAGAATTTAACCGACGCAAATACAATAAACAACGCACAGAACGGCTTTTATAATTTTGTCACAGAAAAACACAAATGATACCTTACCAGTTACCAGACTCGAAGGGTATAACATTTCCAAAATTATATTCAATCCCTGGTCTTTCACTTGCGTAAAATCCACGTGCTCTTGATCTTCACGACTCATACTGCACAAGACTTTGTCTTTCTCAAGAACTAGATAGAGTAGGAATGCTAGATGCTTTTTAATAGTATGACGGGGAATTGATTTTAATACTCAAGAAGCACGGGAATCATGCAAATCGATCGATCGATCGATCAATCGCTTATACTCCCATGACATACACGCACTCCCATGACATACACGCACATTGGTCCACGAGGCGAGTCCTGGGTCACATAAGTATTGAGTGAAAATTTCGAATGCATGAAACTGTTTCCTCATCTGCAACTATTCCATCAACCTAACTACATAAATTATGACTTTGATCAGAATAGAGAGCAGATGATGTTATATCTCTTTTAATGGTGTGAAGCCTAATTTATCAATAAATTTCGTTATATTTTTTATATCAGGATTCCAAACGTACTTGAAAACAAAATTAAGGAATTATCACAATACATGTAGAAGATTACATCATATAATAATTAATTATTTTAAATCATCAGGCTAAAATGACTTCTATGATACCAAAGAGGTAGGCAAGTTATAGAGCCTGAGAAATCAATGAACATGTAGTTAATGTCAGACATAAAAAAATGGCTTTTTGTATACCTAAATGTAAGTAGACATGTCGTGCGAATATCATAACACAGTTCGTCGATACTATAAAATTAAATATTAAATTATAAATGCTCACATTCTTTCCATCATTAAATCTTGCATGATGTCCAGAAGTTACATGTTACAAGAACTATATTTGCATAACATAAATGAATACTACCCGGCAAGGTATGTTGCATGATGGCCATTTAACTTGGGGGTTTTCTCTGTCGTTGCACCCTCTACCCTGAATATATTGATGATGCTGCTATATTCTACGTTTAATAGATTAACATGTGGAAAATTATTAGTCAGAACATTTTGGACGAAAATTATGAAAATTAATATAAAGGACATGCTGCACAAATATAATATATCTTGTCTATATAAATGTTTCCACTTGTTTGAGGAACAGCAAGGCCATAATGTTTCTATACAAATACTGATTGTAATATTTTAAGCCGATTGTCATGCTTTGACCGGTCACGTCGATTTATGTATAGAAGAAAAGTCTGTCAAAATGCAATAAACTGGACATTGGACATCTCCAAAGGCTATTTTCTAAAACAGCATACTTTTTACCTACAGTTACTTTCACGTTTTCTTTTCATATAATGTTGCGATGCTGGAAATAATCAGTTATATTGAGATACTTCACGTAATTTCAACCCATGATAAAAACATATGAATTTCGGGAATTAAGCTCAAATTTTCACTTGTTACAGTAGGTATGTGCTATATCAATATTGTGCAGGGTGTTAGGATAAGTAATTAGAAGTGAGCTAGGTTTTGATTATGTAAACATTTTGCAATATACGGAAGTTTTAATTCTAGACCAAACATTCTCTCATTATTAACGTTATCTTTGAAATTAATATATCTGATATCGAAAGGTTTTGCAGAAAATTGCAATGCCTCGTTTACCACATAGTATGTGAGTGCCAAAAGAGGAAATATACACCTCCATTGCATTGCATTTGTAATCAGAAGCAACAGAATCGCTAAACGGATGTATTTGGTCAAAATATTTAAGCTCGATTATGCATGATATTTCAACATCATTTTACCCATAATTGTACTAATGCTACAGTTTGACTCCATATCAGCATTTGAATATTCATACTAACATGAGATATGGAAATCTTAATACTTAAGTAAAGTTAAAAGAGGTCAAAGATAACGAAACATGCAAACTTTAGGCAGTACATAGTTATGGACGTAAGAATAACTATGTCTCCCAGGTCTTGGGATATCACGAGATACGCTATTTTGACTATAACAGTAATACGCAAAGCTGAGACAAAAACATGAAATGATATCTTCATTTTTCCAATCCTGAGTATTAAAGAAGTAATCTCTAAGTAATCATTTTTTTGGCTGAAAAAGATGCCTCACAGCATCGCACCATCAATATAATAAAATGTTTTCAATGTTTATACTCTGTTGTTCTTTTTTATGTCTCTATCGTCTCGAAATAAGACAGATGTTGTAATAATTGTGTTAATAAAACCTTAATTGCTTTGCAGTACCAGTTGCTGGCTTAGCCTGAATCTGTCAGCAATAATGAAGATTCATTCTGAAATGTAACCCTTAAATTTGATACTTTGCAAAACATTCAAACTCTTAGTGTTTAGATTTTTTGAAATTATCTGTAACTAGTTCCAAATAAAACGTTTATGTTGATTTGCTCTCTCTCTCTCTCTCTCTCTCTCTCTCTCTCTCTCTCTCTCTCTCTCTCTCTCAGGACATGAATTTAAGGGAGACAACTCTGCTGGGACTAACCAGTATGACAAAGAGCAGCAACTCCGCTTGTCTCTGTTGGCTGACCAACCAAATCTATTCGTGAATTGACAAGAAAATATTTTTTCCCAAACAAATGCAGGTGAACAAGACAAGAAGTTCACCGTGAAGTCATCTTTGGAGGTATGTTAGATTAACATAGGATTTGTATTGATTATCACACAGTGGAAAGGACAGTACTGAGAAATATATGAAGAAACATGTCGTAAACTTAATTGTGATGTATGTCCGTATAGCGTTTTACCTAATAAATGCTGCAGTGTGTGCGTGACATGTCCTCTCAATAGTTAATACCTGACACAATATAGACCTAAGCCGCGAACGGTGCCGAATGTATCTAATTCACATAATATTTTCGTATATTTATCTTACGTATAATTTATCGTTAAAAGGTACCTGGAATCATAGATGTGAAATAAAGACCTGAGCCATGTCTAACGGTTCGCTATTTTATCTGAGATAATGTATTCAGTTAGTGATCTTTATATATATATATATATATATATATATATATATATATATATATATATATATATATATATATATATATATATATATATATATATATATATATAAGTCATGGTGGTCTAAAGGTCAACGTACTGGAATTTCACGATCGGCATGTGAAACTTAATGAGTTCGAATCCCATGACAGACAAAGTTATTGATGGTTGCAAAAACACTATGATAATAGGGGACCACGCAGACTCTAAGGTTAACAGTAAAAACGTACTGATATCATCATTTATAATTCGCGCACAGAATCCATCAAGTCAAACAACGTGTCTGTGCTCTTTTGCGCCCTACGGAAATTGGGTAAGGCATGCAAAAATTATAAATGATCAGTATACATATTTGCTAACCATATAGCGGTGGGTGGAATTACTTCAACATACTTCTGAATTTCTACAATTTCGTTTCGTATCTAGGCATTCGCAGGGAGGCCTGTCCGTGACCATGAATCGAAATACCACTGCCATCCCGTCATGGTACAAATAGTCAGGAAGAGTGATGAGGCAAACATAGTCAGAAATACGTAAAACCAGAAATACACAGAAAGAAACATGCCTCATGAAGTTTACCCCAAGAGTAAACAAAATAAATAATAAGACTCATTGAAGGGTAGCCATGAAAGGATTGCATGGAATGGCAAATAAGTTGGCAAAATGAGACGAGACCCCATGCAATGGCAAAGTAAGATTGGCAAAATGAATAAGGCACATCGAAGGGTTCAACCATGAAGAGACCCCAGTGAACAACAGAAATGCTCAGCTCTTACTTTATTTTATTGCTACTTAAAACAACATGTAAATGTTTTAACATATCCACCATTTATATTAAGGAAATATTTGTATTATATCATGAATCACGAAGATATCAATGGGATTATTTCTGCGATTGAAAACTTACATGACGATGGTATACAACCTTCAGATAAACTCGATCCTGATAAAAATCACAAATGATTTTGAAATATTATAAATCGAAACATACACTCAAATCTGAATAGTGGTATTTCAAATTAATATAGGATGCAATGACCCGATCACTATCGATTGTGATACACAAATACAGTAATTACTGCTGCTTTCGTAGGCGAAATAGCAAGATCACAGTTGTCTCAAGAATACGAAACAAAACGGGATTGCGTGAACGTGAGTAAGATGGACAAGGAAATATATATATATATATATATATATATATATATATATATATATATATATATATATATATATATATGAACTGTCTGAGCACTTAACATATTGTATTTTGCTGTATGTACGACATTATTGTTGACGAGACTACGTCTCGCGTATCTGATTCCAGACATAGACATGCAAACGTATCAATAATTCTTCTCCACTTGGATCAATTTGGTGTCAAGTTTTGTCTGATTTACAAATGTATCTGTCATTATGACATCGTAAATAACTAACAGGTACTGATACAGTCAATTAACCAGGGGAAACGTCAGGGGTAAATGAGTACCCTTGTGTGCCTGTTTCATTTATCAAGCTCTGCTTGATACCTGCCATCAACGGCATCACAAACTAGGCTAACTTACATCGTTGATGTGATGTTGTCAACACCCGGTAAAACTATGACGACCACTAGATGACTGTTGTTATGTTGGAGTATTACTGATGGTGGCGATATTTTTATTCATTATTCAAGTATCTTTAGAGAAAATAGTAATCAATGAATATTTTTTAGGGTTTTGTGCATTCCGTCAACGACAAGCCCCAGTAATTTGAGAGTTGGCAACTAAAGGCTCTTCCGATTTTGTGCTATTGTTCATGATATATGTGCTTGTTGTCTATCTTCGTCTACATTATTGTGTTGCACCATGCATTGGCTGTTCAGTTCGTATGTGTTAATTCATCTCCTTGTTTTGGAAACGAGAATTATAATTTTTCTCAGCTGTTTTGTTCCACCGTTAAGGCGTCATTTGTTTTTGAATAAACCGCCATCAAGTAATCGCCAGTCAACCCGCTTACAATAAGGTGGACCCTCATTAATTGCATTAAATGACCACACCTTGGTTCTTGATACTACATTGTGCTTCAGACTAAACGAACTGGGACTATATTCATCATTACTTAAATGTAAACGGAAGCGAAATAAGAAACGTTGTTTCAAAGCTGGCCGGCGTAGAACAGGAAGAAGAATTCCAGTCATCTCCCTTTAGTCCGTAACAGATAAAGAATTTAAAAATTATGCGGTTAATTTTGATAACCAGGTTCAAATTCATCTTAAATCGTCAACCGTTGTGTCAACTGTCCCAGGGATACCACTACGTATTGCTTTAATCAACGCTCAATCAGTAGGATCACCGAAAAATCGCACAGAAATAGTTAATTTTATCAACGACCAGAATATCGACGTCTTCTTCCTGACAGAAACATGGTTAAAACTATCAGGGAATGAACCCAAGTGTGCGGATTTAACACCCAGCGATTACTGCATCAAGTCGTTCCCCCATAACGTTTGTGAAGGTGGAATTGCTGTCATTATAAGGAATTTCATGATCAAATGCCTTAAGTACAACACAACCGTCACAGCCACACATCTTTTGAACTAGTTCAAACAAGACTCACGCTGGAAAAAAGGTCAGTCCATTTTTTGTCTCTACCGCGCTCCTTATAGTAGAAAAAACAAGCTGACTGAATCTCTAATTTTGGAGCAGTTTCCGAATCTTATGGAGTATGGAAACTCGATAGGTGGCAACCTAATTTTTTTTGTTGAGATTTCAACTTTCACTTTGACTGTCCTGGAAACCCTTTCACGTCAAAACTACTAGATTCCATTCATGTTTTAAATCTTAAACTGTCAGTTAACCAACCCACCTATAAACTTGGTCACATATTAGACTGATTGTTTTTATAGACCTGATAATATTATCCTGCAATACACTACTGTATCCCACGAACTTGCATCAGATCACCTCTGCATTATATGCCATCTCGACGTATCAGTCCTTAACACTCCACCTCTATTTGCTACTAAGATAAACCTCCGTATGATAAATAGAACCACATTCATGCATGACATCCAAGAAAACCTAACAACTTTCTTACATCCAACAGAGGAACAACTTAATAATTGCCATCTTTCATTCATTAAAAAGATGCCCCAGCCACCAAATGCAAAGTATCGATAAACAAAAGTGTTCTCCGTGGTATAGCAGTGTTCAGGACTAGCTTCACACTTCTAAAATACATCCCCGAAAAACAGAGAGGCTATGGATTTCCATCAACCTCACTATTCATAAACAAATCTATGAACCCGCTAAGAAGAACGTAAGAAACATAGTCAATTTAGCCAAATTATCCCACTACAGTACTAAGATCACAGAGAGTTCCAGCTGCAAAGAGTTCTTCGAGATAACTAGCAAACTAATGTCAAGGAACAAATGTACACCACTTCCAACTACCTTCTCTCCAGTAGACCTTCCGGACCAAATTGCAAATTTCTTCCGTGAAAAAGTACAAACCATTAGAGATTGGCTTGACAGCACAATTTCAACTGACTCGTCACCATACAGTTATGATGCAGAATTTCGGCGACAACCATTAGGAGCATTTGAACATGTTTCTATTGATTTAGTACGGACAATAGTGATGAAGAGTGCACCAAAGTCTTGTGAACTTGATCCAATTCCGACATTACTGCTGCTTGAGTGCTAAAATCCAATATTGCCTTCACTAACTGATGTTATTAATATCTCTATCTCTCATCGGGGGAATTCGCATCATTTCTCAAAACTGCCACAGTAAAGCCTGTGCTGAAGAAACCAACACTTGACCATAACGATTTAAAGATCTACCGCCCAGTTTCTAATCTTCCTTTCATATAAAAAATCATAGAAAATGTGGCTCTAACCCAACTTCTATCTCATTTGAATTCAAACAGTCTTTTTATCAATGTACAGTCTGCATATCGCCCTTGCCACAATACGGAAACTACTCTTCTGAAAGTATTTAATGACATTCTCTCTGCGTTGGATAGTGGAAAGACTACAGTGCCCACCCTACTGTATTTGTCTGCAGCATTTGACACAATAGACCATAATATATTACTTCACCGTCTCCAGCATGTATTTGACATTCAGAATATAGCCTTACAGTGGTTCAAGTCCTACTTAGTCAAGAGGACACAAATTATATCTGCAAAAAGAATACATTCCAACCCAGTTGACGTATGTTGTGGTGATCCGCATGGGTCTGTTCTTGGACCTGTTCTCTTCATTCTATACACTCAGTCGCTCTCAAGTGTCATAGATCATCACCCAGTGTCGCACCAATTGTACGATGATGACACCCATTTATACAAATCTAGCCACTCAACTGAAGTTGATGTTACAATCCAATAAATAGACAGGTGCATTTCTGATGAGAAATCATGAATGACATGTAACAAGCTGCAGATGAATGATAATAAAACTGAGGCCATTCTAATCACAACACAAATACTTTATCATTCACATCCTTTACCTCAAACAATCGAAATCAGCAACACCAACATTAAATTCACACGGTCAGTATGAAACCTAGGTGTTACTCTTGACAGTACTCGCATATTGCACCAACATGTCATGAACATATGTAAGGCTGCATATCTTGCGCTGAGACACATCAGCTCCATTTGCAAATATCTTTCAGTTGATGCCACTAAAATACTTGTGTGTTTATTAGTACTTTCAAGATTGGACTACTGTAATTTAATTCTGTCTGGTTCGTCTCAATATCTCCTCCAGAAACTTCAATAAGTTCAAAACACAGCTGCACGGATCATCTTCTAGAGTACCTCGATCAGAGCACACCTCACCACTGCTCTGTACCCTATAGTGGCTATCAATTTGATACAGAATCAAACACAAAATTTGTTCTCTGTGCTATGTTTCAATGACAGACTCCAGTCCAACATACCTACCCGGCATCACCCATGTGTATACACCAACAAGATACTTACGCTCTTCATCTGACAATCGAATACTCATTTTTCCCACTGTAAAAACGAAGTCATATGGACAAAGTTCTTTTGCATACCAGAGCCCAGCGACGTGGGACGAATTCCCATTGAAATTAGAGACAAAGACACATTGATCCCTTTTAAGAGTGCTCTTAAAACTCACCTTCTTCGACTTGAGGAAGAAACTTAGAGACCTAATATTGTTTTGTATCATATGTTCAGCATGTTTTTATGTTTTCCAATTTCATTGTTTTTGTCATTTGTTTATCTGTAGTGTAGTCATATCATTATGGATGTTGTAAAGAGTATAGTGCTTCTAAAGATTAGGCGCTGTACAAAGTCTTCGTTCGTGGTGCTTTCTATACGTTTTAAGAATATTTGTTTGTCTTATTAATGATAATACCGTTGTGGTTGTGTCGGTGGTGGAGCTGGTGGTGCTATCGCTGGACATCCCAGCATGGTCCTAATCGATGATTGATATATATCAACAGCGTAATTAGGTGTTGATATTTCAATATCAGCAGTTATTGTCATCTCGGATTCCTTTCCTGTGATTGATTTAATTTTGCGTTAAAATTCGTTGTTCCTTCTCGATTTGTTAGCGATATGTTTGAATACTAACGACATACCAGTTTGGTGTCCCATCTGATCTATTTTTGTATACCAATGCCATTGATTATTCGCGGATAATCCATGAAATGACTTTGCTCTGATATTTGAACAGCTGTAATATATTGGCGATTGTGCCAATGAGATTTCTCTGGTTGGAAAGCTAACGTCAAACACCGGCTCAGTTTATATCGCTGATGTGACCGTGGTTGTTACTGGTGTTGTGTTAGTGACAATATGTTCCAGTAATAGCAATGACGTATCAGAATGAGACATTATTTCTTACTGGTAATTATAATGGGCTGTTAGATCGGTCAAACATTAACGTCTGAGCCTGAATTACACCAAAATGCTCATTGTAGATCATGTCATCATTTAGCCCTGTCGATAACACATATGATAGCCACGCATGTTTATGTGCGACGACGCCAACACCACAATGGACCAGTGCAATTTGTCAGGCGCGCATACTGAAATCTTCTTATCCATAATAATATGGATACGAGCAACTGGGCAGAAAACTGCATCGCCAATAAACCAAGCACAAATAATGGAGTCAACACACCAAATATCGTGCCGACTGCGACTGACAATGCCGAATAAATAACGATATATATGGCAATGATGCGTCTGTGATACTTTCTTCGTCATTTTGCCGTCTGCGTGTGGATTATGATCTTCAAAGCTTCCTGTGACGCGCGGACCTACTTCTATCTAAAGGCGTTTATGAGATTTGCCGACGCTAATGTCTGAGTGCTAGAACTTGATGAGCTTATTAAGTATCAACTCTTTAAATGCTGGGGCCGTTAATGTGCTAAATAATTAATTGAGATGTTTTTGCGACGAATTTCAGACACCAATAATATGTCGCTGCGGTTAATTGTTTATCTTCGGGATCCACAATGATTGTTTCCTCTGTATTTTGATTTCAAATGACTGACACGGGTCTGGAAAATCTATCGGATGAATGACGCCATGGATCATCTCATCATCTCATCTCCGCCTGTGGCCCCGTTTGGAACATAGGCCGCCAACCAGCTCTCTCCAGGCGTCTCGGTTCTGGGCGAGTCTCTCCAGCTGTCCCCACGTCTTGCCCATCTTCTTTGCGTCTGCATCCAAATCACGGCGCCAGGTGTTTCTGGGTCTTCCTCTCTTCCTCTTTCCTTGAGGGTTCCATGTGAGGGCTTGCCTGGTGATGTTGGGAGCAGGTTTGCGGAGGGTGTGGCCAATCCATCGCCAGCGTCTCTGAAGGATGTCATCCTCAACGGGCTGTTGCTTCGTTCTCTGCCACAGTTCGTCGTTGCTGATTCTTTCTGGCCAGCGGATCTTGAGGATCTTCCTGAGGCAGGTGTTGATGAAGACCTGGATTTTCTTCATGGTGGTAGCGGTGGTTCTCCAGGTCTCTGCTCCGTACAGCAATATCGGCTTCACGATGGTGTTGAAGACCCTGATCTTGGTGGTGATGTTAAGCTGCCTTGATATCCATATGTTCTTCAGCTGATGGAAAGCTGCCCTTGCTTTGCCGATGCGTGTCTCAACGTCTGCATCCGTTCCTCCCTGCTTGTCCAGGATGCTGCCAAGGTAGGTGAAGCTATCCACCTCCTCCAGCGCATTGCCTTCCACTGTGATGGGTGTATTGCTGGATGCATTTGTCTTGAAAACCTTGCTCTTTCATCTGTTGATGTGGAGGCCCAGGCTGGCTGAGTTGTCCCCAACAATGCTGGTCTTTTCCTGCATCTGTTGTTGGGTATGCGAGAGGAGAGCCAGGTCATCAGCGAAATCTAGGTCGTCCAGCTGTTTCCACAGCGTCCACTGGATGCCGTTTCTTTTTTGGTCTGTCGATGTTTTCATGACCCAGTCGATGGCCAGCAGGAAGAGGAATGGTGATAGAAGGCATCCTTGTCTCACCCCTGTGTTTACTGCAAAGGCATCAGTGAATTGCCTGCCGTGGACGATCCTACAAGTCATTCTTTCATAGGACTTCCTGATGATGTTGGTGATCTTTTCCGGGACTCCATAGTGCCTTAGTAGTTTCCAGAGGGTCTGCCTGTCAACGCTGTCGAACGCTTTCTCATAGTCGAGAAAATTCACGTAGAGTGGCGAATTCCACTCCAGAGACTGTTCCAAGATGATGCGCAGTGTCGCTATCTGGTCCGTGCACGACCTTTCCTTTCGGAAGCCAGCTTGTTGGTCACGGAGATGCGGGTCAACTGCCTCTTTCATCCTGTTCAGTAAGATGCGGTTAAACACCTTCCCCGGGATGGACAACAGCATAATCCCCCTGTAGTTGGAGCAGTCACTGAGGTCACCTTTCTTAGGTAGTTTGACGAGGTAGCCTTCTCTCCAGTCTGCTGGTACTTCTTCGTCTTCCCATATCTTGCCGAAGAGCGGGTAGAGGAGCTCCACACTGGTTTCCACGTCCGCCTTCAGCGCCTCTGCCGGAATGCTGTCGGGTCCTGCAGACTTGCCGCTCTTCAATTGCTTGATGGCGCTGCGAATCTCCTCCTTGGTCGGTGCACCGCACTCTATTGGCAGGTCACTTTCCGCTGGCGGTACGTCTGGTGGGTTTGCAGGCGCTGGTCTATTTAGCAGTTCCTGGAAATGCTCAGCCCATCTGTTCTTCTGTCCTTCCTCGTCTGGGATCGCTCTTCCATTCCTGTCCTTCACTGGTCTTTCTGGCTTGGCAAACTTTCCTGAAAGTTTCTTGATGGTGGCATACAGGTCTCTGGTGTTGCCATGGTGAGCTGCTTCTTCTGCTTCTGTTGCCAGCATCTCTACGTAGTTCTTCTTATCTTTCTTGATGCTGCGCTTGACGCTTCTGTTGGCTTCCGCGTACTCGTCGTTTGCTTTTGCTTCTGCTGTTCTTGTCCTACTGTTGTTTACGGCAGTCTTCTTCTCTCTTCTTTCTTGAATCTTCCTCAGCGTCTCTGTTGAAATCCATTCTTTGTGCGTGTATGTTTTGGAGCCCAGTACTTCTTGGCATGTTGATGTGAGTGCCTCTTTCACTCTTTTCCATCTGTCTTCTATGGTCTCTTCTTCAAGCAGCTCTTCTAGAACCTGGAACTTGTTGGAGAGGGTGATCTTGAATTTCTCCTGTTTGTTGTTATCTCTCAGCGTTGTGGTGTTGTAACGACGGCGTTGATTGGAGCCTCCTGTCCAGTTTCTCTTGAGCTTCAGCTTCATCCAGGCAACGAGTATGTGATGGTCTGAGGCAACGTCTGCTCCTCGCTTAACGCGGACATCCCGAAGGGAGCGGCGAAACGTCCTCACGATGCACACGTGGTCTATTTGGTTTTCCGTCCGCAGGTCTGGTGACACCCAAGTTGCCTTGTGTATCTTTCTGTGGTTGAAAACACTTCCTCCGATGACCAGGTTGCTTGTGGCACACAGGTCGGCAAATCTCTCTCCGTTGTCATTTCATCTCGCCAAGCCCATGCTGCCCCATGATCTCCTCGTAGCCTCTGTGGTCGCTGCCGATCTTAGCGTTGAAGTCACCCATGATGATGATGATGTTTCTCTGTGGTCGGTCTTGGATGATGGTTAGCAGCCTGTCGTAGAAATCATCCTTCTCTTCTTCCTCACTGTCGTTTGTCGGGGCGTAGCACTGGATAATGTCTATGTTGATCCTCTTCTTTTTGGTACTGAAGGAGGCTGTCATTATCCTTGGGCCGTGTGCTTCCCATCCAAGGAGTGCTCCCTGAGCTGACTTGGACAGCATCAGTGCCACGCCTTGGGTGTGTGCAGCGTCGTCCTGCTCGTGTCCCGAGTACAGCAGTAACTCGCCGGAAGCCAGTCGTTTCTGCCCGGAACCAGTCCATCTTGCCTCGCTGATTCCCAGGATGGTGAGGTTGTATCTTCTCATCTCTGCGGCAAATTGCGCTGACTTTCCGGTCTCGTACATGGTACGCACGTTCCATGTACCGATGGTAGTGGTGGTCCTGGTGGAGACGATGGTCGTCGGCCTGACGGCTTCCAGATGACTCTGGTTTTCACCATCCGGCGTCATACATCTTCCAGCTGGAGATCCATCTTCTCCCAGGACCGTTGTTCCTGTTGGTTTACTTTTTGGCGTTTCTGTAGCAAGTTGTTTTTTCCGGGGTGGGGTTGCTAGCCCCACGCCCAACCTTCCTCCTTTTGCAGCCGGGCTTAGGACCGTCCTAGGCGGAGTTGACGCCATGGATACGTCGCAAATATTCTAACGTTTGCAGGGTTAAAGAGAGTTGACACGCCAGTGACCACATCGCTATTGTTATAAAGTTATATTTGTGTGGCAATGTTGCTGATCAAGAAGCTACTGTGCATACCACATTGATGAACCAAGTCATATAAATTATATTATTTTGAATTTTTTGTATTTTTTTCTTCTTGCATCTCTGTGAGCTTAATGTCTGCGACCATTGGATTTCGAAAGAAATCAGTATCGAAAATTCGTAAACGCGGTTACATGATCATTAAATTCAGATCTAAATATGGACAATCCATCACTAATTGTTATTAACGAGGTTATTATCGAGATGTCGATGCTGTCCACATATTTCTTCGTTGTTGCGTCACTGTCCGATGTTAGTTCTAGCAGAGAGACGATTTGTTTGTTCAGTTCATGTTGAGTTTTAGCAACATTGTATTAATATCGTTTCTGATAGTCGTGATTGATACAATTGTGTCTCTGATTTTCCTGGATTCAGTAAATACTAGGATATTATCGACAGTAGCACCGACAACTCTTCAGACAATATCAACCCACCTAATATTGCTTGTCTTTAGCCGTCCATATTGATCCTGGAAACAAGCAACTTCATCTTTGTCAACCCCAGAGAGGTTCATAAATACAGCAAGTTCTTCTTTGGTCGCATATCTTGACAAATCAACGCAATCGGGACAAAGTTTATTAACCATACCCCCTGTGCTAGCAGTACAATAAGATCATGCATAAAAATCTACCATTATACACTTAGAGTTGTTTAAACGTCTACTAGTATATTTGTGCACAATTGTATGATTCTGGTGACCTAGAAAAAACATCGAGTACACCAAATATTTCTGGATCACATATAGGTGGAACTGTTATTATCGGCGCTGGTAATGGTAAAGACCGGAATGATGGTGTGATTTAATCGATAGCGATCTGCACTATGCTGGTAGATCCGCCGGAGATAACTATGGAGATATAGTTTATAAATTCCTTTGGTGGTGCTAGTCAACATGTATCAAAACAAGCAACACTACGTGTATTAAAATCATATGTAACCTAGTAAGTACCTGGACCAGAACGACACTCAAATTGAATGATACCCTTTTCAACGTGATTTGGTTGTTTTGGAAACTGTTCACAAAGAACGCTCCTCTAAAGTGTTTGATATATAAACAGCATCAAGTAAATCGAAATTGGAGATATATAGAATCTATGTTGGGGTTTGGACCGAGAAAATGAAATCCCAGCCTAGGTGTTATATTATTTGTCTCCCCACGAGGCTTGTCCGAGTGGGGAGACATATAATGTAACCCCGCGGCTGGGATTTCATTGTCTTGGTCCAAACCCCAACGTAGATTATTTTTCTCACCCAATATTATCCTTTAAAGTAAAAAAAAAACACCCTCTTTACTAGTGTTCACGTTGCAATGTTTACATGTTGCGCATGAATACAAATATGATATTGAGGGCTGTGGTGTGACCGTTGCGTCCGAAGTACACAGTTCATACGCGTGAGCAAAGAAAAATAACAACATAAAACGTTGCATAGTAATGAGGTATTATCACATTTAATATATGGATGTTATATGAAATTAACAATAAATAGTGATAATTTATTAGAAAGAAATTGTTTCCTTTCATCATTTCCAATTTTGAGTACCCCACTCTCCCGTATCAAAGACCCTCGTCACCTTCCAAATATAACCTTTCGTGGCCGATTCACTTAAATTTTAATCCAAATATGAGGACCCTAGATGATAACCATGTGCTTAACTGTCAAGTTCACGGATTCTTTGAAAATTTATATTTCTGTCTTGGAAATATGGCAAGTGATGCAATGAAATTTGTGTGTGGATTAGTGTGTTGAGGGATAAAAGATTCCTTCTGGCTGGTAAGTGTATTATTTGTCAATAAATATTGCAGGTTTATTAAGCTGTTGCACAACGGAAATGCTTAACAAAAGTTTAATAGAGCATTTCTGGATGTTGCTAAGTTTTCCGTTGTTGTTTAGAGAGTTGGGATGCTATTAAGTGTATGTGCATGGATCAGTGTTTTCTGACATAGTTCATTTCACACACCACTGAGAATTTTATCCTATCTGTAGCACAGTAAATTTTCAGGTCAGCTTCATTAAATGTAGCTAACAGTATATACTATGTTTCACGCGAAGTGTTTACAACTAGTTCAGTTGCTTTAGCTACATTTAATGATCTGAAAATGTACTGACCTAGTCCTGTATATATGATAAACTTGACCATGTTAGTTAGAACGAACTAACATAATATCAAAACCTCGAAATAGTTCGCATGTGTTTATTTGTCTCTATGAAAATGTTTTTGTTTTGGTGTGTTTTTAAGACAGATTGACCTTAAGTAACTATGTTTTGGTTATATATTATTTGTTGTTGTTGTTGCTGTTGTTGTTGTTTTACTTGAAAACAAATATGGCACAGCAGAAGACTAGAAGGGTTTCTTTTGTCAAAAGTAGTTCTCAGCGCGTGGACACCATGACTGAGACGATTGGTCTGAGATGACTAGACTGAAATAAGAAAAGTAAGGTTAGCAAAACAGCTAGATTTCTCTGTCTTTTGGGTGAGAAAATAAGTGTGAGCGAAACGTTATTGGTAGTCTCAGACCACAACCGTACCGTGTTCGGACAGTTTTGGACCTCGCCCTGACCTTAAAGGGAGTCGCTTTCTTTTCCCTTTTTTTAAGGTTTTTACACTCAGTTTTAAGACTGGCGGGACCCTGTCTTGTTGCTTTCGTAAATGCCATCTCATCAGCCATTTCAACATCATCAAAGTGAGCTGCAATGGCAATCAGTGCTGGTATATTTACAAGACAAGATTCAATATTTAGTCCGTCATTCATGTATGTGGCACTGTTAAATAACGCCATAATACCATTATTAACAATTAACACCATTATCGGCTTTTAACATTTGAACTTCGATCTAAATGGTTGCTTCAGCGGGCAAAAAATACCGTCTTGTATACTAAACTTGCAGTTTGATTCTTCCACGTGAGTCCATCGCCATAGATAAAACTGTATATGTTAGCAAACGTGAATTTATCAACCTGACCATAATTTATCCACCGTGGGCATTGTGTATATTCATATTTTTTCATGTCACTGACATAATGGTATATTTGAACGTTATAGCGAATAGTAATGTATCATTCATCGGAATTTCATCTACAAGTGCCAGATAAACACTGATATCCATGATACCACCAGTAAATAACTTAAGACAAATCAAGCTGCTTAACTTATGATTTCTGGCAAAATATTGCCAGCCCGTGACCCACCAATCAGAATTGCCAGTATGTCCACATCGGCAAGAACAACCACTTCCTCGAGTGATCAGATCACTTTCAGTTGTTAAACCTGCTTTTTTTCTTTTTTGTTTCGGATATACCTTTTACTTTTGATTTTCCTCCTTTCTCCTCTATTGATTCTGATTGACACATAATTTTTTTTATATCTGTGTATACTTGTATGTTTTTTTCACACTCGATATGTTCAACTTTCCGGCTAAAATGTTAAAATCTTCATCGTTACTTCAGACTGGAAGCAATGCGATACATATATTTAAGCCAATCATCATGACTTTTCACAATGTTAATATACTCAGGTTCCATGTAGTTTTCGTTCTGATAAACCCAAGCGCAGCATTATCAAGTAATCTAGTTATATCATTGATAACTGCAATACATTCCGTAGTAAAGTTATTTACTAAATGAACTCCAGATCTTGCTACCCATTATATGTATCCAAATCTGAACACAATCCTTCACATCGCCGATCTCGGCATGGCCTTCATTGATATTCTTGAGTAATAGTGGTTGAGTATTGGCAAACTCTCGAAGAATCTTTGTTGGGTATTTTTAGTTCATTCTGCTTCTTTGTTTAGCGGGTTTGCCACACTGTATGAGGAAGACTTTTAGTAGTATATGTGACTGGTTAAATAATTCTGGTGAATCGTCTCCAAATTCCACTCGAGCTTCCTGACGCTGTTGTAGTTCCTGTTTGACAGGATCAGGGACGCAAAGATATTTCTTAATTGCTTCTAGCTGTTGTAGAGGTAGTTTATATATACGAGATGCAATAGTTAGCGCAGAATCAGTCATTGCTATTGTTATGTCACATTTAATTACGTCACCTGATCGCAACATTTTTACCCAAATAACCGACGTAAATATCGGAGCAGCAGACAGGGTGAGAACCAATATTGATACCTAGGGGTCATGAACGATGTTGTTCATGGACATTTTACACACAAGATTAAGGGGAAATAAAGTGGTTGGGTACCCAACACGTAAGAGGTAACGGTTTATATTTTTGGTCCTTATATCTAATTGTTAGTAGAAGCGTTGATTTCACAAGTTAGAGCTTACTAATAGTGTTCTGTTCACTATCTCTGCTGAAATCTGTGGCACGCAAGTAACTACGCAGATAACTTGAGCGCCAAAAACCAAAGCACGAATAATGGAGTCAGGACACCAAATATCGTGCCGACGGCGACTGAACATATCCCAATCCTTAGGCGTTTACGAGATTCGTCCACGTTAACGTCCGAGTGTGAGCACTTCATGAGTTCATTAATACTCTATGTAATAACACTTTATACGTTGTGTGCATCACTTTATACGTTGTTTGGGGATGGTTTGTTTGTGTTTTGATGACTAATGATAACGAGTACAAAACAATCATTGAAAATGCCTCATTATTGATGCGACGTTTTTGAACGTTTACCAAAGGTGGGAAACGACATCGACGACAGCAGCCAAACTTTGCGCAGAACGACAGCCATGTATCCGATACTGGTAGAGGACTATAAACCTTCAAGACTGAACTTAATGTTTATAAGGATAGTTATCCAAACGTGTACTCATTTGCATCGTCAGTAATGCAGCACTCAGCGAAACCATGGAATAAAATCATTTTGAGTTTAAACCCTTCAGCGTACCCAAGAGAAAGGTCATTCCAAATGATAAGACTTTGTGTAGCGGTCTCTTTAATTTTAACCTTACCCAGAAAAATCACTTGAGATCATACTTGTCCCTATATTTAGCCACGGGACAGCAAGATACCAGCAGTAGTCACCGCATTTCGTACAAACGCTTATTTTTGTGAGACTATGATTTTAGCTGCAGATATAGACGGCGATAACGGATATTTCCACCCTATACAATCCAGCCAACTTCGTGTGCAAATTCAGTTAGCAGAAAATCTGACAAACATGATGAACGTCATCTTGCGTGCATAGTTTGACATTTCTCTAGACTATTAGAAACTATGGAATACTAGTAATTTCTGGAGATTGGCGACATATATCTATTTGAGCCTGAATTACAGACGAGAAAGACCATACAAAGTCATGATGCCAAGATGGCAAGAACGAGAACAATATTTTGTCTATTGCTTTGTTACAGGCATACCTGAAGGAATTACAGCTCTGACCAATAAACATTGAACCCAGATTCAACACAATAAATATATGTTGCTGAGCCAAGATAAAAAAAAATAGAAGAGTATCTAAATTACGCTTACAGTTTCATCGCCGAAGAAAAAGTGTTAAGCAGGCTGAATACATATTTGAATGGCCATTCCTTTCAGTCGTTGTCAACTCTGCAGATCCAACACATCGTCCCTTAAAACGGATTACGGAGATGAACCGCAGTGTGCATTTTCAAGGAAATATCATATGTGAATCAATGCCTCATCATTACCTCTAAAAAAAATGGATGCCTGGAAATTATATACCTTCCGACTCAATGTTCGTACACGGTTTATTGTGATAGTTTGTGGGTGCTAAAGATAAAGTTCCCCATCGTAAACATAAAAATACGCAAGCCAGACGAATGCCATCAAGTAGGAACCACATGTCATCAAACCAGACGAATGTCATAAAGCAAGAACCACAGTAGCAGTCCATTTTCCAAACAATCACAGTGTGGATTGTATTGATTGTTATGTATCACCACCTTTGGAAGACGACACCATTGAATGTATAAGAAGAAATAAGGTATCGAACGATTCATTAATGTGAGATTACAATGAACAATTTCCATGGTGTGTGTCAATATTGTTTGTATTTTCTTCATCAATGTATTCTTGGATTTCCCTTAAAACATTTAATGACTTCCCTTAATCATGATCACTCTAGAAATGATGACAAAGCAGAACGATGGTTTGCGAACATTATATTTATATTTTGTCTGTAGCTTTAAAACGTAGTGTGCATCAATTTCAACAGATCACTGGAGTTAAAATTTGACTGCACAATGTTGTCAACCATTTAAATACATTCATGTCTACAAAATTTGAAAGAATTGGTTATGGTTTGTTTTTAACAAACTTCTTTTTATCATTAAAAAAAGTTGTTTTTTTTTAAAATGGTGCATTTTAGTTTTAATTAATCTGTATGAATGTGCTCTTTCGCCTTTCTTTAGATCGTGGTAATGTTTTCATTGACGGTAGCGTTGTTCCCAAACTGCAGGATGTTTGCAATCGTGTCCTTGCTTTAGGTATATAAAACAGTATGCTTGCATGTCTGCCCACCCATTGTTGACTCGTCAACAGATAAAATATGCATTCAATGATTCCAAAGCTAAGTGCAATTTGTACCCAATCAGACAGAACCTGTAACAGACGCCAGCCGAGAGGAAGACCACAATGTTCGTATAAGACAAGACCCAACAGAAGAGGTCTCCATGAAGAAACCTCGATGAATAGCATCGTTTGGATATGCACAGAAAGCTACAAAAGAAAGAAGAACAAGAACTTTACAGGCAACAACAGCAGCAGGAAGGAGGAGAGGTAGAAAGTAGACTGGATAAGAAGAGTTGTATTTCTCCTTTAGAAGAAGCTGATCTTATCCCGTAGAGATCCTTGCAGTGAGACGAGGCCATCCTTCCAGAAATTCAAAGTCGCAAAAGACCCTTTTCAGATATTAATCGTTTTGCCAAACTTTTATATTTGTATGTCCCATGGGTGTTGTTGTCTTTCCACAAGAATAAAATCCGTCCCTTCTCCTTTTGTGTGTTTGAATAAGGGCACAACAGAAATTGTAGTCAGCGGAATAAGGACATTGACAAAGAAAGAACGAAGACCGTAAACAAGTATCACCAGGAAAAACATGCACCCCAACCCCTATTTACATACAAGACGATCCTAAAAGTATAAGGAATGTACCAAAGGATGAGCAACAAACAAACCTTTTGATGAACCTAATACTATGTAGCAAATGTCACGAAAGTATACAGCTTATTGAACAAAAGTATACTGCTTATTGAACAAAGAATTGTATCCAATGTTGCATTACGGAGCGTTTATGTCCTTTGTTACTCCTTAATTATGACTAATTTTGTTAGCATTCAGAATCAAATTCCAAAAACAGGTTCTTAAGGTCCCCTTTCCTCCCAGTCCAATTAAATCCTTATAATACTCAAAAGCTATACGTACAGCTATATAATAGCTATAGCATAAAATACATGTTTATTTTGAAGAGAATGTCCATTTGACATATAAGATCAATTATTGTAAATGAATGACTACCGTTTATAGATCACGAATTTTGTTTTAAATCCGTGTACTATAATAGTTACAACTATGCATGATATCAACAAGAAAAAAATAATATCTGTTATACAACTGTATTTTGACATCTCGTGTGTTTGGTACAAAATTGTCCTGCTGTATATAAGCTTGTATGTAACTGAGTAAGATTTGTTAATAATGAAGTACTATACTATTTCAAGAATAAAAATATAAAATATCCGTATGTTATAAATCAAATCTCGTGAATAGTAGGTACTGGCATCCTCTAATAAGACATAGCGCATCATTCTACCCAGCATGCTTTACCAGAATGTTCTATATTCAAAATCCTCATCGTATTTTACGATTTTAACAAACATAAGACGAGCTATTCATACTTAAATATGATAAAACACCTTGAAGGTCTAAACAGCCTTATATCGGCTGCGTATTTAGTAACAAAAAAGAACCATTAGAATGTTTTCTTGTTCAACAGCTTTGAAAATGATGGAATCATGGAATCATATACAAGTTTCGCATTTGTCGAATATACGTTAACTTTGTGAATGTTGTTAGAAGACCACCCCTGATTTGCATACCTCCCTAGTATGTAGTATGAACTGTGGAATGTTAAAATCATCCACACAACAAAAATAAATTAGTTAACATAGTTTATGTATATACGATTTTAAGAAGAAACAATTCATTAATGTTGTCAATATTTGTTTTCATCATCTCGTAATATATTGATCTCATTATCTAGTGTAGTTTTTGTTACAAATCTAAAATCAGCTGAAAACAAATGTTGAGGAAAAATATAAACAATATTACACTGGCTGATGCCCGTATGTTAATTAAAGCTTCTGTTTCTCATTTTATTTTTCTAAGGCAAATATAAGTCGGTTTCAAAACATAATTTACAAAACCTAAGATGATTCTAGAAAAAGGCCTAAAAGGTGACTATATGGATTCATAGAAACTGTACGAAACAGTTTTATCAAATATATTAAGCATTGCTTCTGCCAAAGTAGGTCTACATAGAAGGTAATAAATTATTGTTTTCTCAAACATTTTCTTTCTACAATATTGTGTATAAAACGAGTCCTAGATGTATATACAAATTTAAAGTTATAAAATCTGTTTGCTCCTAGACAACCAAAGAACAGGAGTTTTATTTGTAAATACGATCAACGGCGTTGTAATAGAAGATTATTCAAATATTGTTGACTGCATCATTTGTATTAAGCATTGCATAATAATACAAATTTGACACCTTTTCCTTCGTCCTACAACTGGTAATGTTAACATTCATTTCAAGTGATGGCTAGCAATAGGTATTTACAAGGGTAACGGGTCATATGAACTAATTGCTATATAACAAGATTTCTTCTCACCTTACGGTGACATACCATTTTTTCCTAAGATTCATATACATCAACTTAACTTGCAATGTTTAACATTTTCTGAACTGAAGTTTAAATGCAAAGAAATCACTTCGGAGTATTCCATTGCACAAGGTTTACTAAGTTATCTCACTTATACCATTATTTCAGCTGAACAACGAAGCTAGATACGTATGTACGTAACGCTGTTGTTTCACGCACATTTCAGTATCCGATAGGCTATACATGACGGCCAGTATAATTGGTGGAGGAAGAACGCGTGAGAACACCGGGAAGAACCTCCGACCCACGGAAAAATACTGGCAACTTTTCTCACGTATCTACATTGACCGAGACTCGAACCCATGGAGACAGAGATGAGATGTCCCTTAACTGTAACATTGAGCTCTTTAGGACAATTGGACACGCGAGGCCCATCAGACCTGCATATAATGTAAATTCCAAAATGCACTAAGTCCAGTTATTGTTCTTCGGGTAATTATTATTATTTCAACTGACAATTAAAAATGGGTGATTGCCTAATTTTAAGGCTAATAATGACTTGTGTAAAGGATTTGGGTTTTGTTCTCATTAAAATGTGTTTTCAGCTGAGTAAGACACATATCAGTCCCTTTTGCAATTGTATAATTAGTGCTGCCATTCCACTGATGTTAGCGCAAATTTAATGCAAAATTACAGTTAACAGTCTTTATAACTTTCAGCTCTTAATGAAGAAAAGTAGATAGGTTTCTGAACATTTGCTACTAGAATTAAAAATAACAAAAAAACAAGATAGGATAACAGTAGAATCTGGCTACTTACAACTGCAATATTCCCAATTTGCGATTTGTATTGTTTGCTATTTTTTCAGAAGACAATGTTTTGTCAAACTAATATGAGTACAATGCTTTGAGTATACCTTTATCGTTGACAGACATTTGTTGAAGTAGACGTAAGCTGCAAGCATCATATGTAGCTTTCAACTCCCATGTGAAAGTTAAACACCTCCCAATACACTTCATTAGCCATAAAAATATCGTACATGTATACACAAATGTTTGGTACACTTTTTGGAAATGATCTAAACCTCAGTAAATATGTTGTAAATAAATGTCAGAGGGCACTTCAGTAGGTTATTGATAATTGATCATATTGAGAATTGCATCGAGAATTTTACTCGTTGTCCTTTGAAATTGGTAAATCTTTACCATTTGAAAATTGAGCAAACTCTTGTGACAAATTATTATCCCGCTGGTAATCTGCTGTAATATATTCTTCATTCATTACCGAAAACTGTCAGTTGATAACGTCAACATGGAAGGGAGTCAAAGGTTTCAGGACACCTTGGCAAGTAACAAACAATATTCCAATCAATTAGGATTACCTTTTCCAACAATATCATGTTACGTTTATCTTCTTTAATTAATATTTGATTAAAGGTAATTGTTTGTTTGTTAGTTTTAAATTTATTTAATTTTAATCACATGCTATTGAAATGTAATTTTATTTACTAGAGATGATAATTTCCAGAAAATCAGTTGACCAGACTCTGTTTTCGTAAACAACTGAGGCTAACTTAAATCATGAACTTAAAAAAACATTTTGTAACAGCCACGTAAACAAATTATTTTTGCTATTTATGTTTATTGTGAGAATAGTAGGAAGAAGAACGAGGCTGTATTTGATAAGTGACCCTAAACTAGTAAATAGTTTTGGTGAATTAGAGTAAAACGATTGATTTTTCGTCAAGGTCATATTATGAGTTCGTGACTTTAAAAGAGTAACATGACCACGTGACCCCCTTGATTTAGCAACTTCGGCAATTCCTAAACTGGTTGTTAGATTACGACATAACCTTTGTTTTAGAACATAATCTGTCTTCAAAAACACTAGATGTCAAGTCGTTTTCTTCTCTTCTGTCTTGCTGAGTTTTATTGTAATGTTTCTTCAAACTATCTGGATTTTAAAAGATTAGTTTGTTTCTTTGGAAATATTTGAGTTCTCATATAGAATTCTTGGGAAAAGAAATTTCTTGAAACTTTTATTCGAATTTCAAACACCGGAGTGTTATTATCTGTGCTTCTACAAGGAACTGTATATATAACGCAATGCACAGTACAACATACGTCATCGTATTCCATCTTGTAATTTTCATCAGGACTCGAACATGAATTCATTAAAACATTTCATTATTAGGAGTTTGAAAATTTAATTTATAGATTATTCTTGGTTTTTGGTTTGATTTGATTCTTAAAACCGTGCATTTGTCTTTAAATTTTTATTTTACATTGTTTTTCCAGGGAAATAAATTATTTGTTAAATTTTACAAAGTTACAGTTTTTTAGAGCCTAGACACGTAATAATACCAAAAGACCCGTTTCTTTCGAACCTCTCCACTTCAAACATACTAATTTAGTCGAGAGTTCGCATATATCCTTTGCATATAATATTTCCTTCCAGTAACTTCCGACATCGATACGAAAATCAATGAATTTCAAACAAAAGTCTTTTGCAAATGTTACGTATATTTGATATATATCATTTATATTTATTTGTATTGTTTTTTGTTAGATTTAAATTTGGCATTTTAAGTTTTAAGACTCATTCATTGAAGGGGGGACCTGTACTTTTACAGAGTAAACACCATGTGTTGACTTCATTTCTGACCTGGCTTCAAAGTTGTAAACATGCTTCTAAAATGATTGGTTGGTTCCAAGGACATTATGGAGTTTTGTATAAACATCTTTCTATTTTTAGTTCGGTCTTACGCTGGGTACATGAGATTTTTAACGTAAATTTGTTCTGATAGTGTCTAGAAGATCACGTGACCCCTTGTTTACGTAAAAAACAGATATATAAACTATGTTTTGGGAGAGAGATATTCAGTAGAAGTTTTGGCATTTAGAATACTAAGTTGTGTGTGTCTTTTTTGAGTTATTTTTAATTACCGTGTACAGGAAATTGTGTCAGTTCGAATGGATCAAGATGAATTATTTTGTTAGTTATCTAGAAATGAATATGTGCTCATAGATTTTATTAACAAGAACTGACTAAATCAAGTGATTTTTCCATCTTGGATACTTCCCTGGAATTCGAACTTATAACTATTTGAACATTTTATTACCAGGGCTTTTGCCATTTCTCTAGTGGATAATATTTTGAATTATTTTGGATTAATTTTGGAATTGATTCTTAAAACCGTAAGTTTGTTTTTCTTTTCTGAAAAATGTTTGTACTCAATAAATTGTTTATTAAGTTTTACAAGCTTGTTATTTTCACTCTTTCTATGTTACTGTTTATTCGAGCCTAAGCACGTAACACAAATGATATATCATCATACTCTGACAGCTAGTCCTGTTTTGTCATCTATATGAAAGTATCGCCGTACTCACCGTCATCGATGTCAATAAACTATTATCGTGCATAAATCCCATTCGATGATGTTGGAGCCCAAACACGCTTATTGTATGTGCACGACAAGATTTACGTTCGTATCTATTTTATTAAAATGACGACCAAACCAAACAACAGCAACGGGGGATGAATGTTTGCTACAATCTCAAATGATTCGATCTCGCCAAATCCAGTTAGATCCACTGCTGCCAGCGAATGGTTTATGCAATGTTGGTCATTTCATGTGTTAGAGATGACCTAATCGTGAAAAATACGGCTCACATGTACCCGCTCCGAGAACTCTATCGGGGTAACATACCATCATACCTACTCTATCGAAATCAAACCTGGACGCGTCTGGTTTAATCATATATAATCTTGCAAACTCTTCGCTTGTAGTTTCTAACAATTTATTCTAATTTCGCAAATTTTCCATGTCAATGTTTGAATTAACTAAAGCCTCGTCTAACTTCGATGAGATATCAACGATGTTCTTACAATCGATTTCCAACAGTCCACCTACCTATTAAATAATTAAGGCAAGTTTTTTTCTAATAGAATATTACCCAGGAATCTTGTTTAATATAACCACGAGCAAAAAATACTTGTGAGTGGCTTCTGATTGGATCCATGTGGAAAAAAGTGTTTTAATGAGTCTTATGGATATTATCTAGCGAATGTCCGACGAGGACGTTTAAGGCCAAAACCATGAGTAAAATGCAGAAGTTCCCTGAGGGGAAAATGAAAGCTTTGTATTTAGTACGCGTGGGGAGAGAAAATACAGAGAGTTAAAACGATTCGACGATCGTGATGTCGTGGATGCCAGAATAAAATACGTTAAAGATCATCTTAGTAGAAACTCGTAGATATTCCATGATTAAACCAATCTTTATTAATCGGAGAAACATTAAATAGGTATAATAAAACAATACTTCTCCAGTAAATATATTAATGAACCGTATCTTTTTTTACCTGCTACACCACTCGCCGATACCTCTTACAGCGAATTATCTACGACAAATCCAATAACAACATGAAATTCCCTAGTGCTGCGTACCTGGTTCAATGATCTCTCCCGGATACAATTAACTCATTTTCTTAGCCGCGTAGTGGTATAGTCGGACACGAACAGACATACAGATTAAAACCTGACTGTATTGAAAAGAAACATCATTAAATCAGAGTAATACACAAAGATATATTGTATTAACATTAACATCAATTAAGTCAATCACATTTAAAACACGCATGTTGGTCGCCAAGCTGAAATTTGTTCGTTTTCGAATCACCGGGCAAACAATTTGTTCCCGATTGTAGACACAAATAGTATAATTGAGGGATTGCTGCGCGATACTGAGATGTCGAAATATGTGTTTTTAAAAAGGAGTAATTGTAGAGAACATAAGTTAATCTGTGTGAAACATCTCCCGGGGGGGGGGGGGGAGTTGTATAAAGCACTCTCCGTTACGGATCACTGCCATCTCATATATGTATGTGTGAGTTAGAGTCCCGTATTCGACCAATGTGGTATGTGAGAAAGCTTGCCAGTAACTTCTCGTAGGTCGGTGGTTCTTTCCGTGGTTTACACCTGTTCTTCCTCCACCTTATGTGCTGGCCGCCATGTATAGCCTATCTTGCGATGAACAATTGAATTAAACCCTTACAACAACAGCAACAACAACAACAAGCGTGAGTCTCTACCCCCACCCCCAACAAACCCACTAAGGAGTTTGTTTTGCACCAACAGATTCACTTTGGGGTGCCTGGTTGCAAATGAACAATAATAACAGCTGAAGTTCGGCCTGGAGAGCCTTCTGACCCTCTAGAATTTCGCTTAGCACCGTGGGGTTCGCAGGGGGGGGGGGGTCAGGTACAGGGGAAATTACCCTTGAAATAGTGTATGAAACATCATTCAGCTTGGTGTGTTTATTTTTCTGTGCTTACTAATTATGTTTTTTGTGACAACGAGGCTTAGAGACAAGGGTCAGATTGGCATTTGGAAATTAAAATATCAACATGTTCCAAGGTCCGGATTGTAGAGGTTTAGCCGGGGAATGGTTATTGCCCCTCTCCCTACAAAACAAATGGTCAGCAGACCAATCCATTCCATTTCTGCTGCTAAAGAGGAACGATTATGGTATTGCGCAAAGAAAATATGTATACTGTTACATCCGGGCACTCCAAGGATACTGTACAACTGATGTAGAGGCCCACTTTGATAACAGGTACGGATATTTTTCTTTATCAAAAAGTAAACAATTTAGAGTGTTTCGTCGTTTAAAGGATGTCCGCCAATCCATTGAAGACAGAGACTGCTTTAGAATAATGTCTGCTTTCTGGTGAGCGGGAAATCACTGCTTTCAAGGGAAACAATTGATCAAGATACTCGTTAATCAGTCAAGAATATTTGTATTATCACCGGCATTAAATCGTCAGCTGATTTTATTCATATATTAAAGAATTATTGCGTATGGAAGGGTATGTGCTAGATGGCTCCTGCATTTATAGACGGCATATAGAACATTTGAATAGCCAGACATGTAATGGACGTTTGAATGTGATTATCAGGCGTGATGAAACAGAGACTTAATTCTTTGAATCCGGCTCGAGAGAAAACAATTGTTTAGATCGGGGACAAAATAAGCAGAGAGAACAAATCGCTTGACGTATTCGGAGTGTTTATCTGTATTATTCTTCGATTTCAACCGGTCCGGTTGTTCAGCAAGCACCTGTTTCAGACCCTGCTACTATTGCCGGAGACATATGCTTTCAGATTCGTGTCTCAAAGATATGAAACACTACCGATCCACCCATTCTTTAACCGGTACATATGCTATCTATCTACTCTACAAGGACGCACCGATGTCTAATGATTAATAGAGTGTGTTGAGATGCATAGGACGCATCTAGATGGATGCACTGATGAGATCGTTTTGTTGTACAGCATACTGATATTCAGAAATATTCTAATATCCCTCTTTCATGTGTTTCTTGTATAGAGTTGATAGCGTTTATCCCATACATTTAGTAGTATTGACCATATGGCAAACGGGAGATATTCAGGAACCAAACATTCGCGTAATTATTTTATGTCATACCTTCTCTGGAGCATTAACTTTCCTAAACTTACAAGGTAAGTTGTGACTTTGCACAAGACTTTTGTGTTTGTGTCCTTCACCAATCAGTAAAATGCATTCAATCTTGACGGTAATTTCAGGTTCGGGTACGGAAAGTTTATGTTGCAGGAAAAAGTACATTTCAATGGAAATTCTTGTAAATAAAATCAACTAGTAGTTGTAGTTTCTTGCACCCTAAGCCAGTAGTATCCACTTGAAGATTGTTCGGATGTTTAATGAGGCTTCAACAGATTTTAGCCCTAATTAATAACATAACGCTACAATAACGTCCAAAATATGTTACAGAAAACATCTAACTAGACACCTGCATCACGATTTAGCGTAACTAAAATAGGTTGTTCTCCGGTACACTGTTGGTCACGCACACGTTTTGCAATGTCAACAAGCCCTCGTTGGCACTGCTGTGGCGCATAACACTGCAAAGCTAATCTATAACAAACTCGATGGATAGCAAGGCAGAGATTAGACATCACCTTGTCTAACCTTCCGATTATCGGTATAAGGTAATCAGAAACCAAGCTAAAACCTGGTCTGCCTATTCAAGTAGTAGACACTATACCAAAATCAAGGAAATCATATCATTTTTGTATATTTACAATTTATTGAAAACGAGTTTCATTATCAAAACGCCCACTTCATTATGTGTACATAATACTTTTGTTAGAGCATACCGAAAGAACTTCCAGAAAGTAAATAAGGAAACCTGGGCAATCCGTGTGATTATGGCGAAGGAAAAAAATGATCATTTTCATACGTTGCAAAGCGCGGATAAAACAAGCACATATATTACTTAGCGATATGTTCGTAAAGGAATTAAAGTTTAAATTTAACCTGTGTTTTTGATCTTATATATAGATAGTGATACATACAAAATACAATGAAATCAGTTTGCTTCTGATAATTATCCAGGATCCAGTTGCACTCCTCCACATTTTGGGCTTTTTAGAGATAAAAATCATTTGTGTTGTATGGTCAAGAAATATTTGCGAAGAAGCTTTCTCCTCAGTTAAAAAGAACTGTCACAACAACATGTGGAAAACCATTTTGAACACATCATATATATGCAATAGTTGATCTATACAATCCGTTCTAAAGATCATCGAACTGCCTGACGTAAAGACGGAGATCTGCAATTAAGGATAAAATAAAATGTTAGCAATAGTATCAACAATTTGTATTACAAAATATAATCACCCATTATAAATTTTAATATTTTCACTTATCTAAAACAATGTTCCTCAAATATATTCGTCACTAAGTCAGAATCTCTCTCTCTCTCTCTCTCTCTCTCTCTCTCTCTCTCTCTCTCTCTCTCTCTCTCTCTCTCTCTCTCTCGTATGTATGTTTTCATATTCCATCTTCGTGCAATATCAGCTTTAGAACGTCTTCATTGACCTTTCGCTCACTGAGTATGTTATCATTTGCTACATATGTGATGTTTGAGCACTAACATTACTTTAGATAGTCGGGGATACATAAAATAACTTGTTCAACAGCTGATATAAAACAAAACGTTCAAAAACTGTAAGTTTCTCTGACCACTCAACAGAACAAGTTACCGGTCTAAACTTTGCCGACCGGGTGGGGGGGGGGGGGGAGAAGGGGCACCTTTCTAGAGGACATTCGTCTCCCACTTCCTCTGGGCGTCTATAAATGAATTAATTTAATGCCAGTTACAGATTTAATTCCCATCGCGGTTTGTCTCGATTTCATAAAATATATTCTTTTTATTTACAAGAGCACTTCTACAGCTGTATTGACGTCATTTCATCAAGCAGCAATGATTAACAAGACGTCATCACGTATACGTAGTAGCGGATATCTTAAAACGGGAAATGGAAAGAAAAAGAATGCAAGAACCAAAAAAAATCTATTGATCGATCAATCGAACAAGCGAACGAGCGATATGCGATTTTGTACGTCTGAGTGAAAATGCTAGAAAACCTCCTGGTACGTGGCTGATATCGATGTATTTATGTTTTACTATTGTACTAAATTATTTTTATTGAATCCTCAAATATTGAATTGTTCAATCTATTGGGAATGCAAACGTGTAAGTATGTACATGTCGTGCATTTATAATTTCATGAACTTGCATTTAATTTGAGGCATTAAATGTCAGGTTAAAGTACAATTGTTACCTACATTGAAATATATTGCCCCATGCTATTACGCATAAATATTTAATTCAGTGCCTGCTTTTTGATTTAAAACAATATACGACATGACTTACCAAAATTAGCCTTAATGCGTTTTTTTCGAGGCAGCCGGTGCTGGTGTTTGTCTGGGAGTTTTTCCGGTCCTGCCAGTTTCAGCTAACTGAAGGCGTTTCACCTCCCTCTTTTGATTAATCATACTCAATTGACGCTTGCGTTCCTCGCGACGTTTCTTATCAGATTTAGCAAAGTCTTGAAGTAACTGTTCAGTCTCAAATTTATGCTAAGGCGAAAAAAATTATGTTAAGTTCAACAAGTACATTAAAAATATCAAAAATATGTTATCGTCATTATATCACCCGGAAGTTATTTCTTCATTAGATGTCTTTTTTATATTGGTGTTCTGTTTTCCATTTTCAACAGTTTTGCTAATGAACAAATCCTTATTGAACATAGAACCTCCGGTCATTCTACAATTACCAATGTTCATAGTTGAATTGATTCAAAGTATCTACATTTACATGAAACATTGCCTCAAATGATGAAATAAAAGCAAACTATGGAATACTATTTAAAAAATTGAGAAACGGTGAGCTGATGGTTTGTTTTATATTATGTGACTTTCTTCGTTCAAGCGATAAGATTATTATGATAATGTAGACGTTAATGCACGTTTTGGAACTAAAGGTCCGTAAGTGATAGAAACATGAGCATGGAACCAATGCCAAAGAAGAGGAATCTTTTTTTTTCATGTCGTTGTACTATATTGTCATAGACTGAATATTTTGTTACGTAATTGTATCAACTCTCAGTATTGAAGGCTGTTGAATAGATTGCCATTGGGGTGAGGATGTTGTAACAGTGACTATATTACCATTTGATTATTTTCTTCTTTTACTTTAACGTTTAAATTATTTCGTGATCGCCCATGCTTTAACCTCTGAAGAAAATATTACTGTTTAGTGTTCATCTTAATATTTTTACACAATCATATACAAAAAGTTTTGTTCACCGCTCAGCTTACCAGATCATCGCCTGATATGGATAAATCGGAAGGCGTCCCCGGCAACGTAATAGTTTCTGTGACGGTTTCCGATACTGTAGGTATTCTTTGCGGCGTTTTTGAACCTGAGGAACTTTCGCATAGTGACCCACTGGAGCTCTCTGGTTTCGGATTGTATGTAAGAGCATTTTCGTCTGTCTCCAATATTGAATCCCAATGCTCCGAAGTGGCTTTCCCATTTACATTAACCTCATCCTTATCCATTTTTTCCGATGGAGCCGACCGGGGCGTTTTGATGGCATTTAAATCTGAGAACTCCTTTTGACGCTTTTCACGTTTCCATTTAAGTTTCTGAAGAAATTCCAGTGACTTTTTACTCTTGAGGAATATTTTTCTCTTAAGTTCTTTCCTCTTATGGACGGGTAGTTTTATTCTGGATTGAGCGTGAGAGTAATACAACGTGAAGTTATTTACCACGATAGGCACCGTAAAGGCAACGGTTAGAACTCCGCAAAGCACACAGAAACACCCAATTATATAACCGCCTTCAGTCTTCGGAACCTTATCACCGTAACCAACCGTTGTCATGGTTACTAACGCCCACCAAAATCCGATGGGAATATTGTCAAATGTTTCGTTTTCGGCATAAAATATGATGCTTGCGAAGATAAGAACTCCAGTGAATAAAAATACAACCAAAAGTAGCAACTCTTTCGTGCTCACCTTTATAGTATACACCAGGATTTTAAATGCACTGTAGTGCTTCATGAGCTTAAAAATTCTAAGTATTCGTACAGTTCTCAGTGCCAGCATGGACTTAAATAACTGACTAGTGTCTTTGATTGCGCCATTGGGGTCAGTAGTCACCAATATTATACTTATGAGATGGGGCACCAAACATAAGAGATCAATGACGTTAAGTGCGCTTTTCATGAACCCCAATTTACTAGGCGCAAAGACAACGCGCAGAACAAACTCGGTGGTAAAATAAGCGGCGCAGATGTAATCCAAGTACTCCATAGCAGGATGAGGTTCCGTGTCGTCGATGCTATATCTGTTGCCTTTAGTGTCTGTCTCAATACAGTAGTCCCCAGATGGCGTTACATACGCGCCCTTGAAATAAGTGGAATTTTGTCTGACTGCACCGGGGATAGGTACACGAAACCAATGATACGTCTCCAAGCAGAAGATACCAATGGAGAGCACAACGAAGAACATTGACATTACTGCAAAAACCTATTAAAAAAAAAACAAAGAAAAGAAATTACTTATTAGCAGCAAGCTCTCTCTCTCTCTCTCTCTCTCTCTCTCTCTCTCTCTCTCTCACACACACACACACACACTGACATACACACAGGTTATAAAGTATCTCTTTCTTCGGAGAGCTGCAACGTTTTTAAAGGAGAAAATACGTGATGATTAATTCCACATGTTTATTTATTAGAGCGCCCGCTTGTACCTTTCGTCTAGAATTCGTATATGAAGCTATAATTAAAAAGTATGTCTCTTAATAAATAAGCCGAATTAGGTAAATTAATATTAGGGTACATAATAAAATTATCTGAGGGTAATAAATGACTTTACAAAATGAAATCTTTAATAAAAGGAACCCAATCAACATCATTCAAGAATAGCGTGTGCGTAAATCATAGAAACCAAATTTATTTTGACCATTAAACAAATGCTTTTTGCTCACGCAGCGTATGCAAGTTTATTGTCTTGTTTTCTCATTAACGGGTACAATTTTGTGTTAAAGATGTTCGTAGCCAGTGAAGAGAGCCCGTGTTGAATGTATTGATCAGCTACATTCCAATATACTTCCACATAACTTTAATCGATATAGCGCGTGAGTAGATATGTTGTCATTGAAGCTTGCACTGAGTAGACATCGTACTTACTTTAGCCCCACGTGACGTGGACGGTTCTTCAAAGAACTGCCACATCCTGTGCTTGAATTTCTGCAAGTTGGTTGGTTTGTCTCCCCATGCCTCTATTTCTAACGGACTTGTGAAGTTGTCGTCTAGTGCCGCTAGCGTCTCCTTATGGTCCTTAAATTTGCAGTAGTGTCCCCAGCAACAAGGCTCGATGTCCAGTTCCGTCAGCCCCCAATAGTCTAACTCCTGTGAATGATACGATACATTTAATTCGGACCTGAGTGAGAATAGTCTTTGAGGGTTGATCTTCAGATTTTAGGCTTTTCTTCGCCAACTAGTGTGTGTGTGTGTGTGTGTGTGTGTGTGTGTGTGTATATATATATATATATATATATATATATATATATATATATATATATATATATATATATATATTACCATCTATTTATTGTTGTTGTACATTTTAATTACTACACTTTCCTGCTCCAAAATTCTCACTCCCCCTATATAAATTAACGACGCTATCAACAGTTGAGAGAGAGAGAGAGAGAGAGAGAGAGAGAGAGAGAGAGAGAGAGAGAGTTTGTCCAACCACAAAGAAAATTTACACATATTGTTATTTATAATTAATTTATGTTGTTTCTTAGTTTTTTTCTTTATAATTATGTTAAATATAGTTTTATTTAGTATTTATAGAAATCAAGTTCATGTTGTACCTGAGCAGTAACCTTTTTTGTGGACAACATAATATGCAGCTAATATTTTTCATATTATTGTGGATGAAGTATTCAGATTATTATTAGTGTAAATATGTTTACTGTAATCTTCGTCTAGGACAACTTTTACAAAACATGTTGGTTTTCGCTCTTTTCTGTTACATAGTATAAGGCTGTATAGTTGTGACAATATAATTTGCTTTAGCGCCAATACATGACGTCCAGTTTTAATTCCGCAATAAGGACCACCACTACACTGAAAAGTAAAGGCCGCCTATTATTAACTTCTCTATTTGGCAATACATATATTTGCAAAGTTATTAACTTATTAATGAAACTATTATAACAATATTATTCTGACTTCAAGAAAAAGGTTACACTATAGTATAAATACCATGTCAAATTAGATACAACAAAAACGAAAGTATATATATATATATATATATATATATATATATATATATATATATATATATATATATATACATACATATATATATATATACATATATATATACATATATATATACATATATATATATATATATATATATATATATATATATATATATATATATATATATATATATATATATACATATGTGAGGAAGATGCTCGATGGCGGACAGCCTTTTTACTATTTTAATTTTTTTAATACGATTTTCTCCTCACTCCATATACTCATATAACATTTCATTTATCGCAAACAACTTTGTTTAGCGAACAATTTATTTTCGCTATCATTCGTTTTGAATATAGTCGCAAACGATGAACATATAACTAGATGTGCTTTTCAAAACACCCTTAAATTATTTCTAATGTTGAGAATTTGCAGTTAGCCTTTGACATTCCACACAAATTGATGCAAAATAAATATAGCACGAGTCGTAAGTTATCAACGGCATTTAAAAAAATTAAAATCACTCTTGACTGTCATATAATATTTTAACCAAAAAACACTCTTCTGTTTTCAAACTCTCTGTGTGTATTGCACGTATGGCCACGGACAGCTTATTATTTTAAGAGCTACAAAACCAGCCCATTTGCGGTGGTTTAATAAATACCGTATATAAAAGAAAGAATCAATCCGATTGGCTTAAAATAACTGTCACAAAAATACGTAATGTTTGCATATGTATTGGTAAATCAGTAGACGTAAGCCTTAAACTATTTTTTATGTTATCGCTGTCGATATTACTACCAGGTTTAAACTGGAAACACTCATCGAGCTGAATTTTTATAGTGGGCATCTGCAAGGGAATTTATCAGAAACGAGGCTCGCGGCATATGCTTTCATTACACTAAAAGTTTCTTTCTGTAAAAGTCATTCATTAATTGCAAGCGTAATTTGCTGATCTTACAACAAAGTTATAGTAATTTTGACATAATAATACGATATACTGGAAATTAATAAGTTGTATATGCTCTTAATAACATCCTAACATATACATGTGCTATAAATGCATTGACATACTATTCGGTTCACTTTCAACAAACTGCATCTGATAAGGACCTAAGGTAGCACCAAACAGTTTCTCATGGTTAGCCATGGGGAAAAGCTATTACCAAAACACGTGAAGACTTTATCACACTCGTGATGTATGGTCGTATACAAAAAAATCATGATTTCATTTGGGATAATTCTGCTACAGAACACGTCTGTAGCAGCCATATTCGAGATCAACATTTGCCTAAAATGTGAGTGAACGGGCTTAATGCGTCCTTTGTTTTTAATATGCTTACTAGATATTTCTTTTAGATCTGCAGGATATCAGTCTGTTCATTACCTACTTTCCTCTTCATTTAAATAATACATCGGACAAATGTTTAGCACCTATTAATAAAGAAAAAACTTCTCCGTCATAAGGTAAATATATATATTTTTTATGGAGTGGAAAATCTGGAGTTTGAGGTAATTTTCACGAGTTGCGAGGAGGTGTTTTGGTTAATGTTATTCTAATGGGAACAAACATCAACGTTGCGACCTAAACTGAAGCTAACATTATTGGCTGATATCATTTCAAAGTAAAATTATTTCCCGACATTATGTATCTAAATTAACGCTGCATAACACAGAAGACGCTGATTGTTTATTCAAATTAAAAATTATATTAAAAGGAAGATAACATATATTGATAAGATATTTATTTGGATTAATATAACAAATCATTTCCTTTTCAAGGCATTGGCTGTTTGTTTGTTTTTCTGAAATAACTGAAAATCTCTAGAATTTTCATCCAATTTCTGCTACACTCATTGTTTCTTAAAGTATGCATTGATTCAAAAGACCCAAAGATATGGGAGAAAACCAATTTCTTTCTTAATAATACTTTTCTCGTTCTATGATCAAAACATAGCTGAGGGGACGCTCCTTGGGTTGTCAGACCTTAATGCATTCGTGAGCCGCAAAGCAAATTACTCTCAGAAATTTTGAACTGCGAAGCTCACGCCAATTTGATACCATGGCCTGCAAAACACATCTCTTCAAAAAGAAACATGTTTCTTTAATATCATGGCCTGCCAAACGCTTCTTCAAAGCACACGCCTCTGTGATATAATTACCTGCTTTCCCATCTTTGCAGTCGTAAGGACGATAGATCATATAAGTTATGAGTAATTAATGTCCTAAATGTCACACAACATATATAGATTAATTTCTATTTTCGGTTTCTTTTTTGTTCGAGACCGCAAGCAAATTATGGCCAGTAAAGCTAATCAGTGTTCATACAATGTTCACATATTAGTAGTACATGTGTTAATAGAACACGAAATATTTTAAAACATCGTTAACCTTTACATTTGAATATCGTGATTGATCAAACTATTTTCTTTTGTTGCTTAACATTCGGTTTTTCTTTGCGCCTTTCTTAAAAGAAACTTGATGTAAAAGCTACGTTCAGACGTTTCAACACGTATGAATATAAACGAAGATGAAATACTACGTGGTATCGAATATGCCATCTGTGATAATATAACAAGCATATAAGAATATTGCAATAGCTCTGTAAATCCCTCATTGATGGCGGGAGTTTCAATGCTAATGTTATCTCACTGATGATCATTTTGGGGTCTTTATAGCTGAGGTTAAATGCGTACCATTTTTTTTTCAAAGTTGCCTAAATGCGACACTAGTATCAAAGTGTAACGCTTTTACTTCAATTGTCAACCAAGTATTGTCTATCTATTCTACGAGTTATTAAAGTTGAATAAGACACTATGATTATTATAGAGTGAAAATGTCAATGGTAAGAAAAAAAACTGATGACGAAAATATCGATTGTTTGAATGTTTACAATTATTCATTGTTTCAAGAGTGTATTTACAAAACCATGTATCTTCCAATTTGCAGTAACATGATTGAACGGTCTAGCGAATTATGTGCACTATCACAGCAGATATATTGCTCATATGAAGGTTTCTCTTTGGTTTTGTTAATTGTGAGGACTATACCCCTCCGTGAGCTGCTGATGCTGACAATCAATTTTCAGAAAGGGTCTATGTTCAAAATCAATCTGTTCCAAATAAATTGATTACTGAAAATATAGCACCTGTTAGGCTACAGGCGTGGACAGATTGATCTTTTTTCTTCCAGATAACTATGGTAATATTATTGACTAAATTATCAGTTTAATTCAGGTCCTGGAAATGATAACAGATAGTATATAGACTTTACAATATTGAGGTGTCTGGGACATACGAATTCATGACAGTAGTTATTTTGAGTAATAGTTTATTTATTGATCATTTGAAAACTAGTTCATAGGTTTTTCTTGGGATCATGATAGCGAACATTTCTCGAACTATGTGTGCATTACACTCGTCACTCGAGAAAATATATAATTAAATTATTGTCAGTTTTAATCCCTTCTTGATTTTTATGGGGGGAAGGGTTACATGAACAAAATATATAGGAGTTCGGGTAACGTTTCGTACTCTTTCCTTAGAGCAACTGGATACATTCAGTGACGTGCCAAGGGTAAATGTCGCTTCGAACGGCGATGATGTCTTAAAGAGGTTTCGGCACCCCAAGACGTCTTGGGTCCGGTGCAATCGTTTGACCCGCGCACGTTAGAACACTAATGGATACATTTCAAAATATTCAATGTCACATTTTAAAATAACGCATACAAATAGGAGGAAAGATTGTATATGTAAAGCATTAATTAGTATATGTGTATGTACCGTAAGAGGGTATTGGGTTTGATGCGTGCAGGTAAGGCAATGAGTACATTAACATATTTACCTACGTTCAAATCTCTAGAACCAGGACTTACTTTCCGTTGTCTGGTGTATTTTTATATAGTTATGTCCTAGCTTCTGAAAAAAAGAATCCGTAGTTGCTATTTATCTAGATTAAACTGAACTACTTAGATACGAATGTGATTGTGATCGATAAGCATAAATGTCTATATTCGCGATTAGGTTCTATTCTGAATTAGGTCAAGCGATTGGATGAAAAGGTATGTGTTACTGCGTGCCGGTCAGGCGACGAAAGCCGTAAGAATCAAATCTTGGTTCGAATCTCAATGTAAGACGAATTAAACGCACTATCTAATCTTGATAAGAACGTTATTTCTCCATATATACTTTTACTTCATATTTTCATGCATCTTCCTTAGGAGGACTTTTACATAGTTTGTGTATTTGTATAAGTGTATGTATTAATCTCTACATGCCTTGAGTTCTGTCCTATAAATCTGAAACGACGTTTTCGCTAGATGAGGTATAACTACTGGATGCCATGCTAGTGAGTTCATCACGCTGATAAAAAGGGTATGATGATTGATACGTGCAGGCAAAGTGAAGAGGTCCGTAACTTTCGGATCGGGATTCTAATTTCAGTATAGAGTTAATTCTAAAAAATATTCTTTAACATGTACGATACTACTTTTTCCCTACATGTTTTCATTTCATTTTATCAAACAACTGCCATTCTGTATTTTTAATATCGATATACGACAATTCCGTAAGGATAACGCGGATTTTCAGCAGGATTGTATGTTTATTTTAGATTGTCTGAGAGAGAGAGAGAGAGAGAGAGAGAGAGAGAGAGAGAGAGAGAGAGAGAGAGAGAGAGAGAGAGAGAGAGAGAGAATCGACATTGTCAGGATAGAGGAAGCTTGAATTTACTGGCTGCCCAAAGCATGGTATTGTTTCCTCGGGGGGAAAAACTATTTATGTTCACACAGCAAAACCTACACACAAAATCCAGAATATTTTATTGATTTCTACATGTTTAACTGATGGACGAATATTAAAACAAACAAAAGATAACAATTGCAAAAATAAATAAAAATCAAAACTTAGAGACTGTATTAAAACGGTAAACTGCCTATCTATTTTGAATGGAGAATGTTCAACGCGATCTGCAAACTTTTACTAGAAATTATATTGCGGCAAAACTGTACATGGAGTTATTAGGGAAATAAGCCAAAGAACGTAGTGTAACATGTTAATGTATAATAATAATAATAATAATAATAATAATAATAATAATAATAATAATAATAATAAATGGAAAGTGTTACTGAGTATTTACTTTGAATAATATTCTCGCAAACACTTTCTCTGATAAACGTATGTCTGGCGTAAGTTTTGATAAGATTGCATTTAGAAGGTTAGACATGTTCATTCACTCCTGACTCTCCATGGGTGTCCAATTATATTATCCAGTAATGCTTCTTACGTATGACTGCTATTATTACGACTCGAAGTAGAATAAAGAAGCAAAAGCAACAAGTTTTGTAAAATTTCACAAATAATTTAATTATCAAAAGATATAAATGACAATGTGAGAGGAAATTAAAGTATTATGCAGTGAATCCAAAAATATCTGATAAAGTTCTATAGAAATCCGAATCCATAAAATTCGGTATCAATTATAAACTGTACATGTACTGGTCCGCCAAGAATCGTGATTGTATCAAGATGGCGTTTTCCAGAAGTCCTTTGAATAACTCACAATAGTTCAATAATAACGTTTTAGTCAAAAATAATGAGAACTTTTTATTTCTTCTAAATTGTCCAAACAAACATGTTTCCTCTGGATTATTATATTAATACATCTTAGAACACGTCTGCAGACATGCAACAGGAATTCATGAAATCAGATATGATACCAAACTAGAAACCAGTCTGATTGTTCAGTTCTCTCCGTATTTGTGACATCTATTACAACTATGTTTCCTTCGTGACGGATCTTGCTATTCAATGTATCTCGAACTAGCCCTACCAAGAAGAAACTTTTTAATTATTCTAGAAACGTCTATACCCCATCATCCAATGAGAATTGAACCCAACGTCGTCATTAAGTTTAATTATTACAATTATTATTAGTAATTGTCAACATATATGTAAGCAACTATTTATAGATCCTATGTAATTTTACGCTCTTAATAGACTATGTCGCGTAGACAACTCAATTTACAGCCATGAATACAATTACAAAAATGAGATTAAAAAATCATTCACCAAGAGCTACAAATATATATATATATATATATATATATATATATATATATATATATATATATATATATATATATATATATATATATATATATATATTATTTACCCGAAGTCTGTTGGAAAAATGTTTGAGTGAAACATTAAAATGTATATTTTACTTAAGTGAAGTTTTCAAAGTTAGTTTTCTTAGAAAGTCAGCTAATTCACAGACTACCGTATAAATACCTACTATGCATAAAAGGCATCAGACAGAGAGTTTTTGGTGTCCTGCATAGAATCCCCAATGATAACGTGGAGCTTGCAAAGGTGTGGGTTCGCTATCTTTCTACTATTATACTTTTTTGTGTTTTTGTTGTGTTGGTTTTTATATCAGGCAGAGTGGAACTCTCGGCCCCAGGAACTCGCTGACAATATTAGGTCCTCTGATTCCCTAAGTGTCTCCCAGATCCGGAAACCTTTGAGAAATCATTCGCTATCTTTGTGATCCCATTTTCCGGGTTCTAACCTTTCCACACATCATGCTATATAAATCATCAGAACATTTTGAAAAACAAAATGAAATATGTTGTGTCAATGTTTCTCATATGCTTTATCACGTATTACATATTTTTGTTTAAATATACCTTGGATTCATAATCCATGGGAAGCAATGTTTGGTAGCCTCTCAGCCGAGATTGGATCTTTCAGCGTGTCATTAGAAAAGGCATTTTTAACTCGGTTTCGTCCGCATGATACAGCTAACACTGTGTTAAAAGTACGGTTAAAACCACAACTATCACCCCTATTAACACAAAGAAAAATCGCCGGCCTCTAAAACCGGACGAAATTAGCACATGATATGAATACACCACCGAATCTTCGATAAATTACAGAATAGAAAACGTTTTTCAAATAGTTATAAATAGTTTAAGATTTAGTATAGCAACGATAGCTCAGCTGTATTCCGTGCAACTTGTTAAAGTAAAATTTATTCGAATGTTGATATCTGAAGATGGCAGACCATCCTCGACTGAATTCCGTTTCATTGCAACTAATTTGTCAATTGTATGAATCGACACATTTCCCCTAAATGATGTAGGATTCAGATTCACTACAGTGATACCGATCGTAGCCAGTGTAAATATCTGTACTAAAAGTGACATGCTGTGTTGTCCGTAAAAGATCAGAATATCCAACCGCATCATGCGGTACTCAATCACCAATTAGCAATTTATCTTCACTGCAAAAAGTAGTTCCAATAATTATATAAAATAATTGTCGATTCTTTCAAGATATATACTAAATGCGAAAACATTATAGTACGTTCATCATGAAAGCTGTATCATCTCTTTTCAGTAAATGCATTCAGTGGATCGCAGTTGATCTAATCCTTTACTTAATTTAAGCAACTAACTTAGACTTAAAATGTAGTATGTGCGCATTTATTCCCGCTCATTATTGGAAAGTGTATGTTTTCAACTTTAGCTGAAAACTCGGATTATATTTCATGTCATGAGACAAAAAGAAGGAATTTGATTACAGACAAGACGGTATCTCAGGTAAATTATATTTACATTCTGTTTTTTATCATTGTCAGTTTTCAATCAAAAGTAGTATACACGTCTTACAATATAAGGAAAAAATCCGAATTAACTTTCATTTGGAACATTATCTCTCTGATCAAAATTGTTTGTTTCGCAAATGAATAGGACAGAAAAATTCACCCCACCTACATAAAGATATTGTGTTTTTGTATCATCTCAAAGTGGACACAATTACTAGTTCTCTTTTATTATCATCGTAGCCTCATAGCATACGGTAGTAGTAAAATAGATTCACCATCTTAAATGGGGTGTACAGATAATCGTTAACTACCTAATGCTCCGAATAACTATCAACAACCGTCCTGAAAAATAATTTCGTATATTTTATTTATCATGCAGTCGTAAACATCCCAAAACATGGATTCCTGTACATGATAGATTTTAACTCAAAAGAAGTGATGGTTGCGGCTCATGACCTACGTGTCTAGGAAATCATGGGACTAGGAAGATCAGCTACAAGAGGCAGACATTCGATTAACTTTGTTCCTTCCATCAGCATCATAAAGACGCACTTCCAAATATGGCCATAACACCAGGTTTTATGGAGACATAACAGAACTAGCCACTGGCATGAACAGGATCTGGATATCCCCAGTCGTATCAGCTTCAGCAGTGTCCTCATCACTTGAAGCTACCAGATTGAATGCAGCAGGGACATTTCCTTGGCATGAAATAAGGCTTGAATAGCCAAAGGAATTGTGTCAGTCGCAAAAAAAGAATTCACCTCCGTTAATGTTGGCACCATTGTTGGCTGTACATTGCCATTGGAAACATACGCTTCGCTCCAATAGCCCATGTCAGTTGTTGTCATACAGCAAAACAATAGCAATGAATGGTTCGAAGCAAACTCTAGTGAAATGACCTAGTTATTGATATCAAGCATCGCCCTTACCAACTAAAAGAGTGCGGCAAACCAGAACACTTTAAAAAGCAAAGAAAGCTGCCATAGAGCAAAATTCAGAAGACTACATGACAGTGAGCCAATGCCTATCGCCTGCTGCATTATCAGAATAATATCCAGTCATAAGCAAATACAGGCAATACCAGAGGCATGTACGATGTTATTAAAAGGGTAATAAGCACTATTGCATAACCTCTATCCTCGGTAATAGCGATGAACATAATTGATCGCGACACGCAAATGGAGCAGTGAGTAGAACACTGCTTCGAATTGTTTATCGTAAGAAAACAGTGTCACTGAAACAGCTCTCTATGCCGTCGATAGTGTGTTTAACTTGGATGAAGTCGAGGATTAGCCAACTGTTGTTAAACTTAGCAATTCATAGATGGTTTTCCTAGCGGAAAGTCTACCGGTAAATGATTGTTTACAAAATGAAACCGTCAAAATATATCCTACTCAAATATTTCCAGGAAATACTTGGTCCATCCTGGAAGAGGATGAAGTTCCATATAAAATGAGAGATGTAAATATCATCACTTTCTGCAAAAACAATGGCGACCGGAGCGATTGCAATATGTCCCTTTGAATTATCCTGAATATATTTAAGAAACTTGAAAATCAAGCATACCTTGAGCTACAGTGTGGTTTCAGAGCAGAAAGGTCTACCATCGACGTGCTTTTCTCACTTAGACAACTACAAGAAAGTCCGGGGAACAGAAAAGGACAATCTTACAAAGACTTCATTGACCTGATGTCTACGTTCCCAGCAGAAGCGGGTAATTGTTGTAGTTGCTAGAAAGGCTCAGGTGACCTTCGAAGCTCCTCAGTATAATCTAGTCGTTTCCTGAAATCATGCATGGCACAGTTCAGTTTCATGGCTCAGGCACGGACGCTTTTGAGATATTCAGTAGAGTCAAGTAATGGTGTGTTCTTGCCCCAACCCTGTTTAGAATAGTCTTCTTCCTCTTGCTAAAACACAACCTTCGCTCATCAATCGAGTGAATCTATCTTATCTCAAGGTCAAATGGAAACCTGCACCCTTGCACGTCTCAGAACCAAAAACAAGATCCGCAAAAGATATCATCCATGACCTACTCGTTGCTGATAATGCAAAAGTGCCAAGCCAGACAACACCTCATCTTCCGCACGGCATTGACCTGTTTCACAAGTTTGCCAGGACTTAAGGCTTACTACAAACCTGATAAAGACGGTAATGCTAGGTTACAATATTGAAGATCCATCCTCCCTCAACATCAATAACTCTCTCGTGACGCAAAACTCAACTCCCGCATTTGAAATTCCGCTTCAACAATGAGTAATCTGAGCATGGTCTGCAGCAACAACAAGATTAATAAAGACTGAAACACCAAAGTATAATGAACCAAGCCTGCGTCTTCGGCAATCTCTTATATGGCAGCTACTAATGACTAGTATGAAAGCACCAAGACATAAAGCACAACATAGTTCACCTTCACAGCCTCTGACGCACTCTAGACATCTTCTGGGTAAACAGGGTTTACAACAAATAGGTTCTAGAGCGTCTAAATGTATCAACATAATCAAACTGCAAAGACAGCGTCGACTATGATGGCTTGGAAGTATACACCTAGTGCATAATGGACTCTGGAAAAAGACTACCTGGTCGCCCACACATGTGCTTCATATGCATGTGCAAACAAGACATCACATCTTTGGACATCAGCGTGGACAGCTGGAATGCACCTGCTCAGGACAGAAGTAGCTGGAGGCATGCGTTCAACAAAGGGATTCAGAGAACAATTGCAATTAGTAGATATGATACGAAGCTATAGAGAGGACAAGATGAAACAACATGTGGAAACCAAAGACAGGCGCATCAAAGACTGTCATTAACAAGTGGGTCTAACCAGCCATAACCGATAATGCTAGTCAACTAACGGAAAGACTACATCAAAGTGCAAATCGATAGCATAGAGATTCGCAAGGATGCCGATGTCATACCTTGACGTGATACAGAGCAAAACATGCGCAAAACACTGAAAATGACATTGAACTCAGTCACACGCTGAAGTACAATAGGCAAAATAGAACTATATCAAAATATTGTGTACATTTTATGGAATTAGTGAAACAATTATTGTCAAAATGTTCTCTGATAAGTTTGTACTTGAATAAACCATATCAAATGTGTTTTACATAAAAAGTCATATCATTTTGATAAGTAGTCTTACTGGATATAGTGTTGGTGTATAATGCATATATGATCAAGATAATTATTTTTAACATAATGTGTTCATCTTATATCTAGTGTGCGTAGTTTAATATTTGTAATGTCCACATGTCAACATTTCACTTAATATGAATCTTGCCCATCTTTCTGAAATCATTTAATACCACTATCAATATTTTGGCGGCCATCGTTACAATAAATTTCCCTAAGGTTATTAGGGAAAAAGGTTACGTCTGTAGTATTATGGACAACTTACCCCATATTGGCTAGTTACAAATCAAATTAGGGATTTCGGTCAATTAATATAATGCTGGGTAGTCCAAGCCCGTATAACTGGCGCAGCCACCCCACCCCATGACAAATGTAGTTTAAATGTTAAAAATGTCGAACTATGTCGGTATCCAAACTGACAGAAAGTTATCTAACTGGTTAATTCGTGGAAAATCAAATAATAAATATCCTGTCACAAATGCATTCAAGTTGGAATTACTATACATGTACACTGTAGGACAGCTCCGGTGGCCTAAGTTGTTAAATAGTCCACCTCGGATGCAGTAAGGTACCAGATTCGAACCCCAGCCTAGACAAACCAAAGACGAATACAAATGTTACTTGCAACTGCCTCACTTTAAGCTCGGCATTAAGAGGTTAGTATTAGGACTGGTTGGCCTGGTTTCAGGATAATGTGATTGGTGGGGCATGATGCTACATGTCTGCGGCATGATGCTCCAATGCTAGACATCACTATAAACTGCCACACTGCCGACATTGTAGCGATATGACTAAACAAATTAAAAGCTACTTTAAAAATCCAAACCACACACACTATGCAATACTATGTAACATCTTTTGTCTCGATTTAGTACAATTTCTGCATCAGATAATTATCACCCATTCCCATATTATACAGAGACTAGAGTTGTGTTTTTTTTTTCTACGGTAGATAATACTCCTTCCATAGTAATGGTACTAAAACCTTACACTTTCTCACAGAAATCGATTTACATCATGCACCTAACCGAATCGGAGCCAACTATTTGACATCACCTAGGCTATTCTGTAGGAGATCCAGTGTTGAAAATTGCTCTTATATGTGTCAGATATTCTATTGATTTTGAGGGACAGTTATTCACTGAATTTTTAATATGTTCAAACAAAATATATGTTACTGGCTTTAGAATTTTACATTATTAATTCAACTACAGTCTTGGCCATAGTTTACACGCAAAATTTGAAAGGTGCATCGTCTGCGGCCGTAAGAACGAAATTATATCTTCTTTCTCTCTAAACTACTTCCATTAAAATAAAAATGATGTGATAACATTTCGTATGGGTAATTTTCTGCAACTTTTTGAGGTCCTCTTTTATCAGATAACTACTGCGTTATTACATTCAAAATACATATATAATAATTCTTTATATGTGATGCGTAGAATTAGACCTTATCCTAACGTGATGCACAGAAAATACGTGAAGATGGAGGCCTTCGAACGAATTTCAGTCACCGAGTTGTACTAGTCTGCAGTATTATAAAATAAGTTAGTATTTTTTTCGTTATGCATTAAATATAATTTTGCATGTGTCTTCATTTAAAATGAAATTGACGAAATAAGTTGAATAATTTGAATTGTGTGCTTGCTAAGGTTAGCAATCTAATTGCACTATTCGACTCGTTTCGTAAATTTCATCTTAACTGAGCACTCGTACGAGATTCTTTACATATGCAAATTTGATTACTCTAATTTGCCGAAGTGTATTTCCAAATAATGGCGGAAAGGTCTAGCATTCTCTCTCTCTCTCTCTCTCTCTCTCTCTCTCTCTCTCTCTCTCTCTCTCTCTCTCTCTCTGAACTACACCAAAGGCATTGAAGCATAGGTAGAAAAGTGGCAATGACAAAATTAACAACAAAACCTTGGCCATCGCAGCTTACACTATTAACACCAAAGACAGACACTGAAGTGAGCTATTATAAAAAAAGAACAATTGGTTATAGTGACTTGTTTTAAATCGACTATATCACGCCTACACTACGCGAATGGATCTAATTCAACAAGTATCAAGATGTTGTATCTGCATATACATTGCTTTTTCATAGTAAATCGCCGTTCGCTGTATTGATTAGCAATAATTTTCAATGATAAATCATACGTATTTCTTGAACACTCATGCCAGTGGCATTGTGTTCCTCTTAATTACAAAATTTAAATTCACATTAGCTTCATTGATTCGATACTCTGCCATGACCTTATTGACAAAGTTTTCTATCTCAGAAATCTGACGTATTCATACAAAACTCAGCAAATATTATAGTTTCTTGATTTCCTTCCGTTGGGACTCAGATTGAAGTGTTGTTCCAAAAATAAATATTGAAAAAAGCAGGCATGACTTAAAACACTAAACACGATCGTGTGCAGAAAAATGTGTCAAAAGCAATGACAAACATAAAATTGAAACTGATATCAGAAAACATAATTATCTAAAGGATAATATAACGAGCTAAATGCCTTAAATGTTAAAAGAATAAACCTTTTCGTCTTTTGTCTGAATCAAATATTTCAAATCTGAGAACAGATGTACGTACTTTAATATATAGTTATCGTAATAAATATTGATAGTGCCTCTCCAACTGTAAATGACGCCAAGGGCGACTATGAAGGCCCAAATGGGTTTTGGCACCTCCAGGACCTCTGGCGTCCCAAGACGTTTGGCGCCTGGAGCAACAGTTCTCTCCGCCTCCCCCTTCCTACCGTTAGTACGCTACTAAATGTTAAAGCCAATTCATGATCAACATCTTCCAAGTATGGTGCGGTAGCCTAGTGACGATGTGATGTATGTTTATAAATTCCACCAAAAGCAAGAAAACTAACAGCAAAGTAATTTCAAGCATCAGTTCAAATATCCCCTGCTGCTTAAATTATTGATATTCTCTCCTTCAAAGCCATGGTTGGTGGAAACAGATGCCTTGACAGGAAATTAAGAGGAATTGTTAATCCCGGAGATTCTCAAAGAGTGATAGAGTTCGCTTGGGAATATATCCATTCAAATTAATAAGACATTTAAGCGTTACCGAAAGCGATGGATGCGTAAATATATGTCCTTTCAAGATGTAAACGAATCTTGATTCACTATTACCGTGAAAGAAAGATCGATAACGCTGCGTTGTTGAGTAGGTTAAATGGATAGATAACTATGGAAATGTCAAAAATGTTTTCTTTTTCCCTTGTCTATTATTTGACAACACAACTTGCCCGTTAACTAATTATTTCACTCCTCTAAAAACTGTCGAGTTTATCAAGATATAGTTCTGTGCCAAAGTTGATATTGTGCAGAAAAAACAAACTATCTTGTGTTGCGCTTTGCACTTGCTATTTTGCCTTTGGGACACATAACTATCCAATACAATAGGTGCTGAAAGGCAACAAGCTTTCTGTTATCTTATAACGCTCTGCATCTGGGTTAACTTCGATCCGCTGCTATGCAGTTCTTTGTGCTATCTCACAAGCTGTACTTGAGTAGATACAAAACAAACAAGCATTTGTGTGATCATTTGTTACTGAGGTAGTAGTTGTAACTTATAATTGATCCAGTATACATCCCTACTCAAGGTGGTATTGATTTCAGATTTGCAAGTGGCCTAGAAATCTTCTTGTATTAATAAAACAAGTTAGTGATACAATTGAAAAAATTTCAAGTGGTCATTTCTGTCAATATTAATAGCGGTATGGAGTAGACAGGACTTGAAAGTGCTAGAAGGAGAATTTATCAGCGGATTAAAAATGCGTTTGTATTTATTATTGATGCATTATTTTCAAGTTTGCAAGTATCCCATAACTATCAAGGGCTATGTATTGACATTTGTTTTGTGATAACTGTATCAACCTCGTCATCCTTGCGATAAACCAACCAGAAGTAATCTCATTTCAAGAGAATTTTAGCTCAATATTTTTTCATTAAAATCCATTAACTTCCATAACTATTATAATTATTCAAGAACTCTAAGTTGTCGTGTGAAGAAATAAACTGTAAGCAATAAGACATGAAAGGATTTTCTTCAATTTTCTTTTGGTACTTTTGGTAATATTAAGTGTTTACTATGTTTGTTTCTTAACGCCTGAGTAAACATATCATTGTCAATCACCGCAAACGGATCTTGTGCCCAATCGAATCATGCTCATTTTTTCAGATGCGAGTCGAAGGACTTCGGCTCTATGACAGAGAAACGGATGTACTCTTAGTGAATGTAAATACGATTTGTTCGGACAGCTTTCTGTGTTCGATTGATGGAACCACGGTAACTATGCGTATTACATAGAAATTTATTTAAGACGCTATCTCGTCGAATCTGTAATTGAACTATGTCTCTTGACGCGTACTGGAAATAGATCAATCGATGCTTCTTTTTTGTTACCTTATGTTTTACTAAATCAATAATTTATACAATGAGCAATAGTGTAATCTATGCCATTAGCAATTTTTGTGTTATTCAGGGATTTTCTATTTTACTTGCTTCACGTAGCAGAATTATGAACTCATTAACAAGTTTGTATTTGTTAGCAGATACTCACTTCGGTTGTCATCTACAATTTAGAATCAATAGCTATAGCGAGTGTGACAAAACACTCCTACTTTTCAATAATAATTGTATACATTATTGTAAAGGTGGAGGGAGGGAAAATGGCTTGAATATATTTTAATTCACAAAGGATTCAACCCTTCTCTGAGTTAAACTCCGCGTAGAAAGCAATCCTTGATCAACACTTGATAATCTCAAAGTTTTTTTTTTTCGATTGTAAAATCGTATGCAGAAACTTTGTTGAAGAAGAAAGCAACAGTGCTCCAAAGAAACAGTCTAATTTAGACTATATTGCAGCAATATTAAACAATCGAATACCGTCAAAGAAAATAATTTGAGCAAAGCATATGCGTTATAGACAAATGTATAAAACCACATTTCAAACATCGAAATGTCTAGAGCATCCTTATCGATACCAATGCTTAAACAAATAACAGGTGTGCAATGCTTAAATTAATAACAGGCGTGCAATGCTTCAATTAATAACAGGTGTGCAATGCTTGAGTCATAATATGATCATTAAACATACAACGAAGAAGTAAATTGTGACTTTTTCATAAACAGATAACTTGTTCTAAGTCTTTTTTAATGACTTTTGGGGATTACAATTGCCTTACGGTTTTGCGTTATCCTTCTTTTTGAGTAACTGTTTCATGCACAATCATTAAGCTTTCAAGATGGATTTATTTTGAGAAATAATATATAATACTATCATTAGTAACTTGCAGCAACATAGCCCGTAAGCATATTTCAAGTCTTTTCATTTACCCCTATTTATTAGACGTTATTACGCATACGGTGTAAATTTTTACGATGAGTTCCTCTTTTAGGTTTCTTCTTTTGACACACACACACACACGCGCGCGCACACACACACACACACACACACACACACACACACACACACACACACCACATTTGATGGCACTGTAAACGGATGAATTCAAATTGCAATCAGTCAGTACAGTGTTTTCATGAATAATTGATGTCAATTGTCAAAATACGAACTTTTATTATCCGTTTGAAAATCATATTCTCAATGGAAATAATATAGCATTGAACAAAACGTTTTACCTTTCAAGAAAAACAGCATTTTACAAAACACTTATTAACGATTTGATATTTTACTATTCTCATTTAATTATGTCAACATTTAATCATTTTAGCCTGCTTGAATTACTTGTACTTCAAACGTGCAATCAATTCATGAATTATAAAAAGAACACCAAAAAATACCTGCTTTTTACGAATGTATGTCGTAGATAAACAAGAGTATGGCTTTAATTAGTGCAAACGTTTCAGTTTATTTCAGTGTGGTTCACTTTTCCCGGAAATTTTATGGGGTTTTGATGGGATGAAAAAAATTAAGTTGCATCTTTTGTGCAATTCGATATATATGAAACAATTACACAACTCATTATATATAAAGAAATTCTTCTTTCTAAAACAACATGTCAAGTAGGAGAAGTTAAATTTCTATCAAATATGATTTTTGAACGGACTAACTATGATCCCGGATTGCCTAGTGGTCTAAAGAGTTTGCCTTTAGAAATCGCTGCTATCTAACCTCTGTCCGAGTGGATTTATGGCTCAGGCAGAGGACATGTGGTTATATGAAAAAAGCTTGCCAGTAACATCCCATGGTTCAATGGTTCTTCTAGAGATTCACCCTAGATTTCCTCGGCCACCTGCCATGTATAGCCATTTGGCCTTAAACTCGCAACACAAAATAACATAATAGACCACTGTTTCACGCTTCCCTTTAAGTACTTACCACTTCCTTACAACACCGATATTGTAAAGATGTGTAACAAAAGCTTTGAACTTTAACATTCTGGGAAAAAAAATGATTCATTGTCCCATCTTTTACTGAATATTGTTTTCGCTGACTGTTACACAACAATGTAGTTTTCACTAAGCATTCAGCAGTCATCGAAGATTAAGGTGCAATCAAAAGTAAGAATATCTCCAGAGAAAAAATTGTATGATAGTATACTTGTGTTCCATCCTCTCTCCTATATCTATATATGACAAATATCCAAATATGGTTAACTGTAACCTGCTCAAGATTATATATATATATGTATGTATGTATGTATGTATGTATGTATGTATGTATGTATGTATGTATGTATGTATGTATGTATGTATGTATGTATGTATGTATGTATGTATGTATGTGTATGTATGTATGTAGTCTATATTTCAGAACTTTTAAGAAATTTAGTGAAATCTGTGCTCAACGTTTCAAGGTACTCACATCACCAATTTTTGTTATTGTAGCTGCTATCGATTGTAAAATAAAAAATATAAGTCAATTTGGTAAATCATCCTTTTAAAATAAAGTAAATATGTTTGGTCTCTTATGAGAATGAGGTCAATGAAGTTTCTAAATATAAAATAAATTGTTACTTATCGTGGATGAGAGTCTGTTCGACACAATACAATAAACATGAAACCAATGTAGTTCTGACGCTCAGATAAAAGAGTTACATTTCAAAATATTCTGCATCAATACAATATTCATGACTATTGATTTACTAAGATATTTCATTATGTTTTGATGAGTCGGTAAACAAACGCGATATGCATTGTCATGGATTACTTTGAAATTGAACGCCAAATGTCCCTTGTGCGTGCATTAGCTTAATTGCATGATTAAATATAATCGGCATGGTAGAGATATGACAGAAATAATTAAAATAGATCGTGTCAGCAAGTTAACACATTTGCAGCTATTTCCAACACAAAGTACACATTTAAACCTTAACCATACCAAAGTAAGCGAAATGAAACATTCGGCACATATCTTACATTTGAAAATTTTAACAAACAATTTTGGGAGTTTCGTTCAACAAGACCTATGATTTCAGTTGTATTTCTTTTGTGTTTAAACAGCACTTCTTCCAGCTGCGTAGTAGCGTCGTTGTTTCATATTGGTCGGAGTAGTCGGACTAATACAGTACAATCTAAATGAGATGACAAAATCTTAGCCGAGACAAATTGGATCCAGTGTATGTAATGATCGTAGAGTTTGCCATCCCGCATTGGAATAAATCATTGATTATGTATGTGACATTACATTAAATTTTTACAAAAGTGCAGGTTTTCTATTGATGGTTGAAGTACTGAAATGTTATTTATTTTTAAAGCTTATCTTTCAGTACGTGGATTTTCCATTGTATTAAACCAGATGGTCGACAAAATCTTATCAATTTGGGAAGAATCGATTGCTTCAGACATCTGAAACATGTTCGTCTATTTCCGGTGCGAGTTGAATAACATCGACCCAGAGACGCACAGATAATCGTAATGATACTGTCCAAACTAATGGAGAAGAACAATCAGCTAGATGTACCAATGACAGATTCTTGTAAAATGATTAGTGTTGAAAATAGCACTCGATGACATCTCAACTAATAAGAACAGATTTTACTTTTAATTTTGAATTTAAACATCAATGAAATGATTCTGTTTCAATAGCCTAGAACTGTTGCTTATTTATATATATATATATATGTATATATGTATATGTATGTATATTTATATGTGTGTGTGTATATATATATATGTGTGTATATATATGTGTGTGTGTATATACATGTGTGTATATATATGTGTGTGTGTATGTATATATATATATATATATATATATATATATATATATATATATATATATATATATATATGTGTGTGTGTATGTGTGTATATATGTGTGTATATATATATATATATATATATATATATATATATATATATATATATATATATATATATGTGTGTGTGTTTGTTTGTTTGATTAGGATTTTTAACGTAGCTTTTAACAATTTTTCAGTCATATCGCTACGATGTCTGCTGTGAGGCAGTTTAAAGTGATGTCTAGCACTGAGGCATCATGCCGCAGACATGTAGCATGATGTCCCACCCAGTCACATTATCCTGACACCAGGCCGACCAGTCCTAACACTAACCTCTTAATGCTGAGCGTCAAGCGAGGCAGCTGTTAGTACCATTTTTGTAAGTCTTTGGTATGACTCGGCCGGGGATCGAACCCACGACCTCCCGCTTCCGCGGCGAACGCTCTAACCACTAGGCCACCGGAGCATGTGTGTGTGTATATATATGTGTGTGTATATATGTGTGTATGTATATATATATGTGTGTATATATATGTGTATATATGTGTGTGTATATATATGTGTGTGTGTATATATGTGTGTGTATATGTGTGTGTATATATATATATATATATATATATATATATATATATATATATATATATATGTGTATATATATGTATATATATATATATATATATGTGTGTGTGTGTGTGTGTGTGTGTGTGTGTGTGTGTGTGTGTGTGTGTGTGTGTGTGTGTTAAACATGGTGCGTCAATTAATGTACTAAGACTTAAAAGTGATAACTGGCTTATGGACATATTAAAATGGTCATTATTTACGACAGATTTTTCTAGCATGCGATAGAAAAGGTTGAGAATATTGCAATTGTTACTTCCTAGTCTATTTCTGAGTGTCGACGTTATCCGACAATCATTGATAAGAGATAATAATATTACAAACGTTAAATCAAGTAAGCGTCGCAATCAATCTGAATGTCCCAATGCTCAACTAATGTTGACGTGTCATCACCATTCTTTACACTCTGCCTAGAAACGTTTCCTTTCAATTTTGAGATCGGGTTGTATACATTTTTTGAACTGATTCGTACAATAGAACAAGTTCCGATAGCAATGTCGACAATAGTTCTTCGTTATATCGTTTACAGTAAAAATACCATTACAACTAAATAGTGAATGTGATTTATTGTTTTGTTGAACGACGTTGAATGTTTTGTTAGGTTCTTTCATTATAAGAATCTATTATTTTGAATATCTAACCGGATATTGTCAGCACAAAAACTTGCCAGTATAAAGATTTATCATTACGAATATCCCCAGTCTCTCTCAGAGAGCCAAAGTTATTCGGCTTGCATCGGAAAGAAACAAAGATGTTTCAAAAGAGTAGTGATAAGCCAAATTAAGACTAATATGCTACGCCATATCAGCAAATTAACGATCACGGGTGTATATAATTAATAAACTGCATCAGGTGCATAAGTAATGTAGTAGGGAAACTGTACCCGATGGTCAGAACGTGTGGTCAGAATTGAGATTTTACCGAGTCCTACTCACAAATTCTGATCACTAGGGAGGGATTTCCTTTCCACACATTCCCATATATGTATGATCGTTTTTCCCAGTGTGGAACATTGGTGCAGAATAGTTATATCCTTCCTTTATTCTGACTCGTGGTCCGTTTTGACCGGTTACTGGGACCATAGTGTACGTAAATTAGCAATACGCTCCAAATGCAAATCATCACTTGAATAATCCTTAAACTTCAAGAAAAATCAAACAAACGCTAATTGTAAACATATTAACATGCTAAAATTAAGAGTCAAGACTTGAAGTATCCACAACTGGCGGTTTCACATGTTTTAATCCAGGTACATGTACATGGCTTCTTTTGTCCGTTTCGAGTAGAAAAGGCCATTGTTGAAAATGTAATGTTTTTCTAAAATATATTCTTAGTATTTTTGTGACGGGTAAATCAATTTTAAATCAAAGTTGACTAGAAGACTGTTTCATTATTTTCTGCCTGTCTCGATTAATCCGCTACATGCAGTACACGATAACACAACAATCGCTTTTTCACTGTTCTTTCAAAACTAAAATGTGTTTAAGCATCACTGAATTGTTCAGGGTAAACCCAACTCTTTAATCTCCATTGTATGGTAAGGAAAATTTCAATAGGTATTCTGACATTCGAAAGTTATAGCATTATTCGCAAAACCCATATTTTAATTCTGCCTTAATTTTTCGTCTAGAAATGTGAGAAAAATAATCCACCATTATGCTTCGGTGTAGTAAAGGTAACTTTCCCTCTCGGGATCATAATTTGAGTCATACACTTAACAGATCCTCGTGTGAGACGTAATATTCTGACACTCGAGTGGAAGTTTCCTATCCTTCACCGATGCTTATAATTGACTCTATTAATCTAGTATGTTCGCATATGACCAATTCTTGTTTTGTCCTTTCTAATTAGACAATTGCAGTGGAATAAGAAAAATGACAGATATTTAGTATGGATCTATAGCAAAATTCAGACAAATCATATAGGCATCAAACACTGATTGTTTCAGTACTGGGTGTAACTTGTTTTAATTTTACGTACCTTTAAATGACAATTATTCACCTCTTTGATTCCTCACACATTCATATTCGCTTGGAAGGTCATTAATTTCCCGCACAGAGAAGTGCATACGACAAAATGAATGGTAAAAGGTACGTGGACATTTTTGGAATAGATCAACCTAAAGGTAGGATCCAATTCAATCCAGATTGAATGTCGCGCGCTATGATGTCAATATGAAAGCAAGCCGTGTTCTTTACAAGAGCCTTTATTGGTGCTGTGATCGATTGATAATTTTCCTCTGGAAGTTTCTTGATAACAGTCAATGTGAAAAATATCAAAGAATCAGGATTTCTGAGACTTTGATTCAACGAAATGAGTATTTTATTTTTTAACAATAATTTATGTTTAATTTACGATGATTAAATGCGCATATATCACCTGTATGACTTGTATTATTACTAAAGAATGGCGTGGTATCGTTTTCGGAAAGATTTTAATGTCTTAGCATCAAAATTATGGTTCATGAAAAATAATTTGTTAACTGTAAGAATTCCGTTTATGAATCGAACAATGTATATCTTTAATATTTACAACTCTAGAAAGATTTTAGATGCTCGTAACGTCATAATCATTATGACGACTTATACGTGTCACTGAGTGCACAAGTTGGGTTAATATAATGCGTTATATGCAATGGTGTCAATTGGAACTTATTCCATTGGTTGAATCAACTCTGTTTGTCCCTATGGATACACGAACAATGTTTACTACCTGAACTGAAAATTGAAAGGTAGCGTTTCATGGCAGAGGCAGTGTTCCACAAAGGTACATAATTGATGTAATTACTTCATACTCCAATAAAACAAATTCCAATGGGCACATAAAATAACAAGAGAGTGACAAAGACCGCGATGACTCTATTTCAGTATTTATGATTTGCCAGTTTGCTATTGTTATCTTCTGCTTTGATAATTCTGCACAAAAAAAAAACAAAAAGCCATATATTACGTTTTCAAAACGTTTTTGATTTTTGTAGCTAAAATGTCCCATGCGTATGATTTATTATATTTAGTTCAGAAATTAATTATATTTGCTAGTTAAGAGATGACTAAATAGTTTTAATTGATCGTTTCAAACACGTTCTACAAATATATACAGGTCTTAATTTCTTTTAAATACAAGATTTCACAACAATAATTATAAAGAATTGTATTTCTTGACCAAGCAAATAATTTTTTTTAAAATATCTTCTGAAGACTCCACAATATTTATAACAAATTCATCAACGATAAAATGTGATGACATTATCGAGTCACGTACTTGTCGCCGACTTATGCGATGATTTGGTCAGGTAATTAACTAATCATGTGACGATTCTAAGACTGCCTCGCGGTTTGAATAAACTGCAATGTTAAATAGATCGACTATCAGTAAAAACATTGCACTTAGAATTTATAAGGCAATAAGCTGTTCGAAATCATGCGTATTAGTACTATTATAATTTTGAATAGTATTAGTAGTAGTTGTTGTAGCAGTATCAACAGCAGCAAAGGTTTTAGCAGTAGTAGCGGTAGTAAAATAGATTTTTTAAAAACAACTTTTTTCAGTACTCGCAAAATTAATGGAGGCAGTAAAGAGCAGATTGGTATATACGTTAAGCACAGAAACATCATCGTTGGCCCTAATTGTGAATATATATATATATATATATATATATATATATATATATATATATATATATATATATATATATATATATATATATATATATATATATATATATATGCTAATTTTGTGCACGTAATTGGTTATTTTGGTCTTTACAGACTGTTTTTTAGTTTCTGATTTCATCTGTTATTTTATAATGAACTTAGTACACAATACGATTTTTTATTGCATTTCCCAAATATTATCAAGGTTGTCTGATGGTATATGTGTCACTTTAAAGTCTAATGTTATTTTCAGTTTATTTTTAATGAAAAACCTATATTATTACATAATTACAAAATAGTGCTTTTCGGCTTCATATTCCGAAAATACTGTTTTTATTATTATATACTTCTTTGCATGTTTGCAATTATTTGTATTTAAAAGAAGAATGTTTCTAAATGTTTTTGATCAATTTTTCTCACGTTGGATGACCGCTAAGATTGCCTAAATCATCATAGCGTCCGCCTCAGATGAGGAAGGTTGCCATTCCAAAGACGACTTACAAAAATTGTACTAGCAGCCTTACTCTTAGCGCACAGCATATATATATATATATATATATATATATATATATATATATATATATATATATATATATATATATATATATATATATATATATATATATATATATATATATATATGTATATGTATATATATATATATGTATATATATATATATATATATATATATATATATATATACATATATATATATATATATATATATATATATATATATATATATACATATATATATATATATATATATATATATATATATATATATATATATGTGTGTGTGTGTGTGTGTGTGTGTGTGTGTTTGTGTGTGTGTGAGAGAGAGAGAGAGAGAGAGAGAGAGAGAGAGAGAGAGAGAGAGAGAGAGAAGGAACTATAATATGTTTGATCAAGATAAATAACCAAATGTGATCGCTTTTGTTTTGTTGTCCTATCGCCTAAACGGAAGCAAAATTCCAACTTTAATGGGAAGAAAAGAAGAAATGGCACAGAAAATATTACTGAGGTCGGGTTTATCACACCGATCCGGTAATTGTTATTGACGGATATTAAAATTGATTTTCTCTTAAAAACCACACTTGACATGGCTTAATATCTGAGCAGAAATGACATATTTAAAGTCCAATTAACGGAATTCGTGGAATTCATTAATCATCCTGTTCTGTGGGGCGTTCTACAACGGTTGCATCGATATATACATGTTTGATAAACACGCTGTTGTCAACGTGTATTTTACCGCCTTATTTTCATTCCTCGATGCCCAATAGAAATCAGCATCTTATTCATAATATTATTTTTCTGTGCTGTGTGTAATCTAATAAGCATAAAATGTATGATCCATCTTGACCTAAAGTCCTGAAAGTTCCGATTCTTTGATATAAACTATCAATTATCACCAATAATATCTTTCTAAAATCACGCACACATACAATACATGTGGATGTGGCAAATAACAGTCCTTGCAAGCAAATTAGAATTCAGATATTATTCATTGATTACGATAAAATGTAAACCTTAATGACAGTTTTTACTAGCCTAAGTGTATTTGAATCGCATCAATACTTAATCCAATGTGATTACAGCATAGAGGCAAACAATAAACGGGGAAACATTTAATTTACAACAATCTTCACTGTAGTGTCTAATGGATGCGTTGTCTGAAAAGTTTTGATGTGTTACATAATTCGTCTGAACTCCGACGATTCAAGGGTCAATGGGGAAGAAATTAAACAGGAGAAAAAGGAAATATACTGAACAGAACGCAATTAAAAAAGGAAGCCAGTCAACGACTTTCCCAGCAGATGATTTTATAAACGTCATTTGGATTACCAGTGGCAGTCTTGCTTTACTCACGTGCAAACATATGGGAAACAACTATGGGTACAAGTACGGGAACAACTATGGGTACAAATACTAAAAACAACTATGTGTATATGTACAGGCAACAGCTATGGGTACAAGTACTAGAAGCAACTATGTGTATATGTACAGGTAACAACTATGAGTACAAGTACTAGAAACAACTATGTGTATATGTACAGGTAACGACTATGAGTACAAGTACTAAAAACAACGATGTGTATATGTACAGGTAACAACTATGAGTACAAGTACTAGAAAGAATTATGTGTAGATGTACAGGCAACAACTATGAGTACAAGTGCTAGAAACAACTATGTGTATATGTACAGGTAACAACTATGAGTACAAGTACTAGAAAGAATTATGTGTAGATGTACAGGCAACAACTAGATAGAGATAAAAAAAATTCAAAATACGCCAGGGCTGAAAAGCTTCAAACGAGAAAAAAGCATGAATTCACGATGATTCAGGAGAAATCTTTAAAGAGTAAACCTGAAACTGAATAGATTGATGAAGCTGAAGAGTTTTACAACTGGAGTGCAGAGGCTTTTTTGGACTAGAACACCTGTGCTTTTTAAATTACTCGGACGAACAGCATAAGTCGTTAAATGAGTTTACCTAACATTAAAGATTCGAATGTTTAATTATTTCACTCCAAATCATCGTGCAAAAGTGTGGCTCTTTGAGCGAAGATCTCCGTTAAAATATTAAACGTCTGGTGGGTTTATACAGCAAGGAAAAATGCAATGAAAATATTATCGTGCAAAACACTATCGTCACAGATGGTATACGAAACAAGGATTTTTGCTGAGTTAAAAAAAAACAAAAGAAACAAAGATAGAATGTGTCTAGACGTTTTGTTTGACTATAGAGTTCTAGTATCTCTGGTACATGTTGCCTTCTTTGACTGAGACTTGGTGCACGTTGCTGCATTTTTACCGTATAATGTGGTGACAGTCGATGTACACAATCAATGCTATTGTTGGTGATGTTGTGCTGAATCCACGTGATTGCATTTGTTTCAGTAAATTCAATTCCTTATTCGTTTCATTATCTCTGTGTGTGTGTGTGTGTGTGTGTGTGTGTGTGTGTGAATATGTGTGTGTGTGTGTGACTAGGATTTTTAACTAGCTTTAACAATTTTCCCATCAAAGCTCTCACTGTCTGCAGCGTTGCAGTTTATAGTAAACTTTCGCACTGCAGCATCATGCCACAAACATGTAACATCATGTCCCACCCAGCCACATTCTATAAACACAGGGTCGACAAGCCCTAACACTAACCTCCTAATGCTGAGCTCTGCGCGAGGCAGCTGCTTGTACCATTTTTATAAATCTTTTGTATGATTCGGCCTGGATTAGAACCGGGGACCTCCCACATCATAAGTAGACACATTAACCCACTTACGCCACCGGAGCGGTTTCATTCTGGTGAAATAAACAATCTTTGTGCATGAACAATCTGAAATTTTTCTTGATGTAACTTTTTTTCTATTCATATCAACTTCTTTTCATCATTGTCGTAAATTAAATTAAATTTGTGCCTAACAAGTAAAACTCTTAAGCTGAAAAAGTCAACGAAGTTTGCTAGCCATGTGTAGTAAACCATTTATGTTGTACTTCTGAGTGTCTTTAGTGTAATATAATTGCACTTTATATTTCGTTTCATAGCCATAGTTTTTTTTCTTGACGTTAAAGCAGCATTTGCTCTCATCGTAGTCATATTCAACTGGTTGGAATATTATATACTATTTATACGCTAAACTTTCTGGTAATTCTTACACAGCAAATTAGCCTTAATTTGGTTTTGCTCATTAGTATCCCTTGTTTGTAACAATTAAAAATATGAATTCATCGCGACTAATTGTTATCATGGCAAGACATTTAATTACCTGGCTTTTTAAATTTATTGCAGTTGTTGGTATTTTTTGTTATTGTTCCTTTCACCGAGGTTTACCATTTATCTAAGGAATGTATTGATATTCCTTAGCTGTTTATATTTAAATATCTTCAGAAATCAGTTATTCAGGTTTGTCTCAACCAGTAGAATATTACAATCGGCCAAACGTTCCATTATTTCTTCCATTAGCTACAATTTCACATGTTGAGCTATACAGCTAGCACTGAAAAGATGGGTGAGTTCGATTTTATAGCTTTTAAACTATGATATATGACAGAGTGTGAACTCTTTTCTCTATACCTTTGAAGCTCAATGATTTTTTTCAATTGAAATGATCCATTACATCACACAATTACCGTTAATTTTATGTTTTAATTATTAAGTGACAAGTACACTTTTTTTATCGTTAAACTGTTTTCTTGAAACGTTTAAACCATTCTCTATAAAAATATAAATAAGTCATTAAAAATAATTACTTTCTATATTTGCTTATTGATTTGACTCCCTTTTGTTTCTAGCTTGCACACGTTTTATAATGGTTTGTATTTTTCTACATGAAAACTGCAATATATATTCTAACTGTTTTGATATATTCAGCTAAAATTAGTTCAATATGTATTTCTATGTTTAATTAAATAGATAACCATTGAATTTAATATTTCTAGTCTCTGTCTGTCCATCACTTGAGACGACCATCTCTAGAGTTTGGGAACACCAGACCTTTCTCAATACACGATTCCTTGCTTTGTCTTACGGTAGTCGAGTGGGGTTTTCATATTATTTTTCTTACTTCAAATCAGCTGGAGTTTCGTCACAAAACTTTCCGATATCACTATAAGAATTATGCAACTGTATCTTCTTGTAGTCCGTTATTAATATTACGCTCTGGAGTCACGTCCGAATGGGTACGGATTCGCATCCTACCATCGAAATCAGCCTGGATCAGCTACTGTGGTGCGTCCTTGGGCAAAGCACATTACGCCAATTATCTTGTCACTAAATAACGTACAATCATCTGATTTGGTGCTCCTTAAAGCACCTTACAAAACCATATTATTTCATTAGAAGTAGTCTACTTGAAGTTTATATTACATGACTGGTAAGAGACTAACAAGCACGATGGCAAACTATATTCCTGTCTTTTAAGTAAATTTGAAAATTAATATATTCTTTTGTAGATGAGATTTGGAGTGTTAATAGAGTTTCATTCTCGTACGTGACAGAAAACTATCCATCTGATACCTAACAAATCAATGGCATCTAATAACACGATCATAGGAAACGATTCACACTAAGATGCGCATGTTCACGAGAAAAATACCGTGAATCCATTTGTGTTCCACTGGGGTTTATACTAGGTCCACTTTTAAACGTCATATATATGTATCTTAATAATGCCGTCATTCAGTATTGTATCAAAATGTTTCAGCATGATTGGATGTATCAAATTTGCATGAATGAGCAAATCTTCAAGAACAATAAATAAATGTACTATTTTTGTTTTGAAAATTATGTCACTGCTGCATATGTTTTTAATAATGACCTGAGTAAAATATACACTATGTAGATGGTAACTTGTAATCCTAACAAAACTGAAAATATAACTGATAGCAACACGTGTCTTTCTTATTTTTGTCCACCCTGATGTAAGGACAATATACAAATTCAGTACGTTGAATCCTGGTTTACATTTTTCTAGTAACGGCGAAATATGAAACTGTATAACAGAAATAACTAAAACGTGATGTCAAAGGAGTATGCACATTCGTATTAGCTAGACAATTATCAGAAAGAGTATTGGGTATTCGTATTAGCTAGAAAATTATCAGAAAGAGTATTGGGTATTCGTATTAGCTAGACAATTATCAAAAAGAGTATTGGGTATTCATATTAGTTAGACAATTATCAGAAAGAGCTTAGTTTATTTGTCTTTGACCCATTTTAAATAACGCCGACTCTGTTTTGGGAATAACTGACCTATCTACAAAAAGGAGGAAATAGAAAGGTACGAATTGCTGAAGGGTGTAAATAAATAAATGTATATGAACCGATATGTGGTTGACTGACCATAAGTAAAACCAAAATAACATTTGTATAGGAAATCAATTATATAGAAATAAGTAAACATATATTTAAAGTACAGCTCATGTGAAAATTTTAATAAAGTTAATCAAAAAGAACATTGGTCTGTAGTTGGAAACAATCATCTTTATTGGATATTGGCACAACTTTGGCCATTGTTTGGGCATTAATGGCAGTATAACGTAGTCTCCAAATCTCGTTTTCTTAAATATGGAACTGATTATATCGTCTGTACAAAACGTTTAGTTGTGTTATCGTGTGGTAACTATGTATTTAATCTTGTGATTTTATAGTGTGGTAACTATGTATATAATCTTATGATTTTATAGTGTGGTAACTATGTATATAATCTTATGATTTTATAGTGTGGTAACTATGTATGTAATCTTATGATTTTATAGTGTGGTAACTATGTATATAATCTTGTCATTTTGTCGTGTGGTAACTATTTTCATAATCTTGTTATTTTGTAATGTGGTAACTATGTACATAATCTTGCTATTTTGTAATGTGGTAACTATGTACATAACTTGTCATTTTTAAGTTGTCGTTTGGTAATTATTTACATAATATTGTAATTTTGTAATGTGGTAACTATGTATATAATCTTGTGATTTTTTTCTTGTGGTAACTATGTATATACTCTTGTAATTTTGCCATGTGGTAAATATTTACATAATTTTGTCACTTTATAGTGTGGTAACATTTACATAATCTATTATTTTGTAATGTAGTAACTATTTATATAATCTTGTTATTTTGTAATGTGGTAACTATTTACATAATCTGTCATTTTTGTGTGGTAACTATTTACATAATCTTGTTATTTTGTAATGTGGTAACTATGTACATAATCTTACTTTTTTGTAGTGTGGTAACTATGTACATAATCTTGTTATTTTGTAATGTGGTAACTATGTACATAATCTTATTTTTTGTAGTGTGGTAACTATATACATAATCTTGTTATTTTGTAATGTGGTAACTATGTACATAATCTTACTTTTTTATAGTGTGGTAACTAAGTACATAATCTTATTTTTTTGTAGTGTGGTAACTATGTACATAATCTTGTTATTTTGTAATGTGGTAACTATGTACATAATCTTATTTTTTGTAGTGTGTTAACTATGTACATAATATTGTTATTTTGTAATGTGGTAACTATTCACATAATCTTGTTATTTTGTAATGTGGTAACTATTCACATAATCTTGTTATTTTGTAATGTGGTAACTATGTACATAACATTGTTATTTTGTAATGTGGTAACTATGTACATAATCTTGTTATTTTGTAATGTGGTAACTATGTACATAATCTTGCTATTTTGTAATGTGGTAACTATGTACATAACATTGTTATTTTGTAATGTGGTAACTATGTACATAATCTTGTTATTTTGTAATGTGGTAACTATGTATATAATCTTGTTATTTTTTTCTTGTGGTAACTATGTATATACTCTTGTAATTTTGCCATGTGGTAAATATTTACATAATTTTGTCACTTTGTAGCATGGTAACTATTTACATAATCTATTATTTTGTAATGTAGTAACTATTTATATAATCTTGTTATTTTGTAATGTGGTAATTATTTACATAATCTGTCATTTTTGTGTGGTAACTATTCACATAATCTTGCTATTTTGTAATGTGGTAACTATGTACATAACATTGTTATTTTGTAATGTGGCAACTAAGTACATAATCTTATTTTTTTAATGTGGTAACTATGTACATAATCTTGTTATTTTGTAATGTGGTAACTAAGTACATAATCTTTGTGGTAACTATGTACATAATCTTATTTTTTTAATGTGGTAGCTATGTACATAATCTTGTTATTTTGTAATGTGGTATCTATGTACATAATCTTATTTTTTTAATGTGGTAACTATGTACATAATCTTGTTATTTTGTAATGTGGTAACTATGTACATAATCTTATTTTTTTAATGTGGTAACTATGTACATAATCTTATTTTTTTAATGTGGTAACTATGTACATAATCTTATTTTTTTAATGTGTTAACTAAGTACATAATCTTTGTGGTAACTATGTACATAATCTTATTTTTTTATAGTGTGGTAACTATGTACATAATCTTATTTTTTTGTAGTGTGGTAGCTATGTACATAATCTTATTTTTTTGTAGTGTGGTAACTATGTACATAATCTTATTTTTTGTAGTGTGGTAACTATGTACATAATCTTATTTTTTGTAGTGTGGTAACTATGTACATAATCTTATTTTTTTGTAGTGTGGTAACTATGTACATAATCTTATTTTTTTGTAATGTGGTAACTATGTACATAATCTTATTTTTTGTAGTGTGGTAACTATGTACATAATCTTATTTTTTTGTAGTGTGGTAACTATGTACATAATCTTTTTTTTTGTAGTGTGGTAACTATGTACATAATCTTATTTTTTTGTAGCGTGGTAACTATGTACATAATCTTATTTTTTTGTAGTGTGGTAACTATGTGCATAATCTTATTTTTTTGTAATGTGGTAACTATGTACATAATCTTATTTTTTTGTAGTGTGGTAACTATGTACATAATCTTATTTTTTTGTAGTGTGGTAACTATGTACATAATCTTATTTTTTTGTAATGTGGTAACTATGTACATAATCTTATTTTTTGTAGTGTGGTAACTATGTACATAATCTTATTTTTTTGTAGTGTGGTAACTATGTACATAATCTTATTTTTTTGTAGTGTGGTAACTATGTACATAATCTTATTTTTTTGTAGTGTGGTAACTATGTACATAATCTTATTTTTTTGTAGTGTGGTAACTATGTACATAATCTTATTTTTTTGTAGTGTGGTAACTATGTACATAATCTTATTTTTTTGTAATGTGGTAACTATATACATAATCTTATTTTTTTGTAATGTGGTAACTATGTACATAATCTTATTTTTTTGTAGTGTGGTAACTATGTACATAATCTTATTTTTTTGTAATGTGGTAACTATGTACATAATCTTATTTTTTTGTAATGTGGTAACTATTTACATGATCTTGATATTTTGTGGTGTATTAACTATAGACATAATCTAGTTTTTTGTGGTAACCATATATGTAATTTTGCTTTCAGTTTTAATCTGGTTTAGTGTGTGTAGTGTTTTATTCTCCAAGAAAGGCAACCCTCTTTTGTAATCATCATTGGAAGATAAGAAGCAAATACAATGGTATTAAGTAGGTTAGCTATTCCCAAAATCGTATCGAAATTATTCATAATTATTAATATGGACGGTGCGAATTGTTGATGATCTTGACATTTTGTATTAATAAATTTCATTAGTTTCCAATAGTCATTTGGAGCAGAAGTCTCAAACTCAAACCATCCTGAGGGTCGCAAAGATGCATCTGCGATACCCAAGTACCTCACCAGATTAGTTATCTTTCACGACACCTTGTGATGCCAATCATTTTGCGGGCCACGTGATACGGCTTCGCGAGCCATGTGTATGAGACCCCTGATGTACATTATACTTATCAGTAGACATGTATTGGTCAGACTAATGGGGGGGGGGGCGGGAGCGAGTAGCCGAGTGTTCTAAAGCGCTTTCCGTTGCGGATCACTGCCGTCTCACCTCTGTTTTCATGGGTTCGAGTCTAAGATAAGCTTGCCAGTAGCTTCTCGTGGGGTCGGTGGAGTTTTCCCGCATTCTTGCTCCACCAATAATACTGGCCGCCATGTATAGCCTATCGTGTGCTGAAAAATGGCGTTAAACCCTAAACAACAATAGACCAATCAGATCAAACACTCTCAAAACTATTGAGTGACGTTCAGTGGGTATCGAAATAGCGTACAATCATAACGCATTTACGAATAAAGGAGAATGCATCTGCATTTGATTTCAACCCTTAGTGTAATAACAGCTTGCTTCGACGGGAAATAAAACCAGATAACTTATATTGCTTTATTACAATATAAGTCATTATTGCATACAATTCCAACGTCCAATGTAATAACAGTTTTCATTCGAGTAGTATTCCACTTTTTTTCCTTCAAATCAGAGTTTATTTCTTCTTTATTAAAACCGCGCTGCATACAAATTTAACATTACAACAAAAATGATATTTTCAGTGAATTTTCCTCATGATCAAGACAAGGTAATTGACAGTAGTTTTTCATTTCCTTCTGTATAATTTTCTTATCAAGAATTGTTTAGGAAAGAGGGTTTAAATTTGCATAAGAAGTTATTTCAAAATGAATGAAATATCTGACACATTGCAAATGTCGAATATTTGAAAATCACAAGCTGAGTGGCGTTTTCAAACTAGCTTTTTCAGATTTTGTTTCTGTTCACGCTGTATTGATGTCAAATACGTAATTTAAAAATATAGTTCTGAAATATAGTATGATACCAATCATTAAATGGCATAATGTTCAAGCAGATGTTTACAAACGATTGACTTATTGATTGATTGATTATCTGATAATTATTATCAGTAGTAATAATAGTGGTAGTAGTAGTAGTAGTAGTAGCATACAAACTATAACAGTTCTACAAATACAGATAGCCCCATTAAACTGTTAATTGAGACTACTAGCATTCGTAGAGAAACTTTCAAGTTCATTTGAAATAAAATTAAAAAGTCTCAAAGTGTGCGCGCTACTTAAAGAATGATCTTCAAAAGTAACTTTTGATCTCTTTGAATATCTGGGCACCTTGACCGAATAATGTTTTTATTTTCATAGCTATGATATAAATTTAGAAATAAGGATTAGCTATTTTTGTATAATCAGACAATACCAACCAAAACGTCCTCCTAATCACCCATTATATGCTGATAATGATGAGGGTTGAATTAATGACTAAAAGTTTGAAATATTTGGTTTTAACAAAAATAATATTGGAGAAAACATATACAAAGTTTATAGAACGAGAACAATCTTTAATGAACTATGTATTCATTGCATGCAATGTAAGCATCGTAAGTATGTAAGGTTTTGCTGAAGAAAAAATATACATTTGTTCTGAAGACCTTTATTCTCTTAAAATTGATTAATGAGTTATATTATACGAAAGCTAAGACATTAAGACTGTTGCCAAAAAAAAAAGGAATAGATACAGGCTTGGATTCACGTTGAAAAACCTTGTTATCTATCGCAAAAATGCATTCTAACAGATTTTGATGGATTATTTTTCATGTGGCGTTATCTATCATATTCAGAGTGAAGTAAAACTTCATGCCATAATTGTTAAGTTCTTACAGCCCATTCAATTACCTCCAACGTTACCTGTTACACTGTTCGCTAGAAGCTCCATATTGTATTGTAGCTCACATAAATAGCCGTATAATTGCTTCAATTGTTATAGCAAATAGACTACCGAAGGCCAAAGCATGTAGCCGAAGCCAGTCGCCGTTGTAATGCACTATACATGTTTTCGTTTTTCATAGGCGGAAGTCAAAACAACAAATGTAAATGTGGCACAAAATCACATGCAAATAAACACTCCAACGCGGTTTAAATGCATTCAGAGAGAAAGTTTGAAAATGTGCAAATATTGCAATTTTAACTGAAATAATAATGATTGACCGAATTTTTCATACTGTATCTCGTTATCAAAAGGTGTACTATTTATCGAATTGCTTACCTTTCGTCTGTATTTATATGAGATTTAATAGTGTGAGTTATGTGAGAAGGAACAAACAATCATGTCATAGGAGAGACCACTCACTTTAATACTCTAAGCCCATTTATGTGCCCTCTTTCAAGGTTTGTCCCTGACAATGCTCAAATTTCAGATTTTCTCTGCTTACTGAAAACAGTCGCAGAAGGACAGTTTTCACTATACGTTGCATGAGCCCGTAAAAACATATGCTCCCATTCCACGCAAAATGTAACTATGGGTCCCTCTACCATTAAATACAAATTCTTTGATTTGAATTTTAGACCATCATGATGTTGTCTTCTTAATCAGGAGTATTAATATAATGACTTCAGTCACAATTAAAGTGATTTTATTAGATTATCGTTATTTTCGGTCTCTTTGAAATTGTACAAGAGCAGACTTCGCTGCGTAGTGCTGTCAGGGATAAAATAAATTGTTCATGAAGAGAGAAATGAAACATTTAGTAGAGAAAAGAAAAGAGATAAAACATAACAATTACAGGTTATTGTAAACCTACCCCTTGTATAATATTCCCACACAGGTTTTGGTCAATATGAAGCTCATCTGTTCTGTAATAATGAATGACTGACATGAAAACACCTGGATGACGATCAAAAAAATATTCTTTCTTTTCTGGATCCCAGCTATCATCCCCTTCCTGTAGTTGGGCCAAAAGGGCTAGGCGACTCCCACCAATGTTTTCCAGAGTACTTTTTAGAGTCTCAAAGTAGACCCCACCAACATTGAGTTTCAGGCGTTTGTCTTTCTTCGTACTTTCGATGTTTCTTTTCTTCTTTATAAATTCCATCTTGTACAGGGTTGATCGAGATTCAACAACTAAGTAACATTATCTTCCATGGCAAATACACCTTGATATTTTAGTTCTGTAACCAAAACATATGTTGTCTTAATAATTTTGAGATGGTGTTTTATTTGTCTAATTGTCGGTAAAAAAGACGTACAAAACAGACAGTAATTAAAGCTTTGTGTTCCACTATTTTTTTAACGTGTCGACCATAATAGTCAATTTCATCGATTATCTTCTCGAACTCAGTCTTTTCATTTCTTGATTAGAGGTCCCGTTTCTAACATTTGTAGAATCCCTTGATGATATTCCTTCGAAAATAATGTCATCAATATTAAAGGCACGCAAAAAATAAATACAATTAAATTTTCTTAATTTCATGTCCAGCTTTCAAATTTTACAAGGACACGAGTTTAATTAATTTAACAGCATTTGCCACTTATTTACATGTCCCACTTCAAAAGGTATTGAAACTTTTTTTTAGTATTATTCGCTCGAATCATCGACTATCATAATCATATTCATGATTTATATTCAAGCACATGTAATCTTTCCTCCTCATAAGGATATATCCCGTTTTGAAATGAGGTAGAGACTTGAACATATGTAATAACGACAGTCCCCGGTCCTTTTGAAGAAGTTGCACCTATTGAGTTAATATTTCATCTGAGATACCAATATGACAGTCGTCCCAGGTGAAGGGAAATCGATAACCATCCCGCTATCGCTGGATCCGCCACTAAGAAATCGTCCTAACACAAATCCAACTTTCATTCACCAATGATCAAATCTGTGTCGTCTGCAACTATCAAAATTCACTGGGGTTTTTTGAATTCCACAAAATATAAGATATCTGAATCTGTCATAACATTTTCGTTTCACCGGCACATCCGATCAATTTCACGTCGACGATTACTGTATTTCCACATGTGTTGTTGTCGATTAGCAACGACAGTTTCATGTCATGCTTCACCTACGTCCCATTGAAAATCAATTGGGTTTGTGTTTGAGGCATCCGAGAGATGGCTAGAAAAATGAATTACTTGTCCATGAATATACTTGTCATCTAGTTATGCCCTGAGATGAATTCAAATATGTGCTAATTGGAATAATTGTGTGTACACTAATTAATTATATAGCTCCTGAATGATTACCAATGTAATGGCTCACTCTTTCAAATACTGCTATTGTAACCATGACCATTTGGACAATAACCATTATTAATCTACTGACGTCAATTATAGTTTCATGACCTTTAAGAAATATCGCATGCTTAATATAATTCCGTGAACATGTTAGTTCTTTTTATTTTTTTAGTACATGCTATTGATAATGGGAGAGTCAATGTTTAACTTGACCTTGGCAAAATTCAGATTTGTTTTCTACCTGACCTGAATTATTTATTTTGATTTTGTAAAGACATATTAAACTCATTCTGAGTCATGAACGTTTGGAAATTCTTTGGACATTGCCGGTCGTCCTGTTGTTTACTAAACATTTTATATTATACTTTTAGAGTACAAACTTTTAATTATGACTAACATTTTATCTTGTAAACATTATGAGCCTTCTGGAAGATTATTTTCTATTGGGTAATTGTTTTTTTTTAAAAGAAAATGTTAATTATGACCATATATCAAGTAGAAAACTATATTATCTTTTCATTGGACAAAAAAAACATATTGTTGTCCTATAAAATCTTGATTCAGAATCAGATGCATTCTTGCTTTGTTCCGTAGTTCATTTTGTCCTGGAAATGTATTTATTAAAATTGTTTAATTCAAGTGATTCTTCTCTGGAAATACAAAATTTTCTTTAAACATGAATTTATATTGAAATTTCAAATCAGTAATTAATTCTTGGATTGTGTTATTGTGATCCAACAAAAGACTGATGGCACATCACCATTATAATTATACAGGCCACTACAAGCTGGCATTAATTTCGATTTTCACTAAATTGTAATTAATAGGATGAGTGATCAAATGGATTTCAGTTATATTTTACATTCTGTTTAATCAACCGATGTCACTACATTAAACGTTAAGCGCACAGAAGCACGACGCCTTTAATTAGCATAACATAATATCAAATGATTTTTCAGATGAAATAAAAGCGACAACAAGGTGGTGGAAGTCCATAGAACACACAGAGTTTTATCGGCAATAATCGCAACAAGTAAACATCGTTAGCGCGGAAAAATAACACCGTTCCAAGACTTGATCCAGTTACTTAATCATTATTCGCATTATGGAACAGTGAAACGCGATTGGCTTGGAGTTCAAATTAGCATCACCTGGATTATTTTCAGAGCCAATTTCAGCATATACAGATCATATGGCGAATAACAGTCCTGTACAGGTTTTGCCTCCAGCAACGTTTTGCATGTGTCAGGGATTGATTTAGATAAATGTAGAAAGCTGAAACGATCCGTGCAACACCAGTTTTTACTCAGCCTGCGAACCTTGGAATCTCACTCAGTCACAGTCCAAGGTAATTTATCGGATGATTGTCACCGGATATTCAAAACAAATCAGGCACGACGTCTAAAATGTTCAAAGAATACTTTCATTATACGTAGTCATGTAAGTTTTTGTAACTGTAATGCTTTCGTGTGTGCTTGTATTCTTTGTCTCTGTTTTCTAATATCATTTGACAAAGAATCAATGAGACTAGAAAACGTTTAGGCTTGCTAAAACCTAGTCTTGCACCGTTCATTCTCATACGTACATACTTAACGCATACATGCATGCCTGTCTTCCTGTCAGCCTACCTACCTACCAAACTACCTACCTACATACCTATCTATCTACTTACCTACCAACCTACCTAATAACCTACCTACCTACCTACATTCATACATACATACATACATACATACATACATACATACATACATACATACATACATACATACATACATACATACGCAGATAAATAGCTTTCATTCACAGACAAAAACACCTTTTTGATACATATGGCACTACACATCTGACTAGGATTTTTTTTTTGGGGGGGGGGAGCGGTGGCATCCTCTCTCATAAAGTAAAGATTCGTTTTCAACGAAAGAGATTTTGTGGAACAACGGCTATGTCCACGACAGCAGCAAGGCATGTTTAAACTTGTGTGGTGTAGAGTATTTGTGTTGCCATCTTGTCAACTCTCTCCAATTTGTCAGATTTCCTTTCTTTCTGTTTATTCGTGTATAAGACTTAAATTAACATAAATAAGTTTTTTTTTTAAATTCTTCTTCCCGAGTTAGCATAATATAAAACAACTGCGACTCTATAGTGTTGAACAGTAACAGCATAATTATTGACATCGGTCGGTAGTTTTAGACATTTAAGCGAAAAACGAGGCAGTGAACGGTTTAGATATTTCCGGCGTGTGACTGACAAGCATTGCATTTGGTGTTCTCATTTCAGGAAATTCGCCATGTTGTCGGGATTGAATTTGCATCCAAAAATACACATACTTTCAATCAAATCGAATGACTTGTTAATGTTTATCAATACATGTTTTATCCCCATGGACTTTTGTTGATACTACTCTCTTGCTCAGAAAACCGGAAGCGTTCAATATTGCAAAATGTACGTGGGCGAAAATGTGACTAAACTACGGTGGCTTGTGCAAATTTGAGATAATTAATCTGCAGAGAGTACATTAGTCTCGAGTTCATTATTTATAAGGATCAATAGCTGCTAGTTCCTTGTTGGTCAGATATTTTGGATGTGTGTAATCTCACCTGCAAATAAACACTATATAAATTAGTCACAGTAGAGTTCAAACTCTCATTTCTAAAATCACGTTACAAATTTCAAAAGTAGCCACAATTTTACAAAGTGAGTTGTTAACCAATGCGATCAATGTTTACTCTTATCAAAGGGCTAAGGTGACGGAATAGAGCTTTGCTCTGAACTGCACAGATCCATATGTACCGCAGTGTAATCCACCAGCAGATCTGGGTCGCTGCAAATTGTTATGATTATTCAGTACAACAAACAGTATACACCCTGATATGCAAGACGCATTTTGCAATGCAAACCAGGATCAGTGTTATTTGTATTTGACTCAACCTATCAACGAGTACAGGATTCCTATGTTTAGTATACTTACATAATTAAACAATTACAAAATTTCCTTTCTTCACGTGACAACGTAAAGGTCGTTTCTTTCCAGAAATGCAAGAGAAGATATGAGCTATTCCAAAAAAAACAAAAAAAAAAAACAATGTATTAGTACACAAGCAGGAGCCCAGCATAGACAGACATAAATGTATACCTTATATAAATCATGCATCTCTCCGTTCTGAGCAATCATTGTTTTATTTCATCCATCACCTAAGACCACCTTAATGTCTCTTCTAACGTCAGATATGTAGAGGTTACTGCATTTGTATAGAAAATAATGAAAGAGCTTTTCAGATGGAAATAATGCACGACTACAGGAGTACAGTATACCTATTCTAAAAATCACGAGTTCATATTTTATGCAGTAACCATTTCTTTATATGCTCATTTTCTTAATCTACCATTGGCTTAATTTTTTAAACAAAATTACACTACAAGAAACAAAGTAACTGAATGTATGCCGTATTCGAAACTAAATACACAACCGCAGATGCATCATTAGACAAAGCAACATTATTAATGCGCACGTAACACCGCCCAGATAATAATAATAATAATAATAATAATAATAATAATAATAATGAGAACTTTGTATAGCGCCTAATCTTACGAAGCTCTAAGCGCTCTACACCATCAATAATGATATGACTACACTACAGAACAACAAATGACAAAAGCAATGAAACTGGAAAACATAATAACATGCTGAAAACATATAAGATACAAAACATGATTAGGTCACTAAGTTTGTCCCTGCAGTCGAAACAGGTGAGTGTTAAGAGCACTCTTAAAAGGGACCACTGTGTCTTTGTGTCTAATTTCAATGGGCGATTCGTTCCACGTCGCCGGGCCCTGGTGTGCAAACGAACGTTGTCCATATGACTTTGTTTTCACCATGGGAACAATCAGTATACGATTATCAGAAGAAGAGTGTAAGGATCTAGCTGGTGTATACACATGGGTGAAGCTGGATATGTATGTTGGACTGGAGTCTGTCATTGAAACATAGCACAGAGAGCAAATTGTGTGTGATTCTGTATCGAATTGATAGCCAATGTAGGGTACAGAGTAGTGGTGAGGTGTGCTCTGATCGAGGTACTCTAAAGATGATCTGTGCAGCTGTGTTTTGAACTTTTGAAGTTTCTGGAGCAAATATTGTGACGAACCAGACAGAATTGAGTTACAATAGTCCAGTCTTGAAAGTACTAATGAACACACAAGTGTTTTAGTGGCATCAACTGAAAGATATTTACGAATGGAACTGATGCGTCTCAATTCAAGATATGCAGCCTTGCATTTGTTCATGACATGTTGGTGCAATGTGAGAGTACTGTCTAGAGTAACGCCTAGGTTCCGTACTGACTGTGAGAATTTAATGTTGGTGTTGCTGATATTTATTGTCTGAGGTAAAGGATGTGAATCAGAAAGTCTTTGTGTTGTGATCAGAATGGCCTCAGTTTTATCATCATTCATCTGCAGCTTGATAAGTATCTACTTGGTAGCGCTAGACGTAACTTTCGAAATAAATTAGCGTTTTGGTCTACTTGAAATTTGGAGTGTTATTGTGAATGTATGCGTATTCCGACAATCTTTCTATTTTATCTAGAATGACTAGAAATTTAGTGATTATGTATCTGTGCATATCTACATAAAGTACATCGGTTTCAGCTGCATGTTGACATCTACAAGCGTGTTTTTGTTCTGTCATTGAATGTTTGAAATCATAATGTGGATAAAATATGAAGTTTTGTAATGGCATTTATCAAGAAGACGCAGTAAGGAGAATTTAATTGCACTTGCAATATTTTCAAAATTACAGTATAATTTTAAAATGTGTAATCAAGCTTGAGAACCCAAGGCATGGCTCATGTAATTCGGACTGCAGAACAAAGAAAGTAAATTTTGAGGAAATGCAGGATGTAAATTTGTACGCATATTTTGCCATTCTTGTTACCAGCTCAAGAAGACAGTTTATGCCTTGTCACTTGCATATTATTTGTAAGGACCCTGTCTGGCGTCTATAGCTAGCTAATATCAGAAAACATTGTATCAAAATGTTTACGTAAAATGAAACAAAGCAACTGTTATGTGGTAGTCTACGAAACAATCAACCAAAACGTAAAGCGCTTTTTATGTGAGTGTATATGCTATGGTTACAATGCAGTTCCTAATACACTAATGGGCAGAATATGATTGCAATATGAAGTGTTAGAGTTCAATGTCGTAAAGTATTGAACGATTCTGACAATGTAAAGATAACGGAGAGAAAAATGAGCGCATAATAATATTTATGTTTTTTTCACTTTTATATATATCTAATAAATTCTATATGGGAATCTCAGAAAAAATACTGTTGAACAATTTACGCAATTTTTTTTAATCTATCCTTTTCTCAAAATATTAAAGATTGGAATGAAAAAAATGTTTAACTTCCGCAATCTCAAACATTATTTATCAATATTGGGCATTTTAAAATTATCAGAAATATAGAACAGTTTTATTTACTTTAGATTCATAACGTGCATATCCTCATTCATGACATCACTTAAGTGCCCACAGCTTATTACAGACAATGTCTCCTTTTATCTTAGAGTAACATATATGGCAGTGGCAGATGCTTTATCTGCTCGGTAATCGGATGCACCCGTCCATTCACGAGTCTCATGCTGCCTTGCAGGTTGGCTTTGATTAGCCAAAGGCTAAGGGAGTAAACCCTAAAAGAAAATTCGGAGTGGAGACCCTAAGGCAGTTGGACGATGTACTTCATCCCCTTCTGACAACTCCAAGGTCTGGAGAAGGATATGCTCCGCCAGATGACATTTGCCCAATACACACTGATAATGCTGGACAAATCTGAAGTTACCATACCGGATCAGTCGTCGCCCGGTTCAACAAGGATCGCGCCTGTCGTTGTCCACCATGACGGTACCTTGCATAAAATAAGAGCAAAAGAGAGCATCGCCATCGCCAAATCCATCAAGGGATCTGTGCTTGAATGTCGCCCCATATCTGGCAGGATCATCTCCATTCGTCTGAAAGCAAATCCCTTTAACGTCACACTTATCCAAGTGTAGGCTCCAACTACTGATCATGATGATGAAGACATAGAGGAGATTAACAACTAACTCCAGGGTATTATAAACATGGTATGTAAAAAAGACATTTTTATCATCCATGGAGACTGGACTGCCAAAGTTGGCAAAGATGCTCTTAAAGAATGATAATCATTGTGGACCTTCTTGCAATGAGCTTACCAATGAAAGAGGGAGACGGCTGCTTGAGTTCGCAAGCTACAACAACTTGGCACTAGCCAACACCCTTGGCCAGCTTCACGATGCTGGACATGACACGCAACAAATGGAACCCATCATAACCAGATCGACTACATACTAGTTCAAAACCGTTACCAATCTGGCATCAATAGACCAAAAATAAGAACGTTCCCAGGTGCTGGTGTTGAGAGTGATCCCGACCTCGTGATTATGAACCTCCGAGTGATGCTGAAGAAATTTAACAAGCCAAAGAAAGTCAGGCGCAAATTCAATCTTGAACAACTGAAGGACCCTAACATCTGCAAATAATTACAAGCCACAATTTGAATAATATTTGCTCCACTCCTTGTAATAGATGTTGATGTTAAAGTGATGACAGCCACTTACACCGTCAACACTGTCATGACAACCGTACTGTATAGCTGCCGAAGACATCATTGGCCTCCATCGCTCAAAAAATAAAACCTGGGTTACAGAAGAGATGATTCTGAATATGTGTGATGACCGAAGAGAGATCAAAAACACTAGACACACAACAGGGGCAATGGAGTACCGAGACATAAACAAGAATATCAGGGAAAAAACTTACAGAAAGCAAAAGAAGATTGGATTGGACAAACGTACACAGAAATAGAGAGCAGTCTGATAAAGAATAAGAACAAAAAGGCATTCCAAACTGTGAAAGATCTCACCAGACAGAAGCAGCTAAGAGTCAGTACCATTCAAGACGAAAATGGAAAATGCCCCACTGAAGCAAGTGACACTGCAGAAAGATGGACAAAGTATTGTAAAGAACTCTACAACCATCCATCTACAGAAGCACAAGAGGTGCTTGAAGGTCCAAACTCCACAAATGATGATGATTTCCCTATTCTCAAAAAAAGAGGTGGAGTCAGCAATAAGAGCATTGAAGAATGGGAAGGCAGCTGGAGTAGACAACATCCCAGCTGAACTTATCAAGAATGGCGGTGAATCATGGAAAAGATACTAACAAAACTATGCAATAAGATCTGGCAGACATGAGAATGGCCAACACAGTTGACCCAGTCACTGATTATAACACTCCTCAAAACTGGCTGTGCCAAAATTAAAGAACTATCAGTTTCATCACCCATGCTAGTAAGGTGATGCTGAAAATCATTTTGAACAGACTGAAACCACAAGCAGAAGAAATAATTGCTGAAGAACAGGTAGGGTTCTGGACTGGAAGAATAATAACATAACAAATATTCAATCTTAGAGGACTGTGGGAAACGTACTCACAACATCAACAAGACATCTATCATGTGTTCATAGATTTTAAAAAGGGATTTGACAGAGTGTGGAAATGGGCATTGTGGATTACAATGAAGCAGTACAACATGGGCCAAACGTGGACAAATACCATTAAGCAGCTGTACGCCAAGGCTCCTAGATAAGTGCAGTAATTGCTCAAAGTTCGGTGGGGGACTGGTTCAAGACAATAGTTGGAGTATATCAAGGCTGTCTCCTGTCACCCACGCTTTTCAACATCTACTTAGAGCGCATCATGAACGAAGCCCTGGAAAACCACTGTGTGACAGTCAGCATTGGAGGGCGTAACATCGCCGACCTACGGTTTGCAGACGACATCGATGAGCTGGCAGGCAGTGAAGACGAGCCTGCCACCTTAGTGAAGAACCTAGATGAAACAGATTTGACATGAAGATAAACGCATAGAAGACAAAGCTGATGACAAATAGTGGCAAACAAATCTCAGCCAAGATTAAAGTCATAGGGTATGAACTGAAAAGAGTAGGCCAATTCAACTATCTTGGTTCCATAATCACCGAAGAGGAATCAAGAGCAGAAATTTTGTCATGAGCAGCACAAACAACGACAGCTATGTCAAAGCTAAGACCCATCTGGAGAGACAAGAATATCTGTCTGAAAACTAAAATCAGACTAGTAAGAGCACTTTTCATCTCAGTCTTTTTTTTTGTATTCATGTGAGGCCTGGACCCTGACCAGAGAATTACAACGAAGAATTCAGGCACTTGAAATGAGATGCTACAGAACCATCCTTGGCATCTCTTACATGGACCACATCACAAATGAAGAAGTGCATAACACCATCAGGCTTCAAAGTAGGCCATTATGAAGACCTCCTCACGGCTGTCACAACGAGAAAGCTGAAATGGTATGGCCATGCCACTAGAGCCAACAGTCTATCCACAACAGTACTGCAGGGCAGCGTCCAGGGTGGCAGAAGGAGAGGTAGATAGAGGTGAAAGTAGACTAACATCACAGAATGGACCAGAACAAGTTTGGGGGAGACAAGTGGAGGGAACTGGTCAGATGTTCAACAGCACAATGCCTCAATGACCACACTATGTCAAGATACTGATGATGATGATGATGATGATGATGATGATGATGATGATGAACATATATGGCGTAACATTGTGAAAGGTTTTATTATAACTTGGCATGTGTAGCGTCCTGTGATTGACCATACCAGAACGTTTTATCGTGCTTACTAGAAAAATGATTTTACAATAGACATTAGAGGCAAAACCAATGCTTTAAATCAAAGCCAATTCCAGGCTTCCATTCTTAAATCCTTTTTTTATTTCGATGCCGTGCTTTCATATACCTTATCACCATGTATGAACAAAAAATGCATAATTGGCTTTGTCTGTCAATCGATATTTACAGCTTTTAACAGGTCGTTAACGTGATCGCTTATTCTTAAATGCGTATATCATTGAACGGGCACTTTCATGGATTATTAGCTCGCCGTAAATATGCATTACAATTTCACTTTCATTTCGTTCCCGCACGAATATCATCTTAGTGAAAAGAAAAAAAAAATTGTTTCTGGAACACAACAATAAGCAATGAAACCTGTTCAAACGGACACATTTGTCTGATCTACAATATTTAAGATTTTTCCAGATATTATTTCTCTGTGATAGAAAAAACTGTTGACTAGATCTTGACGTACGGAATAATGCGGTCAAAGAAATAATCAATAAAGATAATATATCTTTTGTATGTATGTATGTATGTATGTATGTATGTATGTATGTATGTATGTATGTATGTATGTATGTATGTATGTATGTATGTATGTATGTAGGTAGGTAGGTAGGTAGGTAGGTAGGTAGGTAGGTAGGTAGGTAGGTCCAAAATCAATTTCGTAATGACAACTTTTTGGTTTATTTGAGATTTCACTCACAATACTAAAAGTATTTTTTACATTTTCACTTTATTTTCTAAGGACATAAATTATTTGTTGAAGTTTGCAACATTATATATATTTGCAAAAATAGGTCCGGAAGGTCTTTTTAAAGGTTTATATGCACACCGTATGTAAAATATTTTGTTACGTAAGGACTCAATAATAATGTAGATGATTCTTCACAACTTTAACTTTGTTTATTTCCTTGTTTGTAATGTAATTTAACATCATCAAAAGTGATGTTCTTCTTTATACAGTTTTATATTTTGAAATACAGTGATTATGTTTTATTTGAATAACGATCTTTGTCAATATAAACTGCATGTCATATAGATAAATCACTATTATATATATATATATATATATATATATATATATATAGAGAGAGAGAGAGAGAGAGAGAGAGAGAGAGAGAGAGAGAGAGAGAGAGAGAGAAAGAAAGAGAGAGAGAGAGAATGGACTAGTCTTAATTTACAGGTCATTTACAATAAAGATAATATTTGTAAAATTTAATATATGAGAGGAATTTTATTTAGAGAATATCTTTCGGGGAGAAAAAAGTTTCTCTCTTAACACGGGAATGTATGATTTCTTTACCAAACTCCTATCTATACACTTTTTCACTTGACCCACAATGTAAACGAATATGACTTATTTTCAATGGAAAAAGCTTAATATAACTGTTAACAAGACGAACTTCGAACTCTTGCGACGCGAGCATGGTGTTTACAACTTCAGTGACAACAGTTTAAGTTGTGAATTAAATATACATAACATGTGTATTTGCCTCACGTGCGGTCTCCTTTACACCTAGTGTACTCTCACAAAACTCGCATACATTTATCACATTTTGAGATTAATCATCAGGATAAATAATTATTATGGAATTATTAATAAAGTAGAGCCAACTTTCATCAGCCCGACATCTATACAAAACATCTTAGGTGGCTGATGTTTTCAAGATTTTGTTTTCACTGTCATGTTAATGTAACTCATCCTAATTTTCCATCTATTTTGGACTGATGACCTGTATTACAAAGAAAGATTAATAGTAGTAGCTGGATTGGTTGAAGTAATAGTAGTTAATACAATAGCCATACAACGCCTTTGTAGAGTTCTTCTTGGTCTATGATTTTGACACGAGTGTAGAATTTCAAGGGTTGATAAATAGCTGTGAATAATAAGGTGGCTATTGATTGTACATTAGTAAAGTAAAGTAGTCACAAACTGCACATTAGTCAACGCTGATAGTATTAAAGTGGTTACTAAATTGCACTGGATGAATTACATCGCTTAACATAGATTCAAAGCTGAGATTACAAAATGTCATTTGATTTAAATGCATCACCTTTCCGGGCCAAACATAAAACTAGCACATGTAATTTAATGACCTTATTGTTTTACTATAAACAGGGTAAAATTAAAAAAATTAAAATTGTTTTAAAAACATTCATTTGTAGTTATACTTAGTAATATATTTTATGTGCTAGTGACATGAGAATGCGTGAGCTTATTGCCTGGAAATAAGTCACGTGCGAATCAGCGCATACAAACTTAAGTTTAACAATTCCGATGAGATTAGGCTTAATCGAAATATGTTTTATATAAATGGGCCCCTAAAAACCTGATAGCTACGCTAGCTGGTAATATTCGACGATATTTTATATCGCGTCTTTTGGAGTTTCAACTCCAGTGATGAAAGTGTAAATCTGGTAAGTGTTGACCAACAAATGAAGGAGCAAGAACGCAGTCTCTTTGCTTAATATTAAATGATGTAACCGGGTTACTAGAAACACAGAAATACACTCAGAAACCGACAAGTTATTCGTCAGTTGATTCGACGAGGACATCTCTAGTCCTTAGAGGGTTAGAGGGGATGGTTTTGTTCTGTGCTTTCGCAGGTGGCTGATGAGGCCAACCCTTGCACGAAATGTTCGTTTTCATAAGGGACAGGGGATGAGTGGGACATCTCCAGTAGGGTTAATGGTACGTGCTTTTCTGGCTTGCCGAAACCGAAACCGAAATGCGCATAGTGTGTATCATAATAATCATGATGATAAATGTATTATGATTTGCCTGTTTTGATAACGATACAAAAGCAAAATAACATTTGATTTTAGGGATTTTGTTTATATCGCTCTCTTCGTGTAATGAAATCACTGGCTCGTATTTGATTGGACAGCTGTTAAATCTCTCTGTATGTTTGTTATGTTTTTTTATTTACGTTAAAAGTATATGATATTTGAACTGAAAAAAGCACTTCATCAGCAAATTGATCTATTCAATACTGACTATTGACCAGAGATAAATAGTGGGCGATGTGAACAGATTGTCCCATATGCGGCAGGGGTTGTAATGGCCTCAGTATCCATATTCAGGGTCACGTTTTGCGCACGGATATAGGTACATTTTCTATCTCGTCCCCCTTCCCCCCCCCCAATCTATTAAACCAGCCTTGCTCTCGGTCGAAGATTTTTACTGAGTCCCAATATACAATAATGCCAGGGCAGACATTGCGGACGTGTTGATCATGATCTTCTATATTTATTAAATCTCGCTATAAATGTCCTTTTCGTTTTTCCAATATAATTGTGATGTCACGTACTTTCGACCTGTCCTTCACACTTAAATACGATAGATAGGTCAACGAATATCTCTCATATCAGAAAAGGTCCGGCGCTTCCGCTAGGCGAACTAGGCAATCACCTAGGGCGCTGGGCTAAGGGTTTATTTCATGATGGGCGGGTGGGGAAGGGCGTGAATGGAAGGAGGGCGCCAGATATCTGATCTCGCCTAGGGCATCAAAATGCCTTGCACCGGCGCTGCATCTCAGCATAGTCCTTTGGATGAATTAGCGTCTGTCTTAGAGTCCGGAATAGTTTAAAACGCACGTTAATTCTGTGTCGCTGAAAATCGCGCTTTGGGCATTCAGAAATCCATTTCACATATGGAACTATTATTTTACCTGTCGTGTCTATATTCCCAGTTATTGGTCAAGTGTTCTGGTACTGTCATCCTGACTTGCAATCCACATGTTGTTGTCCGGGGGTGATGTTAACAGTCAGCAGATAATAGATCAGTGTACGTATGAAGTCCTTAGTACGAGGATGAAAGCTTCAAATTAGCTTTCTGTATTTATTGTGTGAGTTCAAAGTTACAACATTATCAAATATGAATAATATTACCGTTAGGTTTTCAGTAAAATATAATAATAACAACAAAAACTTGTAAAAGCAGTAATTACAGGTAAGTAAATGACTAATTTACAAAGCGAAATGAATCTGAAATTGAAAAACATGAATTTTAAACAAATAATGATTTTACTTGTGGGAAGCTGCCCGTGTCTGGTCTTCTTGGTTTAAGTCGCTTGGTTTCTTTGTTCTTAGAAGACCTATCCAGTAAGATGTCGTTTTTTTCCTTGATTCAGAACTATAGATGCCTTTGCGGGAGATTACAGTTAGTATATCGCTTGAAAGTATGGTCATGGATAAAAATTATTCTCCTATTGAACTTCTGTCAGCTTTTTTGTCATCCAATCAGATCTGTGAAGACTTGTCCCAGTGAGTATTTTTTGCATGTGATGTTGAAACCATATATACTCAAATTTTCGTTGTTGATTATGCACATTTATGTATTGGTCACTAATGTCAAAAGTTAATTTGTGTACCTTTTCTCGCTAAATGGTCAAGATGTGAACGTGTGGTCATAGCTTGTGACTGGCATCAACTTTCCTCTTACTGTGATGTCCCTGTGGTTTTTCGGTCTGCGGTAGGTTACTATTGGTTTTGTTTGAGATTTCTTGATTCTAACAGCATGCTATTTACAGTAACATTTATAGTAAGTTTAGACATGTTGCTTGTGCTTGAGCTGATATTTCCAGAACACGGGGCTTAGTACAAATGTAAATCTGTAATGTCAACAAGTCTAATGAATAATCAAAACAAAATGATATGCAGCAAAACGTCGACGACTCAAACATCAATAACCCAACTCTCTGTATTCTTTTAATGACTCGAGACTCGAACATTACCCCTGAATAATAATATTGATCGTTCTGTTACGTATATTTGATTTAAATCATTTAATTTTGTTTGTCAGATTTAAATTTTACATTTTGGGTTGGGAGAGATTTTCTAGAAATGGATGACCTATATACTTTACAAGTAAACAACAGATGTTAACCTCATTTTCTGACCTTGCTTCAGAGTGTAAACAAGCTTCTAAAATGATTGGTTGATTCCAAGGATATCTTTCTATATCATAATGTATACGTGACTTTGCGAGCATGGGTTCGTTCAATGACCTTCTAGAAAATCACGTGACCTCTTCCTGTTTACGAGAGAATCAGTATATAGCTGTGTTTTGAAAGCTAACGGTTTACTAGTTAGTCTGGGTTTTGGAATACAAAGATATATGTTTTATTGTTTGAGTGTAAATCATTTCAATTTGTTTAGGATCAAGAGGAATTTATTGTGTTATTTATCTAGAAATTGCTTGTGCTCATTTGGATTATTATAAAACTAAAACTGACTTCATCACGTGACATCGTCGTCCATATTGGATTACATCGTCAAGATTCGAACCGGGAACTATTAGGACATTTTATTATCAGGACTCCTGCAATTCCACTAGTGGATTATATTGTGAATTCTTTTTGGATTAATTTTTGGACTTGATTCTCTAAAACCATAAGTTTATTTATTTTCTTTTATGAAAATATTTGTACTCAATAAATTGTTTGTTAAATTTTTGCAAGCTTGTTATTTTCACTTCCTTCTATGTTGCTGCTTATTCGAGCCTAAGCACATAACAGTTCAATTGTGATAGAGAGAGTCAGAGACAAAACGGGACAGAGACAGGGAATATAGCAAAAACCGTCGGAATCAGGCCATGATCGGATTAAAGTTTTGGTCAGATTGTGCGATGGGTCTGGTTATTTTCTAACAAATAGTAACTACCATTGCGGATGGACCTCAACCTTTACACAACATATAAAAAAAATTTAATGATTCGAAGCGAGTGTTTAGAAACATGTCAACACATAACCAGGTTAAAACAAGTAAACGAAGAATGCATCACATTTTCTAAAAGTCAATATTTTACGGTCGATTTATGCTTGTCAACCTCATTCCGTGTCTAAATCACACATGATAATGTATTTGACATTCAACTTTGACATGTAATGTCAATCTGTTTTATGATTCACGGCCATAATAGACTTCCATTTCGAATCAGGTTTAAACAATAAGCAAATGCTTCTAAGGCAGCCCCACATGAAGTCCCTAGTGTACTCTCTGAATCCTGTCATTAATTATATTGTATCAAAATAATGTACATTTTATATTAAGCCCATGGCAAGCAAGCGTACCTTTACTAATGTTGCTGTGGCTTGCGATAAATAGATGACGTGCAATATTCATGAGATAATGAGTGATCTGTAATGTTTATTAAATGTGTATTAACATATCGCATAGTGGTACGAGAAATAAAGAAGCATTCTGGGCCTTCGATGTGCTATTGTCTTGAATTGTTACGATGATGTTCTAAATGAACAGTTGCTGCTTTTAAGAAACGATGAGAATACGTGAGTGCCTTCCAAAATTACTATTACACCCTCGAGTGATGAGTTGTTCTAGAAAAAAACTCTTGTTTTAAAGAAAAATCAGAACACAGATAGCACATATATAAATTTTATACTACACAACAGGCTTATTTATAAATTCTAAAACACAAGGACCAACTAATAAATTTATGAAACATAACCTAGCCCACTCTCGTTTCTAGACTATACTCAAATATCTTGATTCAATATTTCTTAGAGCGCAACAAATTTTCTAAATGAACATAAATTACAAACGGTTCATGTAGTTACTTACTCAACGGTGTTTAAAGAGATGAAATAAATAGTCAAAGACTTTAAAACAAAAATAACAAACACAGTATCCAAAGATAACGTGTATTTATTCTGGGATTTGGGTGGCATACCGCATATACAAAGCTAGCTGTGTTTAAACATTAGATAAGAGGGAAAATATCGATTTGTTAGACTGAAATATTAACTATATTAAATAACTCTCAGGTTGCATTTAATGATTTTAATATGGAGATAACCATTATCAATAGCAATAGCAAAATTGTCAAAATAACTTTACGGTAGGAAGAAGTACTGAATTACGTTTTTTATATCAGTAGGTATATAAACGGAGACAGAACTCATTGAAAACATCGTTGGATAAAAAAAAAAACAGTATATGTTGACTTAGTATATGAAAAAACTGTTTTTGAATCAGCCATAGAAATTACAACATAAATCTGAAAATATTCAAAACATTTGGAAGGTTTAAATAAAAGTTATATATATATATATATATATATATATATATATATATATATATATATATATATATGTGTGTGTGTGTGTGTGTGTGTGTGTGTGTATGTATGTATGCATGTTGTATGTAGGTAGGTAGGTAGAATAGGTAGGTAGGAAGGTGTGTGTGTGTAATATAGTTTAAATGCTCAAAACGTTGCTGAGAAAGGAAACCCATGAGTGCTTGTCAGCTTACTAGATAAAAAAAACATATTTAAAGGAGAACTTAACAGAACTTTGACGACTATATTGTGGTAGCATTTCAATTAAAAGAAATCTTTAAAATAGGTCCACTAATTAACTAATGACCGTAGCTATCATCACACATCAACATATATTACTGTAGCTGAAGCAAACAAGGACGCAAACAAATTAAAAGTATCGATCAAAGAAGTCGAGTATTTGAAAACTGATACATTTTGAATTCTTCAACTCTGCACTGCTCAAAATGTCAAATCGTTGGCTATAAAACATTATTTTCAAGTAAATTTATTGAAGAAATTTTTAAAATATGGCAGGTAATATTAGGCTGTATGTATCCTAACAAACTGGAAGACTTAAAAAGAAGAAGAAAGTAAGGATATGTTTTACTAACACAAGGTATATGTGTACAACAAACAATATGATTTAAAAACAATGGAACGAGTTTGAATCGCATTGGAATCCTAGCTAAAATACATGTAATATTATTATTATTATTATTATTATTATTATTATTATTATTATTATTATTATTATTATTATTATTATTATTATAACTGTAATGACTTTTGGATATACGTTCTGATATCTACATGGTTCTGTGATAAATAAATATTCATGTTTTCTTCGAATGATCTGATTCCTTCATTTATCTTTAGTGTGCTGGTTTTTCTATGTTGCATTCATCAAACTTGTTCATGCGTCTTAATACAGTTATCTTCGTATAGTGCTTCATTCATATCCTAATGAGAGGTGTGCCTTTGAGGTATCATTTGTGGCAGTGTTATTATTATTATCATTATAATATTCATGACTTTGTATAGCGCCAATAAATTTAAAATATGTAAACCGAAGTGCCTGGGGCAAGCATGAGAGCCCCTTGTACTTTAAGGGAGGACCAAATATCAAATAGTACAAGTAATAAATAATAAAAATGAGGACTTTGTATAGCGTCTAATCTTTAGAACTCTAAGCACTTTACAACATCTATAATGATATGACTATAGAAAAAAGCATGCAATTGGAAAACATGAAACATGCTAAAAATATTTAAGATACAAAACATTATTAAGACTCTAAGTTTGTTCCTGCAGTCAAGAAAGGTGAGTTTTAAGAGCACTCTTGAAATGAATCACTGTGTCCTTGTGTCTAATTTCAATGGGCAATCCGTTCCACATCGTCGGGCTCTTTAATGCAAAAGAATTTTGTCCATATGACTTCGTTTTCATAGTGGGAACAATGAGTATACGATTGTCGGAAGAGGAGCGTAAGTATCTGGCTGGTGTATACAAATGGGTGAGGCCGGATAGATATGTTGGACATGAGTCTGTCGGTGAAACGTAGGACAGAGAAAACATTTTGTGTTTGATTCTGGATCGAATGGATAGCCAGTGTTGGGAACAGAGCCGTGGGGAGGTGTACTCTGATCTAGGTACTCTAAAAATGATCCGAGCAACTGTGTTTTGATCTTTTCGAAGTTTCTGGAACAGATACTGTGACGAACCAGACAGATTTGAGTTACAATAGTCCAGTCTTGAAGGTACTAATGAACATACAAGTGTTTTAGTGACATCAACTGATAGATATTTGCGAATGGAGCTGATGCGTCTCAGCGCAAGATATGCAGCCTTGCATATGTTCATGACATGCTGGTGCAATATGCGACTACTGTCAAGAGGAACACCTAGGTTTCATACTGACTGTGTGAATTTAATGTTGTTGTTGCTGATATTTATTGTTTGAGGTAAAGGATATGAATGAGAAAGTCTTTGTGTTGTGATCAGAATGGCCTCTGTTTTATCATCATTCATCTGCAGCTTGTTACATGTCATCCCTGATTTCACATCAGAAATACACCTCTCTCTACTCTGAGTTTATAAATGAATAGATCAGGTCCAAGAACAGACCCCTTGTGGAACACCACAACATAGATCAACTGGGCTGGAGGTTATTCCTTGTAGATACAATGTGTGTCCTGTTGACTAAGAAGGACTTGAATCATAGTAAGGCTGTTTTGTGAATGCCAAATACATGCTGGAGACGGTGAAATAATATATCATGGTATATTGTGTCAAATGCTGCAGACAAATCACGGAGGGTGAGGAATGTAATCTCTCCACTATCCAAAGCAGAGATAATGTCATTAAATACTTTCAGAAGAGTAGTTTCAGTACTGTGGCAAGGGCGATATGCAAACTGTACATTGTTACAAAGACTGTTTGAATTCAATTGAGATACAAGTTGGGTTAGAACAACTTTTTCTAAGAATTTTTATATGAACGGGTGTTTAGAAACTGGGCGGTAGTTCTATAAATCGTTATGGTCAAGTGTTGGTTTCTTCAGCAGAGGCTATACGATGTCAGTTTTGAAAAATGATGGGAATTCCCCCGATGAGAGAGAGATATTAATGACATCAGTTAGTGAAGGCAATATTTGGTCTAAGCACTCAAACAGCAGTGATGTTGGAACTGGATCAAGTTCACATGACTTTGGTGCATTCTTCTCATGATTTACCGTACTAAATCAATAAAGACAGGTTCAAATGCTCCTAATGGTTGTCGCTGAAATTCTGTATCATAACTGTATGGTGACGAGTCAATTGAAATTGTATTGTCCAGCGAATCTTCAAGGGTTGGTACCTTGTCACGAAAGACATTTGCAAATAGGCCTGGAATGTCTACTGGAGAGAAGGTAGTTGGAAGTGGTGTACATGTGTTCCTTGACATTAGTTTGTTAGTTATCTCGAAGAGCGCTTTGCAGCTGGAATTGTCCGTGATCTTAGTACTGTAGGGGGATAATTTGGCTAAATGGACTATATTTGTGACGTTTATATTAGCAGCTTCATAGATGTGTTTATGAATAGTGAGTTTAGTGGAGAGCCAAAGCCTATCTGCTTTACGGTGAAGTCTTTTATCAGTGCGAAGCTGGTCCCTAACACTGGTATACCATGGAGAACACTTTTTGTATTGATACTCTTCATTTGGTGACTGAGGCATGTTTTTCAAACAATGAACGCATGAAGTTTTCAAGTTGTTCTGCTGTAGGATGTAAGCAAGTTGTTAGGTTTTCTTGGATGTCATGCATTAGTTTGTTTGGTTCTATTTATCATACGGAGGTTTCTCTTGGTAGCAAATAAAGGTGGAGGGTTAAGGACTGATACGTCGAGATGACATACAATTCAGAGGTGATATGATATATGTTCGTGAGATACAAGAGTGGATTGTAGAATATTATCATCAGGTCTACGAGGAAACCAGCCTAAAATGTGACCAAGTTTATGAGTGGGTTGGTTAACTGACTGTATAAGGTTGAAAACATGAAAGGAATCTATCTAGGAGTTTTGACATATATGGGTTTCCAGGACAGTCAAAATGAAATTTCTAAGAATAAGTAGGTTACCACCTATCGAATTTCCATACTTCAGAAGATTCGGAAACTGCTCCAAAAAGAGAGATTTGGTCAGCTTGTTTTATCTACTAGGAGGAGGGCGATAGAGACAGAAAAAAATGGACTGACCTTTGTTCCAATGTGAATGTTGTTTGGATTAGTTCAAACGATGTGTGGCAAAATTTGAAGGTTGTCTTGTACAAAAGACATTTTATCATGGAATTCCAACTCCGCCAGAATTGCGAGGGAACGACTTAATAGCGCAAGCGGTGTCTATTAAATCCATACACTTGGGCTCATCGCCTGATGTTTTTAGCCATGTTTCTGCCAGGAAGAAGACATCGAGATTCTGTTCGTTGATAAAATTAACTATTTATGTGTGCCTTTCCGGTGGTCCTACATATTTATTGGACGTTGAATAATGCAATACATTGTGGTATATCTGGGACAGTAGACCAAACGGTTGACGATTTAAGATGAATTTGCACCAGGTTATCAAAATTAAAGGGCAAAAGGAGATAACTTGAACTCTTCTTCCTGTTCTACGACAGCCAGCTTTGAAAGAACGTTTCTTTTTTCGCTTCCGTTTACATTTAAGTAATGACGAATGTAGTCCCAGTTCGTTTAGTCTTGAGCACAATGGTATATGAAGAACCATGCTTTGGTCATGTAAAGCAAGTAATGAGGGTCCATCGTTGCGTAAGCGGGTTGACTGGGGATCATGTGATGGCAGTTTATTAGAAAAAAAAGGACGTCTTAACAGTGGAACAAGGCAGCTTAGGAAAATTATATTTGTTCTCGTTTCCTAAACAAAGAGATGAAGAAACACATACGAACTGAGCAGCCAATGTATGATGAAACACAATAATGTAGACGAAGATAAACAACAAGCACATATATCATGAAAAATAGCACAAAACGGAAGAGCTGCGTCAAGCCATTTAGGCGATAGCGGCCATCTTTCCGGACGTCAATGGTAAGTGTGAAAATAATGACATGACGCTTACAATGTAGATTGTCATAACATCAGAAGAAATGAATAAAGGTAATATTAACTAATATAAAGTTCAATACACAGCTGATGTATAGCTGAGATTCACACAAATACACAGTCAATTATGCACGTTTCTCGACAAGGAACTTTCACTTCAACTTTAATATAATAGTAACAAAATAAGATTTTCTGAAATAATTGATACGATTATATTTAAAGTTGACGTTGTGGGTTTTCCACTTTGTTGATGTGCAACAGGTCTAATCCTCTCCGAGCTAGGACTACTTTTGTCTCTAAGATACGTTGCCCATATTTCCTGTCGCATCTTTGGACCAAACAACTGTAGTTTTAAACTTTAAAAAAATGCAATGGGGAAAACAGACAGATCTAATAGAAGAATCAGTTAGAAAATACCAGAGATGCACTATTTGTGTAAATGAATTAAAATGAATCTGAGAGTAAAATATAGAAGTAAAACGATTAGAGAAAAAAATCAAAACGAGAATCACATTCGAACGTGGAAACACAGTTAATGTAATGTTGGCATCCGTTAGTCTCAAGAGACCACGAAATGTGCCCATGCGAGATATCCAGTTTGGTGGTTGTGCGGCGTCTGTAGTGGCTATGTTGCCCAACACGGGAGTGGCAGTAATTGCTGCACTTGAATGTTGAGTATGTTGTGTGTTGGAGCTGCTCATTCTAACTCCAAGATCGCTTTTTCATCAGCTAGCAAGCGTAGCTTGTCCTCACCGGCTTTAAAACCAGTAATGAGAGCCTGTGCCAGCTTAACCTGTCTAGAGCAAGCTCTTCTCAAGAATTGACATCGATGTCAAGGCTTTCATATCAAGCTTGCTGACATCGGTGAAGCGGAGATGTGGCCGTTTGATTGACCTTTTGCCAGAGGCAAGTTCCAAATAAACAAGGCTTTTTGTGGATCCAGATGTCCTCCATCCGACGTACATGACTCAGCCATCTGATGCGACATTGGCGGTAGCGTATGACTATTCTGGGAATCGTTAAAGTACCTTGTTGTTTGTTACTCGAAGTCTCCAAGTAGCCCAGAGTATGAGTCAGAGACACTGCATGTGAAAGGCGCAGAGTCATTTCACTTGTAATGTGTACAGAGTTCAGGTTTCACTGTCAGGCAGGAGAGCGCTGAGCACGCAAGCACGGTACATGGAGATTTTAGTAGCATGCTGTTCTTCCACACTCTCTGCGAAAAGGTGGAGAGAGTTGTTGATGCCTTTCCAATTCGCTTGTTGAGCTCAACATGGAGCAATAGCTTGTTGGTGATGGTAGAGCCTTGGAACGTGAACTGAGTGATTACCACAAGTTCGTAAGTGTTGATGATGATGCTTGGGCGGATCTGCGTTCTTAGGCATCAGGGTGGTTTTTAGGCTGATGGTCAGCCCAAATTCACTGTATGCTTTATTAAAGCGGTCCGTCAGGTGCTGAAACTAAGCTTATATGTGAGTGGCTAGAGCTGCATAGTTTGCGACGAGCATGTCCTTGGTGGTTGTTTCGCACACTTTGCTCATTGCCATCAGTTGTGCCAGGATGAACAGTTTGCCGTCTGATCGGACGTCCAGGTAGATCCCTTCTGTGGACTTCCCAATGGCACGACTGAGCAGGACAGCGAAGAAGATGCTGGAGAGTGTATAGGTTATCAAGCAACCCTGTTTCACTCCGCTGCGGATGAGTAAGGAGTCGGACGTTGAACTATAGTACTTCACTGTGCCGTTCATGCGATCGTGGAAGGACTCAGTCATGATTAACAACTTTGGTGGTCATACAATCTTGGCCATGATTTTGAAAAGTCTGTCTCTGCTGACCAGATCAAAAGGCGTGGTGAGCTATATAATGGACAGGAAGATATTTTTTGTTCTCTGCATTTCTCCTGCAGTTGCCTGGCGGAGATTATTAGAAGATTGCATGTACAGAACATATTTAAAATATTTTAAATATTTTATTCAATGGTGAAACCAATATCATGTTACGATTTAGCAATGGAGGGGGGGGGGTATGCATATTCACCAGAACCCCAAGCAAGGCAGCTGTCAGTCCATTTTTAAAAATTCTTTGGTATGCCTCTGCCGGGTTTAGAACCTGTGACTTAACAACGTATCGGTCTTTCAACGATTGTGATGGCAAGAATATCTTTGCCTTCGTCCAGCTTAAACTCGATGTGAAATGAAACTGATCAAATAGGTCTCCTCTATAGTACCGACGACCACTTTTTTCTATGAAAAACCACCATTTTGAAAGACAATTATGTTTGATTTTACTAGATTAGTAGTATAGTGGGATACCTGAGCGTCAATGGGAAAATACATTACAGACCAGGTTAAAGTACTGTCCGTTCTACGGTCACCCAATAACACTTGTGTGCAGGTATGTGCGTGTGTGGGTCTTACCTTTCGCTAACACATATAACATTTGTACAAAAATGTATTTACAAAGAAATAGCAAACATTGACGTAAACCATTTAATTTACCCGTGTACATCACTAGCACAAACCTCTACTAACACACTGTCGCTTTGTGTCTTCGTTCTACTTGGAAATAGATCGTTTGATCTTGATTATAAAAATGTATTTGACTAAGTGTTACACACTACACGAGCTCTTTACATTTCACCTTGCAGGTGTTAGCCGTCGTTCTCAATTTTCTGGAAGTTTGTTTTTGAGTTTCTCAGATGTGGTAATATTTTTAATGGACCAAAAAAATTTCTTTTGTTGTGAATCAGGTTCTTGATTTTGTGGCTTAAGTAGAGAGCGTTGATTTAAGCCCACTTATATCATCTTCGAAATCGCTGGCACGGATTTGAGGTAACACTTCAGCTCTTGTTTGAGGCGATACTGCACGTCGTTGTCTCTTACTTTCTCAATGAAATCGTTTCTTCTTATTGTAAAAGTTCATTTGACTAGGTTTCACAGGCAACAGGTCCCAGTATATAGGGAGAGTGTATTAGAGTATTCATTCAACTTTAAAACGATCAACAAGTTGGACGAGTCACCACAAATCGCCTGCTGGTCAAAGATTTGCTAAGAAGTAACTCGAAAGCATAATTCACAGGCCAAAGTGGCAACAAGATTTGACGAGAATGATACGAAAGTGTATGTGCTGATGATGTTTGCTCTATCTGAAAATGGCTATTTATCTATAGAATACCTGCTTCGTCTAAGAAAGAGGAACAAAAAGTCAATACAATTGTTATCATTGTCAGGAGAAAAGGCACTGGACTTCCAAGTGCCCTAAGAGTGAAAAAAAAAAAAACAGAAACAAGAGGAGAAAGCAGAGAGGGAAGAATAAACTAACAATGAAAAAGAACATGTGCCGGTGAAGAGCTGGAATTGGACAAATTGACAATTTGAGCCGATGCGTTGGGCCTTATGTGAAATTTGTATACTAACATCTAAAAGAGAAAAGACCAGAAAGAAAACGTGAGTGTCTCTTGGTTTTGCCTTTTTAATAATAAGGATGGTGTGTTTTGTTTTCATTGACAATTCGTGAATATGTACTCTTTCACCTCTTTCTATCCCTCTGGGTATAATTTAGTTGGGATTGAAATGGAACGGGTATTTTTTCTTTGAAGTTCGTACTTTAGGCATGCAAATGAGAAATAAATAGTCAGTTCAGCCATCATTTTGTACCTTGATCTTTTCTAAAATCACACACTGACGCCATATAATAATTGGTTAAATGGGTTTTATATGGTGTGGGTGTTTGGTAGGGTTGGTCATTGTAGGTGAGGACATTGGTGCTTTCAAAAAACGTGTTCTTTATTTACTCTGTGTTGAACGTATATAATGAATTAATTCCTTGACTAATTGGTAGTATATTGTGCATTTTGTTTTCCCTCCCATTGCTGTGGATAGTAGATTTGTGTTTTGATTTTCGCCCCTTCTGTGTGCAAAGTAGATTTTGTGATTTTTGATAGAATATTTTGGCGTTTGTTTTCCTTATCTTCTGTGTTTGGATAGTAAATTTGTGGTTTCGTTTCCTTCTTTTCTGTGTTGATAGTATTTGTGTGCTTTGTTTTTGTTCCCTTCTGTGTGGATAGTCGATTTTGTGATTTTTGGCAAAACTTTGTGGTTTGTTTTTCTTCCCTTCTGTGTGGATTGTTGATTTTGTGATATATCATAGTTTAGTTTTTGCTTATTTTCGTTCCTTTCCGTTTAGATAGTATATGTGTGGGTTATCCCCTCTATTCTGTGTGGATATTAGATATTTGTTTTGTGTTCCTTACCTTCTGTGTGGATAGTATATTTTGTGATTTTTAATAGTATATTTTTTGGTTTGTTTTTCTTCTCTTCTATGTGGATAGTATATGTGTGTTTTGATTTCCTTCCCTTCTGTGTGGATAGTAGATTTGTGGTTTGTTTTCTTTCCTTCTGTGTTGATAGTATATGCGTTTTGTTTACCTTCCTTTCTGTGTGGATAGTATGTGTGTCACAGAATAGTATATGACTGGTATCAATATGCATATCTGGTCAAAAATGTACTCGGGTTTCGTTGCCGCGTACAGCATCATCCGAAGGTGGTTCATTATTTAATATCTCTAGTTATTTCAAAATAGTTAGCACGACTCAACCCATGCTGCATGTGCAACTTGCTTGTAGTTTAAAATATAAGTACCTAGCTGCGCATATCTTTCACAGCTAGTGTATATTATAGAGCAAATTCTCTGTAAACATTACATAACAACGAGTCATGTCAGGAAGCTTACCATTTTATGGGAGTAGAATCTTCAGCTGTACAGTTATTTTAAATTTAAGATTGTATTCTTATCACCATTCGTTTTATATGACAGAATTGTTTCATATATCAGATGTTTTAGAATGTATTCTAAATTCTACAGAGTAAATACCTAGGTTATACAGCGTCATGATATTATAAATACTATAGTCTGCTTCGAGATAGCTGTTTGTTGTAATTGAACAGACAAATTGATTTTAATTATACGCTGCATGCATTGAACGTTATTGTAAATGAGTATCTACTTAAAGTGTGCGCTTGCGCAACATATATGAATGTAGAAGTACTTAACAGTGTCATATGTATTACACGGTTTAGTTGTTTTAATTTTAGCTGCCTTGTGTATGGTTGGGTACATCATTATATATATATATATATATATATATATATATATATATATATATATATATATATATATATATATATATATATATATCGCAGAACTCTGTGGTTCTTGTGACGTAGACGCTGTGACGTTGGTTCTGTGTTAAAATGTAAGGGCTCTCGAGCAATCTTTCAACAGAACGGGAGGAGTGGACCATGCGTGGTAACTCCTTGACCATTGACTAGAACGGGTGAAACCGGAGATACATCTTGAACGTCAAATGGGCGCCACGATAGTTATGTAACAGAATTGTTACCGAGTGGATGGTGGATTAAATGAACAACACAAACACAATATGTGAAAGATAATGAAAATTTATGAAACAAATTATTAATGAAAAATAATGATGTATCAACACAGTAACTCATGCATTCAACCCTCAATCACATTTCACAACCATTCACAATTTGAACATAAATTAAATATTAATACAAAATAAACACAGATCCAAGGAATCTCCTGGACTAAACACAGATCCAAGGAACTTCCTGGACAACACAAATGTTTCAAGTAAAATGGAGCCTTTACAAAAGTTGTATTAATGCAAGTATAAATTGCGATAACAAATACAAACATCAAACTATACTATCGCACGTATGGATTGCGACAACAAGTACAAACATCTACATGTATTTTATCAAGCTGCTAACTGTTATTGAGATTCATGTAATCCCTTGAAATACTACTGTGATTCAAAGTAACTGTTTAAATATAACAATGTATTCAATTGTAACTACAATTGCAACACACACATGTGTCTCGACTCTGTACAACCGTACGATTCACCAACTGTTGAATCGCCGCCCAGCTTCTCCGAATACCTAGGGATGACCCAATACTTTTATAAGCCACTTGTCCTTCACGGATCCACTACAGTTATACGTACAGACAGCACACATCATCTACTAGAACCATCGGTCCCAAACACCTAGATGCTACCCCGGACGTTTGCACCTCTAGACAGCTCCGACACTCGGACATTTAGACTTCTAGATTTCCGGATATTTACACATCTTGACAGACGTAGACGGACAGACAATCCGACAGACAGTCCGATACCTCAATTTGATCGCACAATTAAACAGCATAATCACGGCACAATCAATCACATTCAGCTACAATTCAGAGACATTCAGAGACGTTCAGCTACAATTCTGTCACATTCAGCTACAATTCAGTGACATTCAGAGACGTTCAGAGACGTTCAGCTACAATTCTGTCACATTCAGGTACAATTCAGCTACAATTCAGCTACAATTCAGCCCTTTGGCTGAAGAAAGAATGACGAGCTATTTCTCTTTTGATAAGATACTTTTGGACTCGTCATCTTATCAGAATTATTGTGCCTTATATATCCTCAAATAGGTGAGCAGAATTCACGGCAAAATTCCCGTGCACCCCGTGATTCTAATGTTCCTGACTTCAAGTAATTTGTAGTCAGGCGCATGCAAAATCGCTACACGTCACTTACCCTGAAAAACACTTATTCACCCCAGGTAAGGCATGTACGACGAAACAAAAAAAAATGGTGAAACTGGTTTGTAATTCAAGAAGAAATAAATTCAATTTTCGCCTAATTCTGTGACAAGTTATATAATACGTGTTCCATGTTATTGCTATTGCCATCTGAGCAAAAATATCACCAGTTTCACATCAAAATCGTTATATGAGTGATAAATTGATAATTTCACATTTACGTATCAGAATCGTTATATGAACGATAAATTCATAAATTACATGCCTATACATTGCTAAATCGTTACATGAACGATATAAATCAAAATTACAGGCATTTACATCTCAGTCTCGTTATACGAACGTAATATTCGTAAATTCATACATATACTTGTATTTGTTAATCAGGTGATAAGACATTATTCACGTTAGTTTCTAATTCCTTTCGTTAAAATCATCCATTTAGGTTTTTTTCTGGTTGAGTTACTTGTTGTTGATAGTTCCATATTACGAACTTTATAATTTTCCTTATCTTTTGTTTATAATGGTGTCAGATTTTTTTTATATTTACTTTGCGTTTATAAATAAACATCTTATTAACACAGTTGCGTTCGGTGTCGTCACTAATCCAGTCCCAACCGGGCTTCATTCTGTGACAAATAGTGTCAGAAGTGGGATTGTAATTGGATTAGGCGGAGCAGGGATGTTTGTTTGCATAGGTCTTGACTCCGGTAAGATTTTTCAGTTATATGTTTCAGATTTTGACCTTCCTGACAAGAGATAATTCAGTCAGGTGCGTGAATACCTCACTCATATTGCGTTTTATTTGCCATTTGTTTATTTTATATATATATATATATATATATATATATATATATATATATATATATATATATATATATATATATATATATATATATATATATATTGCATCTATTTAAAGGAGGAATATACGGTTGGTTCGTGTAATCCTAAAATTGTATGTGTTATATGATAGTGCACTTAGGATTGGTGATCTTATCAACAGTATTTATCATGTCGTCACTCAAAGATCTAGTGGAGTTCGGCAAACAGTTTGGGTATGAGGTAGAGGCCCTTAGAAAATTCGTTGAAGAGGATCAGACTCGGGAAAGGGATCAAAGGTGAGAGATATAAAGAGGGAAAAGTCTGAATTAAATATAGCATTTTAAAGGCAGAAGATGGTATTTGAGAAAAGGAAGATAGCATTTAAGAGGGAAAAATACAGAGTTAGAGAAGCTGGCAGAAAATGAAAAGATAGAGTTAGAGAAGCAGGCAGAAAAGGAAAGATTAGGGTGGGAAAGGGAAGCAGAAAGAGAAAGAATAGAATAGGTAAGAGAACATGAGGAAAGAAAGTTACGGGGGGGGGGGGGAACGAGCAAAGTTAGAAACCATTGAGTTAAAAGTCAGGAATATGGTAAAAGGAAAATAAAAGGAAATTTGAATTATTAGAGGCTAAGAAAGATGGGCAACAAGAATCAAAGTTAAGAGTCCCTAAATTACCCCCTTTTGAAGATGACAAAGATAAATTAGATAGTTATTTACAAAGGTTTGAGCGATATGCCACCATCCAGAAGTGGGAAAAGGATAATTGGTCGCTCCATCTCAGCACGTTACTTAAAGGTAAAGCGCTAGATGTGTATTCGCATCTACCCATAAACGACCAATTAAAATATGACGCGTTCAGAGAGACACTCCTTAAGAGATACGAGTTGACAGAGCAAGGGTTCCGCTAAAAGTTTAAATATAGTAAACCCAAGAAAGGTGAGACATTCACCCAGTTTATCTGTAGGACTGGTAATTATTTCCAACGGTGGGTTGAATGTGGCAAGATTCAAAAAATATTCGAGGGCCTTACCGATTTTGTACTCTGGGACCAGTTGTAAAACACTTGTGGTAAGGAATTGTATTTATTCGTGAGGGAAAAGTTCTTCAGTAATATTTCTGATATGGCTACACAGGCAGACTATTTTGCCGAAGCTCTGGGAGGTACCCAGAGTGAGATTTCAAAGGATAACAAGGGAGGTAATCAAGATAAAGATCAGAGACCCAGAGAACCCGATAAACTTGGAACGAATAAAGGTGGAAATTTTCAATCTGGGAAGGTTTCATATCGTATGGATATGCAATGTTTCACCTGTAAGGAATGGGGTCACACCATGCCCGATTGTCCGAAAAGGAAGGGGTTTGTCCAGAGAGTCGCGGTTGCTATTGAAAGCAGAGCATGGTCAGGAGGCGCTAAGAGCGATGGTTTTCCTCGTGATAGTTCGGCATCTAATAACGCGAATAAGGTATACAAGTCCGCAGTGCGTGTGCAGATCGGTCATGATGTTATTCAGTCGATCCGCACTTGTCTTTTTCCACAGGAGAGAGTACCGACTGCTACAGGTACCGCCAACGGACAAGAAGTCACTGTCTTACGCGACATCGGGTGCACGGGTGTCGTAGTAAAGCGGAGTTTCGTTAGGGAAGACCAAATGCTTGATTACAAATCCCCGTGCATAGTATTATATCAATCGATTAATCGCGTCCCCGTCGTGAAAATAGAAATAGAGACGCCATTTCGGACAGGAACCATACAAGCACTGTGTATGGAAAACCCCATATATGACTTAACTATCGGCAATGTCGAGGGATCCAGACTCCCAACCCTCTCTGACTTCCGGTTTTCCATTGTACAAGGGGTCAAAACTGGGGCGCAGGCGGATAAAAAGCCGCTACGAAAGTTGGAGGTTCCGGAAGCCGATACTGATATCTCGCGCGATAAATTTACTCGTGAGCAAAATCACGACGCGTCTTTGAGCAAGACCGCAGAGAGGATTGTGTCCGGTACCGCGAATCATTGTAAAGGCGGTGGGAGATCTAAATTCTTACGTACCAAGGGTTTAATGTATAGAAAATTTACCATTTCGGGCAGTAGAAAGTATTTCCAACTAGTTGTCCCTCAGAAATTCAGGCCACATGTACTGAGAGTGGCACAAGAGTCCAGTATGACGGGTCACTTAGGCATGAGAAAAACAACCAACAGAGTATTTCGGGAGTTTTACTGGCCTGGCGTAAATAGTGACATAACGCGATTATGTCGGTTGTCCGAAGCTTGCCAGAAAACTGTGTCGAAGGGAAGGAATACCAGAGTAACATTAGGTACAATGCCTCTGATAGAAACCCCATTTAAAAGGGTAGCTGTTGATATTGTGGGACCCATATTTCAAACTACACATCGGAAAAACTGATCTAGTAGATTATGCCACTAGATACGCATAAGCCATAGATTTACCATCAATTGAAACTGAACGTGTAGCCGAGGCGCTTGTCGACATATTCAGCAGGGTACGGGTACCTGAGAAAATTCTCAGATTGCGGGTCCCAGTTTACCTCAGAACTTATGACATAAATTAGTAGGTTGTTGTCAATTAAGCAGTTGCGCACCACACCGTATCACCCCATGTGTAATGGATTGGTAGAGAGATTTAAGGGGACTGTGAAACAAATGCTACGTCGAATGTGCACTTAGAAATCGCAAGATTGGGACCGGTATCTGAAAGCGATTTTGTTCGCGTATCGCGAGGTGCCGCACGAGAGTTTGAGATTCTCGCCGTTTGAATTACTATACGGTAGGACAATTCGGGGTCCTATGCGGAGTCTGCGCCAACTATGGTCGGGTGATGTCGCGGACGGAGAAGTTAAAACCACCTACCAATACGTCGTCGACTTACGCGAGAAATTATAAAGCACGTGTTGGATGGCACACGACGAACTCGTGAAGTCTGGTCACAAGTATGCGAAGTATTACAACCGCGGAAAGCGAAGTAGGAAATTCGACGTGGGTGATCGAGTGTTCGGGCTACTCTTTACTAATAGAAACAAATTATTAGTACAGTGGAAATGATGATATGAGGTTAAACAGGTCAAGGGTGAAATGGACTACCGAATCGACATGGAAGGTAGGCTGAGAATATTTCATGCCGATTTGTTAAAGCGATACGTGGAGAGACCTGATCAAACTGCTGAAAATGGCGTTTTGAACGTTGTATGTACTGCAGTCATAGAAGACGAGTCGAGTGACGAACCGCAATGAGGCTTCTACACAGAAATTCCTCTTGAGTACCCCATGGTTGTAGGGAAAGAAGGAATAGATATGGTCACCGTGTGCCCAAATTTACCTGAAAGTCAGCATCGCAGTTAAGGGAAATTTTGAGTAAGTACACAGACGTATTTACAGATAGACAAGGTAATACTGGATTGATAACGCACGAAATAAACTTGAATACCTCGGAGCCTATCAGAATTAAGGGATATCCGATACATTTAATGTACAGGAGAAAATCGATGAGGCAGTAGGTAAAATTGTAGACCCCATAGTCTTCCCTCGTGGTATTGGTTAGAAAGAAGGACGGGACAAATAGATTTTGTATAGACTTGTTTGATGCTGAACCGATGCCAGACATGGAGGGCTTGTTTTTGAACTTGACAGGGCACCAGTACATTTCTAAATTAGATCTAACAAAATTATATTGGCAGGTGACGATCGCTGTAAAGTTCCGCGTATTAACGGCATTCGCGACCCCTAAAGGTCTTTACCAATTTGCCTTTCGATATAATTAACGCCGTTGCGTCGTGCGTGCGTATTATGCGAAAATTGTTGAAAGGTAGATAGTTTTGTCGACGATGTTCATGTGTATTCGCATACCTGGGAAGAGCACAGAGGCGTAGCTATGATATTTTGCGCCCGGGGACGATTTATAAAATTGGCGCCCCAGCCCCCCGGGCGCCAAAGTACAAGGGCGCCAAAATGAGGCTTACAACGTTATAATATAATGTAACGTTGTAAGCCTCATTTTGGCGCCCCTGTACCACGGAAATGCACCCCCCTGCCCCCCTCCCCTAGCTACGCCTCTGGAAGAGCATGATAGTTTATTAGTCGATCTTTCGACAGACTTCGCAAGGCAAATCTCACAGCGAGACCCTCCAAGTGTAGTATAGCATATTCTAACTTGGGATGCTTCGATCGTCTAGTAAGTGTGTCAGGGCAGTTAAAACCACACCCCGACAAAATTGGAGCGATCAAATGCTCTCCTACGCCCGAAACCAAAACACAGATACGGTCGTTTCTTGGGTTGATAGGTTTTTATAGGAAGTTCGTTCCAAATTTCGCCGCTATTGCTAGTACATTGATGGATTTAACTAGGAAGAGGCAGCCCAATAAGGTTTCTTGGCGTTCATGCCAAGAAAGGTCTTTTAATACTCTAAAGGAATGATTGATCGGTGCACCGATCCTAAAGTTGCCAGAATTAAATAAATGGTTCATATTGAGAACTGATGCTTCCGACACGGGATTAGAGCAGTTTTGCTACAAGAGCAAGAAGGGGTACCATTACCCATAACTTATTCTAGTAGGATATTGCTGCCTAGGGAGTAAAATTACTCCGTGATCGAAAAGGAGTTCTTGGCACTGGTGTCGGGTATATGTAAATTCCACACGTACCTTTTCGGAAAGGAATTTGTTCTTGAAACGGACCATCAGCCTCTCATATATCTGAACAAGGCAAGAGTTGCCAACGCAAGATTGATCCCACTATACATACATACATACATGCATGCATACACGCACGCACGCACGCACACACACACACACACACACACACACACACACACACACACATACATACATACATACATACATACATACATACATACATACATACATACTCATTCAAGCGTATGTATTTTAAATAATGAAGACATACACTATTAATGCGCATAAACATATACGCTATTGTTTAGGCCATATTACAAAGTATATGTGATCCGCCTATTTTCAAATGCAGACCCTACATAAAAAAAAAATAAAAAAGAAGTAAAATAAAATGCTTCATTTAAACCCGTCTGGACCACGAAAAGAAAAAGATATACCGTCAACAACAACAACCAAAAAAACAAACAGCACCACGAGTATTTACTAAAGCCTTATACTACTTTATTGATATAATATATTAATATAACAATTCTTGTTTATATGCAAAAAATACATTTTTAACAAAATAATTTCGATTTAATGATTCCATATAGATAAATCAATTTAAAAAAATATATTATACTTTACAGTTAACTGTGATGTTAAAATCAAGACTCGTATAATGACTCGCATTAACACATTTAGAATACAGATTTGCACGTATAATACACGGACAAAACGTTGTACAAGGCTGTTCACATGCCTACAGAATGCACTAACATCAATCTCAATTTTATTTACCACTAAAACCCAATCAAAAAAATCACTTATGGCTTGCCTTTTTTTTCTTTCTCTTACCCTGACTATCAAAAGCTGTATTCGAGCGTATTGCCTTCGTGTCTTAGATGCTCCCTCGATAGTCACTCTTTAATATAGAAATACAATTTAGTATTGCAACGTGCGGAAAATGGCCGACTTGGAAGATGGGGAAATAGTCGACTCTGGCGAAGAAGACACACAGCCTCCTTTGAATGGGTCTGACTCTCAAAATGCATCGAATTATGGCACACTTAGGGTAAACGTATATATCGAGGTTTGCCAGCTTTCCAAATGTTAAGCTGCATGGGTATGAATTAGACAAGTATCATAAACGCTAACCATGAACGTAGTCGTAGGGCCCATTCATCTCCGACGTTTCGTAATGCACCCGGCAAAGTGACAGGGCTGGTTGCATTGTACATTTACATTGAATCCATTGAGCAAAATTCAAATGAGAAATTTCAAACATGTTTTGTAGATTTGGAAGTTTTCATTAAATAAAGAATACATAGCAACTGAAAATGAAATGTATGCATATTTTCAGTGTCTGCAATTTTAATTCTAGTCTTTTTTTTGAGAAGGTAAAATCATCAGAAATAACAAATTTGCAAATAAAGTATTTTTTCCCCTTTGCATTGTTTTTGCTAATTCCAAGTGTGTGTTTTTTGGGGGGCTAATTAATGCAATAGTCACGAGAGAATATAACCAGACTGTTCTTGAGGCATAATTTACAAATGTATATGGTATATCAAATTTTCAGCTTTAATTATTCAGAATTTACATTTATGAGCTTATGTCCAATCCAAAAGCCCAATAGTGTGTAAAGCTTGTTTTTATTGATGTGAAAATGAAATACAAAAGGGATTAGTAACATCTGCCCACTTACTTTTTAAAAGAAATCTGTAACGACAGTGTAACAAGATAACCCAAGTATTCCTTTTAAATACCTACCTGTATGAGAATTTGCTTAGACTAATTCATTGAAATCTAATGTTTTTATGACTGTAATTTTACAGTTTTATTTGTATTTATTTATTTTGCAGCTTTATTGCATAGTTGGATTGTGCTGGCATTTTTTTGTTATAACAATATTAACTTATTTTTTAAACAGTGTAAAATAATAAAATTACATACAAATGAAGACATTTATGCAGGGGGTATGGATGCTACAACAGCTGGAGCTGTGAGTACCCTTGAAAAACTTGAAAATTTTCTTTTCAGTTATTATGGGGGTGGGTTTTATAGCAGTAATAATAATATAAAAAAAACTACTGGTTACTGGTAGATGTAGCAGTGATATTTATATTGAGCATATAGTTGCTGCCAAAGGAATCTGACATTGTCAGTCAAGTACCTTACAGTAATTCATCTTATATGTACCTTTATTATAAATATGTGTATATTTATTGTACTGATAAGTTGATTTCATGTTGTCACAGATTTTATTGATAAAACATCAGACCAATGGCTGCTACCTCTCCACATGCATTTCCAGTTAAAGATGAGATGGGGGGGGGGTATGTTATTATATGACACTATTCCCATGAAACAAAGTTAAGTTTCAAATTTTCTTGGCACATTCTCATTCTATAATTAGATAAATGAAACCAGCTTATTCTGCTTATATAAGTATCATATATTGTACTTTTTGTAATTTTTCTAATGAAGAACAAATGAAGTCAGGAATGTGCTTTTGAAAATATGTAAATGTAATAGACACCTGTTACATGTTATACCTAAATTAGTGCCAAAATATTGTTTTCTGAAAATACTCTTGTATGTTCAACTATGTGATGCTTATCAAATTTAATTTCATAGATTATCTATGAAGTAAGGCAAGTGCATTATAGCTATACAGACTAGAACCACCACCAGCCTGGTCTCTAATAAAACCACAAAACACAGACCCAGTTACATCAATTTGATATAAAGATGGAATGTAAAGATCTTACATGGAAAGAAAAATGAGCCTTGACTTTAATTTTTATCTTAAAAGAAATCACTGTTATCCATGTCAAGTAATATAACAGCATTTTTAAGACTGTAATGCAGGCTGTTTGACTGACATTTTGAGACATTTTATTTCACTGAAGACTTTGTGGCATATTTTTGCAAATAAATGCATACTGCCAATAGTGTAAATGAATTGTGTGTAGTAGAAGGTACATGTAATGTAGTAGAAGGTAATATCAAAGTTTAAATTTGCAACATATTGTTAAGCCAGTTAGAACAAAAATATATCTTGCTGATTAAGGTTTTACATTTTAATTGTTAGGTTTACTGATCAGATGCACAGCTAAAATTCTTTTTCCCTATTGAAATAAGTACAGTTAAAACTAAATTGAGTTAGAAATGGACTTCCAAGTTGATCCCTAACAGCTGCAGAATATGTAATTGTGTATCCACTAAAGTTAACTATCTTTCTGATTAATGTTGCTACTAGGAAGCTCTCTCTCAGATTTATGTCAGGTTGGTTAAAGTGTTCAAGCACTGGGGTCTCCTCACCATCAGATGTTCTTTTATTCTTGCTTAGAATTGCTTTTTAGTCCCACCTGCAAATTGTTTGCAACAGATAAGTAAATAACATTAGTATGGATAATCAGTTACTCTTTTTAGTTTGGCAAATTTTTTAAAGTAGTTAACTAGCTTCTTTGTAGAAAGAGTTTGAGTGGTTTGGTAATAGCAGGCACTTGAATTGGCATTCATGTCTTGAAAATCTTATTATTGCTACTCTTCCTTAATGGAGAGGAATTAACACTGGAGTTTTTACCAGGATGATTCTTATGATGTCATGTAGAATAGGTCCTAAGTGAAAGGAGTTCCTCCGGGACATCCAGTATGGATGCCCTAGTTCATAGTCTGGCTATTACTACACTACCTTAATGTGTGGTTATATCAACACAGGATTTTCACAAGACTTTTTATGATGTCTGCATGGTTTGGAATGAAATTTGTGCTTATCTGATGTCTAGTGGCAGCCATATTGAGAGTCTTGTCACTGCTGCTACTCCAGAAATGAAAGCCAGATTGGCTTGTGCTTTTCACTAGTACACTTCTTTAAATGTATAGTTGTTACTTATGAAAATTGCACCAATTTGACATCCAGTATGGCCACCATAGCATCTTTTATGAAAATGTTTTTTGCTTTATTGGAAAGTCATATTGTTCATGGGGTTTCACCAGAAAACTAATTATGAGATTAAGTTAGTCCTGAATGGAAATAACGTTGTTCTGACGTCATGTTTGGTTGTCACAAATTGTGACAACCATACACGAGGTCAGAACAAAGTTATTTCCAGGTCAATGTTCATATTGAAAATCTTTTCACTATTTATGATGAATGGATTGTTATAACAAAATGTGTTTTTCTTAAACGCCTTCTAGTTGTCTAGTTTGTCATGAATGAAAATATACTATCTTAAACTCAATATAGCTGCCTTTAGTGGCTGATTTGAAAATCTTATCACTTAAGAAATGGTTTCAGCACTTAGCAGTTTAAAAAAAAAGAAATGGTCTTATTATTGTTTGCTGAAATTTCTTTTTACACTGTAGAATGTCAATTCCTTTGAGGGCCTCTTGCTGAACTTCCTTTAGTTGATACACTTAGATATAATTTAAATTTCATCTTCTATGCCTGTACAAATCTATGCTTACACATGTATGACCTTCTTTAATATTTTAAAATTTGTATCTACCATATTTTGCGGCCTACAAGTTGATTCAGAGGTCAATATCTTGGCTTCATATTTTACACTGGTAATGGTATTGTTGTATGATATTCCATATTACCAGCAATCATGAAATTGCATTACTGATGCTAATAATAACATGCTTGTGATTTTACTTCTGAACAAATCACTGCAATATTCTATTATCGATTGAAACGGCTGAATAAACAGTCCATGCTTGTTTTATTATAATTGAAAGCACATCCATGTTGTAATTCATTTTATTACCTGTAGTTACAAACGTAACTTATACAAACTTGTCATTTTATATCATAAGTTTGACACAATTTACATAAGTCGATTCAGAGTATAAGACGAAGACCTGACTTCAAGTGAAAAAGTATCGACTTATAGGTCAGTAAAGACGGTACTTATTGTTGGTTCTATAATTCTATTAGTCAACAATCATTAAGAATATCCATAACAAAATTCAGCCATTTGAAGTTATCAATAGTGTAATTGGTACAACAAGATATAGGAAATACATGAAATTATATCTGCTTACTACAAACAATTTTCTGTGGATTTTGAATTATTCAGAGAGATACTGACTGGGATTCTAATTTACCATAAAAATTGATAGTGGTTGAAGATTTTCTTACTTTTTAAATAATTTTGAAAACTACATATTAAACACTTTCAAATTATATTACATTTTTCAGATTTTCAACAATCTAGTTTAAAATAAGACAGTTATTCCTCTTTAATGAGAAGAATATTATAGGGGAAATAAATCTTGATAGAATAGAATTGTAGTCAATTCCTTATACTGTACAACTACTGTCACAGAATTAGGACCATAATAGTCGTGCTTCATATGCAGGAAGGAGATACAGATACAGTAGTTTAGATATGACTGTATGCTGTTCAAAATGTATTTTGCACTGGTCAATGCAGTATTACATCTCTGTTTCTGTACATGGGAGCCATGAACTTGACCTACATTTAATTTACGGAGCTTTACACTTAAGGATATCGTAACAAGACTAGGTCCTGGCTGTGCATTTAGACACAAAATTAGACTGTGAATTTATTTTATTGTAAGGACCACTGTATGTTGTCTTCTTTAGGGTGGCAGTGAAATTGCTCACACCAGCATCAGTGATCCAACACACAGTAGAGGTCTACGTAGCTGCCAGCAGTTTCCACAGCACTTAGACGATTCACCAGCATATAGATGTAATACGCCAAATGCATCTGTGTCAAGTTCCGACTCTGATGATACTAGTGATGAAGATACACCATTATGGAGACGAAAGAAAGAAAAGTATTTCAGGTATTCAAATATAGAGTATTTAATTTTATTATATGCCCATATTTGGGTGTATTGTATTACAAAGCTGTCATATCCATATATTGGTTTTTCTGTCTGACCATCCATTAACAATATTCCACATTCATCTCTTTCTCAATAACTTGTGTGCAGCATGGTCCAAAAACATGAACCACACTGTAAATGAGGCTGAGTTACCAAGGGACCTCAGAATAATTAATAAGGGGATGCTATCCCAAATGGACATGGAGAATAATGGGGAATGCTCATTTTATAATGGAAGTTGGAATATTAGTCCATCTTTCTAATGAAGTTCTTAACTTCATTTGTATACTTATATTTTCAAGATTCCCAACCTCTTTAAGATCATTAACAATGTTACTCCATGAGGGTTCAACAACTATCACATGTACATGAAAATATTGCCTGTTGTGTCACTGCTTTTTGTTCTTATTGATTCCCAAGTAAACAAGATTCCTTTTTTTTAAACCCTTAGACATTTCTTTCATGACATTACCATCAACATCAAAACTCGATTTTTATAAACATTTATTGTTCTGTAAGTATACTTTTGATATCATGATTTCATTGCACTTAGTAGTGAATCTTCTCTAGCGTATCTCTTGAGTGCCAATTCAGGAATTTTAAGTTCACTACAATTTTTTTAACTCACTTTTTCAGTATGAACTATATTTGTGAAACGAAACAAAGCTTTTTATTCACTCATTTTTCTTGACATGTTTGATACCATTTATGAATGAGTGAGCTAATATAAGGTATTTTCATTAAATTACTTGCATAATGATATTTGTAAAAAAAAATCAATTGATCAATTAATTGAGATCACCTAACAGTAACACACAACCATAACTGATAGCTCTGCATTCTCTAAGGATTACTAAGATAATTGGAAAAATGATTGCAAACAATTATCGAGTCATGAAACTTTTAAAACTATTTAGGGACCAATCTGCAAATTACCTGTGGTTTTCATAGTTTGTTATACCCACTGCATGGTTGTTGTTCTTCTCCAAATAAATGTTTCTTAAATCATCTTATTTTTTGGGTTACTTTTGTCCATTATCTCATTTAATCTATAGATGTAGTATTTGCATGCAGGTAGTAGTATAATAGAGAAAATTGTTTGAATTGTGCAGAAACTATCAAGGGCTTCTGATTTAATTGACTTTTTGAAGGGTGTAAATAATTAATTCATTAATCCACCATTAAGGAAATATATAGAGCATGAAAGGACAATAGTTTTTTTTTTTATGGTCTAACGCCATTTTTCAGCACAATATAGGCTATACATTGTGGCTAGTATTAATGGTGGAGGAAGAACCCGGAAAACCCCCGGAAAGAACCACCGACCCACGAGAAGCTACTGGCAAGCTTTCTCACATAACTACATTAGCCGAATCTTAGACTTGAACCCACGCAGACAGAGGTGAGATGGCAGTGATCCGTAATGGACAGTGCTTTAAACCACTCATCCACTCGGGGCCCCAAAGGACAACAGTAGCTGAAAATGTAAAAGTTGAAGATGGTGTAAGATCAACACAAACAAGACTCAGATTTCAAGGAGTTTTACTTCTGGTTAATCATCGAAAATAGTTACCAGTTTGTCTTGCATGATAAAAATGTAAGGAGTTTCTGATAGGGATTCATAGAATCAGGGAAATTAAATCACTTCAAGAGACTTTGAAATTTGTCATTATTGTTCCTGTAACTTGAGAGTAGATAAGATATACATTCTGATTCCAGTCCCAACAAACCCAAAGAAAGTAAGATTGCAGAGCACCATGGCATCTCAGCTTTGAGGGCATTAAGAAAATTTTATGAGACTATGTACTTTATTGTATAAAGGAGCCAGTTGCTCGGGGGTCAAAGGTCAGTACACAATAACCTAAGTTCCATAACACATGCCTTCATAAATAAGTAAAGATGTGCTGCAGCTGTCGATAATATAACGAAGCATTGGACCCTTAAAGATAGATAGTCTAGGTCACTGTTCTGACAATTGGAAATGTGCTTTTTGTACAAGTCCTGTTGAAAATACAGTAGAACTCCTGTGATTTTTTTTAAAACTCCACATGTTGCGATGGGGGATTTAATCCCCTCCACTTTCACTCTATGATAATGTGACATGATAGTGTTAAATACCTACAATTCACAAATGAAACCGTAGGATACACTTACAGTGTTTAAGTGAAGCCCAACAAGGTTGTCCTCTTGTCAAGTCAGTCAATAATTTTTTTCAGATTTCTTTAAATAAAGTAAAAGTATAAACTTTTGGCAAAAGAAGTTGATATGGCATTTTGTTTATTACATTATCTTTATTAGAACTAGGAAATGTTATAATCAGTTTGATAACAATGCAAATAAATCACTCTCACTCACTCTCTGATCCTCACAAGGGGTTGTTTGCAAGGATCATGCTCAGTAAACTATGCCTTTTCGATAAAGACCCCATCCACTCTACAGTGTTCATCTCTGAGAACTCTACAAGAAAGCTTGGTGTGCAGAGCAATTCTCATAAACCACCAAAGCACCTTCATTTGGACATGTAGAGAGATGTGTGATGTTTCTTCTTGAGCGTTGTCACTCTCTCTCTCCACCCCTACCCAGATAATTTGGGTTTCATAAAAATGCTTGAGCTGTACTGTACCTTCACCAAGTAATTTGATCTTGATGATACAGAGAAGTGAGATGATTTCATGATGTCAAAGTCAATATCACCATGTCAAACAAATCTGGTAGCATATTGATATATGTTTGCACATATAGTTAAACCCCTCTCACTAGATATCCCTGGATCTAAAACTAGTACACACTACACAATCATTAATAGAAATTCTGACAGGAATGCTTTGCAAAATCTTGTTGATCTCATCATGAATTAAAAAAAAAAAATTAAAAATAGAAACACAAATGGTATTATGTCACTACTTTACATTTGTAGTTGAAGTTCATTGTCAGATTGTTTATATGGGCTTCTTGAAATAAACTAGAACATGAGTTGAGGTTGGCTTCAGTAATTGGCATTATGGTGGAAATATTGTTTTGATTCAGCTTAGGAGTAAATTTCTGGACATTTGTTGTTCCCTACTAAGGATACTGCACAGTCTTGCATGTTCCTCAACAGAAAGCATCGTGTTTTACGCTGAATGGATATTATGTTACACGGTAAGCAGCTATAACATGTGGTGGACTATTCCTCATGTGGTAAGTATTTGTATTTTCTGTATAAGGAAAGATATTTAATATTAAAAAGCATACAATATTAAAGTGTTCACTATTGCAGGATATTGCATATTTTGCATGTTAATTTAAAGTACTCTTTATGAAGTATATAATAAAGGTAGGTGTTAAAAGCATTGATAAAACCGATAATCATTCTTTATTGTTTCACTTCAATAATGAAATGTAATATTCCAGCAAATGCTTGACTTACATCAAAAATATTGTTCAGTAAACAGAACAAATAAAATAAAAGGCCTGTTTTCAGTACAAATCAGCCAATCACACTTTGTAGGAAGTAAACAAGATTGATTATGTAGAACTACATATCTTTGTTTCAGTTTTGTCTTCACAATCAATTGTGCAACTAGTTGAGTTCAAATTTCCTTGGGAATTGGATTGTTTCAGTGTAGCTTGCACAAGTTAGGCAAACTAAACAACAATTTACAGAAAATCATGCTTGAATTGCACAAAATGTGTTATGACAATAATATAATGGTTTCTCCCCCCCCCCCTTGTACATGGCTACCCATTCTGCAACATAAAAGTGGTCTTGCAAATGGGGTGGCCTTTTTAAAAAGGGTCACACAGATATGAATCAAAATTACATGATAGGGTAAAATTCATTTTAAAACATTGAATATTATCATTTAAAATATATTGCATTTTCTGCAATAAATTAGAGATTATTTGAACTTTAAAAAAAAATAATTTGTGAATGTTGTGCTGAACATTAAAAAATCCTGTAAGTAAAATCAGGGTACAAATATCCAGCTATATATATATATCAGTATCCATACATTCCATTTACCCACTGCTGCAAAATGTATAACAGGCAATGTTTATTTGAATGTTTCTGACCTCATATTTCACAACTTTTATCAAAGGACTCTCCCATCTTTCATTTAGTCAAATTTGTTTCACCTTATAAACTTGGAATGTATGATGACAGTTTTCACATTCTGCTACAACTTATTCTAATGCATTAAGGACGATTAGACTGCTTACCTTTATGTACGACTTAAAAGTTTAGTACTTCATTGGCATTTGGAACAAATGTCAGTGCATTGGATGAACAAATATATGGGAGATTTCCATCTGTAAATACGATATGTATCTGCTCATGAGGGATAATTTTTTTATATATTTTGCACTAATATAGCGGCCACATTAGAGGGTGCCAAGGGATTATTAGTCATAAATAAAATATGTGGGCATTTTGTGTGGGGTTAGTGCAATATGAGAGGGGGACTACTGTGTCATGTATTGTAAGTGCATGTCATGTATCAGAAGTGAGCTGGCGATGTCCAGTTCTAGTTAAAAGTGGATACTTAAAACCACATTTCTAAAAACAAATGAAATAACTGGGAGAGGTGTATTGTACCCTAAATCAAGGAGGATGTAAGGATCTGGGCAGTTTATGACTGAATCATTATTTTGAAATCACATCGACAATTATTGTTAATGCCACGCTTTTTCTAATGAAGCTGTTTGCTATTTTGCATAAATAACATTTATTTTCATAATGTCCAACAAGTGAAGAACGTTTCAACTGGTTTCACAACCGTCATGTGTAAGCGAAAACATCTGTGTATTATGTCACTGCTTTTTGTTTTGTTGAGAATAGTTAACTGCCAAGCCATGGTCAAAGTAGCAGGGAACTAGTCTGTTGATTAACTACCAAACAAGGGTTCTTTTATTTTCTTTAAAAAAAGTAGGCAACATTTATTTCATGAGACAATTGTCTACGTTGAAAATCAATTCTTGTATTGTTCACTTAGTACAATACAGATGTCTTGATTCATTGGAAGTAATAGTAAAACTTCTTTTCATCCTAGATGATATCTCAAAGTGCCAGTTCAGGAATTCTCAGAAACTCGCTTGCCCACAATGGTCTGCATTGGTGAAACTGAGCTCTTTATTCATTTTGTTTGGTTGCCTTGCTATCTTTGATTACAGTTCTGAATGAGTTGGTTAATTTAAGGTAGCTTATGTTACATACATAAAAAAAAAACATAAGTGTTCATTTCATCAACTAAAATGAGTTCTCCCGACATATGACTGGGGCCTCTAGATTTTAAGTTTGTAGGATTTGTGCCCTTCAAATATTATTTTATTCCACCTTATTTTTTTTAATTCAGATCAACAGTCCAATAAATACTTCTGCAAGTCAGTTATCAAAGCACAGTCGTCACTTAATTAGATTTTCAGAAATGCTTGCAGACAGCTGTTATGGTAGACTGACACAATTTACATTTAAATACACTATGCATTTATGATGATTAAGAGGAACTACAAGACTGAATTTAAACACAAATTTTGCTTAATACAATTGATTTAATTGGCATTTAAATATTAATGTACAGCCTGCACTTAGTGTCAAGGACATTTTCATTGATCAAACTTCCTTGAATATCATTAATTACAGTGTACTAAGAATGTTTTTTTGAAAGATAATGTAACCAATTATATTACTTCTTATTAAAAGTTAATAATTTCAAAATGTTTATTTACATTTTTAGGTCCTATCTACTGTTTTCGACAAAAAACGAGCGATATATCAACGTTTCAGATACCGGTTCAGATCGTGATGTTCTTAAAGTTCAAGAAATAGGGATCAATTTTGAGGGTATTTTCTGGTTTTAAAAAAAACGGTATCCATCCCATACCCCGTGTTATAAGTGTGTTCGCGAGTTATCAGGGGAGTGGTGTATTTTCTGAATATTTTTTTTTAAAAACCATTTTTTTAACTAAATAATATTTTGTCAGATGATGCTTCAAAATATTTTTACCTAAACTTGCAATTTTAGACATATTCCAAGAAAATTCTAGTCTTATTTTCAAGTATGTGTTGTGTTTGAGGGTAATTAAACAGATATGAAGTTCACACAAATTCATCAGAAAGAAACATATTTAATGTTATCATGAACGTACCAATGATAAAAGTAATTGAAAATCTTTTGTTTCACCTGTCATCACAAACACGCCTTATTGTCTTTTTTTTTTTGTTGTGGCTGTCATTTTGTGTAGGTGCCACATGACAGTGTGTCAATCTAGGTTCGGGGATCAAATGTATACGATACTGAATGCACAGCACTAATGGGAAGACCTCAGTAAATTCATTTCCATTCTAAAGCAATTCTGTCTGAAACTAGTATATTTAGTGTTTCAGGTATGAAATTCATTGAACTTTTTAAAGCAAAAGAAATATAATTCTACACTTGTTACTTAATATTTGTATGTAGTCTAAACACAAGAAGTAGAAATTCTGGTTACACCAACTCACATCAAAACTTTCTAGTGAAATTTTAAAAAGCAAAAATACAAACACAGCTTTAAATGTAATGCATATACCACCAGGAACCCCATCATTGATTTGGAAATTTGCAGTGTGATATCAAAAACAATGAAAAGGGTATTATATCTTGCAACTAGCAGCCATGATCCCATAAAACAGTACATCAAAGGAGTAGTGTGGATTAGTACATGCAAGTCAAGAAACAAAAGAAAATGACCTCTCCTTGCAGTATTGTGTACTGATGATAAAGGGTATTGTGTTGTTATAATTAACCAGTTGTTCCCTTTAATACAAGCAAACTAAACTAAAAGAAAAAAGAAAAGTAAATTGAACAATTTAATCATTTCATTTTATTATACTTACCCCAGCACTGCCTTTCTTGCTAACCATACAAAAATGCAGGGATCTCAGGTGTTTCCTGGCATGGACAATTTAGTAGGATTATATAATACAGGTCATCTTGTGGCACAATAGGTTGTAAGACCCCACATGCTGTATTAAATTAGGATATGTTGATAAGTTCAGCATTTAAATTGAAGTTCAAAAAGCAAGTTATTTAGTTATGCCAATTTCCTCATGTAAATAAAGTAAAGGATTGGCTTAGGGTTAATAATCGAACATCTACAGAACTTTACATAGGTTTCTTTTTGTGCACAAAGTGGTGACATGTTTGATGAGCTTGCTTCTATTCAGCGTTTTGCTTGGTCCTTACTCATCTGAGTTTTCTTTTAATAGTACTCAGTTTGTTTCATTTGTTGTCAAAGTAATACATTATGCAATTTTTGTACGAGTTCCTTTCTTGAGAAAGTTCACTATTAGCAGCATTGATACAAAAATAAGCTCAAAAAGTTCAAGTCAGATTTCATGGTTGTAAGAGAAATGAATTGCTATCTGAAAAGTTTGATTGTCATTGGTGATTATGCAAACAGCTAGTGTTAACATTGGTGCAAATTATTGTTCTGTTGTTTTCACACCTTAGCTCAGTGAAGTTTTCATTGATTTTATTGGTCACCAATGTGGACTATTTATAATTATTACCCAGTCTAAATCAAGTTTGATGCTATTGTAATTATTTTTGTAGTATTTATTAAAGTGTTTCAATATGTCCATTAATCAGATAATTTTCATTATATTTTGTTCTAATTGAACAGAACACACAAAGAGGTATTGATGGATTTAGCACCAGAGTTGCCTCCTCATGAATACAGAAAGGAGAAAGATACTATCAGTCCCAACAGGAAATTCAACAATGTGTGGGGATCAGTTCTCCAAGAACAAACTTTGACCCAGAATTTGAGTGCATGTGGAGTGGAGCAACCAAATGCTCAGACACTTGTTGAGAGAGATGTGGAGAGTTATGATTACAAAAAAAAGTTCACGGATAATCGACCACGTGCCATACCAGTAGTTAATGATGACAGTTTGGGTCCTTTTGATAAAGTTTCAGACTTACAGGAGGTGGATATTTATCCAGAAAAGAGACGTGGGAAGAAACGAAAGGCAGCTCATAATCGAATAAATGACAGTGTCAAGAAACAGTTCAAGTCAATAAGCAATAAAATTGAAATAACGGCAGAAGATTCAGAAACTGATGTTGTGAATACAATAGCTGACATGCTTAATGAACCAAAGATAGAATTAATAGGTAAGACTACATGGACTGAACTAATTTTGGGGGTATTTTTTCATATTAATCAGTTTGCTACCATAGTGGCAATTTTGAAACCTTTTATGCAACTTCTGATGTACTGTCGTAGAGCTTTCTGTCAGTTTAAGTTTTTTGTTGGTCCTAAATAAGAATCATACAGTTCTGACAATTAATATTCCCACCCTGGTGGCCATTTTGAAATCTTATTGCGCTACTAATCCAGTTTGTCCTAAATAAATGTATGCGCCTGACTTCTGTTATCAATCACCATTGCAGCCATCTTGAAAACAAATTTTATTATATATCTTTGGTATGACTCAGCAAGTCTTATAAGTCTTTGGTATGTACTAACACAAACCTCTGATGTCCACAACCAAGGCGGACACTTTAACCACATCGGCCACCAGAGTCAAATTCATGTTATATCTATTTTCCCTCAAGGAAAAGTCATATGATTTTGTCTTACAAATAAATGATACCAATATGACCTTTTTCAAAAATATAACATCTAAATTTATGGACATTCCAGAAAATTCCTCATTTCTTAAAATATAAAGCTATTAGCTCCACTGGTTATTGACCAGAGGAGCTTGCATGGCCTATTGTCCATCAGTCTGTTAGTACAAGTTCAAGACTTCTTGGAGAATTGCCATGAAACGATGAATTCTCATTTATCCCAAGTTTTAGTTGTTACTTAATGAAATTAGAGCTAATCAGATAATCAATAAGGCCATCATAACAGCAATCTTGCAAGTCTTCTTGTCACTGTTCCTCATTAGAAAGTCACATTTACATAGAATTTTCACCAGAGACAATTTGCACCCGAAAAGATGGCCATATTGACTTAGTATTTTCACCAGACGACTTCTTATGACATCTTGTTCATTCTGAATAATAATGGTGTTGATCTTAAATCTCATATGGCTGACAGCTATCTTGAAAATCTTGTTATCATTCCTACTGAATGGTTGGTCATATTGGCATGGGATTTCTCAAAAAGGAACCATCTTATCATGTCTTGTTTGCCATAAATGAAAATGGTGATGTTACATCTTGAAAATCTTGTTATCTCATGGGAATATCAGAGATGATGTCAACACTCAACAGTAAAAGAACCAATGATTTTATCTAGTTTTCAAGGAACCTTCTTATTCTGACAGTGGAATATCGGTCCTTATTTAGGTATTTGTGTTGGCTCTTTCATGTCGATCAATCTTTATTGATGAATTCCCAAATCAGTGATATTCTAGCCTACTAATAGCAAATTTCCTTGATGGATTTCCTTAATACTTGGAGTGATTGTTTATGAAGCTGAGGCAATTCATTCAGTATCATGCATGATTGCCCATTTGATTTCTGGGTCAAAGTTAATCAGAGAATACTTGCATTCATTTTTTCGGGGGGAAGGGGGTATTTAAAAAAAAAACTAATTTAATTTATGTGTATTTCTTGAATTCATGATGAGGTTTCTTCATACTGTACATAGTATGATCATTATGAATACTACATTCTATGACATGCATTCTCACCCACTTCTTGTTTAGTTCAATGTCACCAAGAAATGTTGCAAGAAAGTTTTGATTATTTCTTTTTTTTAAAAATCTGCTTATGTTTCCTCAATTCCGTGATTTTACTCGTACATTAGATGAATCATTGTGACTTGTTCTCAGTCTTTTGGCTTTGGGGTCATGATCACAAATTTTACAAAGATGCAGACACTAGCCTTGTTGGTATTCAATTTGCCCTTTATAAGGTGCATGCTATGCATTATTCTAATCTGCTTTTGAATAATAAAATTTTTGGACCATGTTCTATCTTTTTCTAAATAGTGGTGCTGTGATTAGCTGCAATACTCCACTTTATAAAAGAAATCTGAATACATGTATAAATAACTGAGATACTAAATTAAAATGACATCAGAATTTTCTGTAATTTTTTAGACACTATATTATATTTTAGGGTGTACATAAGCTAGTGCAAATGGTATATATATATATATATATATATATATATATATATATATATATATATATATATAATAGTTGTAGACAATATGGTGTCTGCTAATGAACTTAATCTCTTTCCATTTCTAGAGAGGATAGTAGAAACAATAGGAAAAGGGAAAGCTATAGAGCTCCTACATCAGACGAAAAGGACTGAAGAAAGTGGTGGCATGCTTACTCTGGTATGATTTTTGTTGTCTTTGGATTGCCTTCTTATTGGCATGATTACTATTTAGGAAGCCATGTGTGGCATTAAGATACATGCCTGTACCTCACTCATTCACTCTATCAAGATACATTATTTGACACTGAATACTTGAATTGTATCTTTACTTCTTTCCAGCCTGAGTGTATGTCTGATTCATACTTGTCAATTATCCATTATTAAAGATGTCATAGAATAGACAGTGGTTGAACTTAATCTCTTCTTGTGGTTACACTAGTTCATAGTTGAATGAATTCTCTTTATGGCAGTTCGAAATGAAAAGTTATATAGCAAATATAACACATATATGATTTTAGTTCTTTCAGCTGATTTAGAAACTAGAGAAGTAGTGCATTACAAACAAAACGAAGATCATATCAGAGAACGAAAGAAAAATTTATTTTGTCTTTTTGTAAGAGCTAGTACAACAAAAGAAAGTTATAACAGTCTCATAGTAGGGGAGGCTGACACATCTCTCTCCTGGAGCTGGACATTTAACTTCTGAATTTTAATGAAATGTGACTTCAGTTTGCCTAAATTCCAGAATTACATATTCCCATATCTTCAGAAAACCTAGAAATGACTCAACTCATATTTTGTGTGAAACAAAGGTTAAATGGAAAACAAATTCACGTTATAATGGTCTTAATGCCATATCTGGGACTGAAAAGTAACTTCAAATCTTTTACCAGAGAGTGAACTTTTAAATATGAGAATTAACTTGCTGTAAAGTACAATAAAGTTAAATATGAAGTGTTCCTGAAAGCAGAGCTTCTCCTTGGATGATTTCAGAATGTTTACGTAAGAGAATAAACTGAAACTTGTCTATAATCGAAACCCAAAGGATTTAAACATTTTGCCCTTATATTTCTGATATCATTTATATAGAAGTTGTAAATGATAATAAAAGTAAGGCACTGGGCCTGAAATAATGTACTTATGAACAGCTGTTCCGCTGTTGCATCTGCTAAAGGTAGGTTTCACATTTTAGTCATAATTTCATTCTATAAAGGTTCATTTTAAATGCTGTCCAATTTTTAGGTAGTTGTTGGCATCTGATCTCACAGGTTAAAACAAAATGTAGACATTACATTAGAAATGTTGTAATTATCAAGCTGTTTTCTGTGTATAATTTTGCGATCATGCTTCAAAAAATGTGTAAAGTTTGAGATCATCATAAAGCAGGCAGTTAAAAAGATAGAATCGTGATCTTGAAAATTGTTTCCATAAAAGAAGTTTTTGGTAAATATCACCGGATGCAACTGTGCTTTTTATGTTTATATTTGCATTAAAGGATGGAGCTAGAAGGCGTACTCCAGGTGGAGTTTACATACAGTTAATGAAAACAGACAAAAATGTCACTAATCAGCAAAAGAAACAGATATTCAAAGAAGAGTATGATGCCAGAAATAAAGCTAGGAAGGAACAAAGAAAAAGGTATGCATAGACTGAGAGTGTGAAAACTTGGGCGAGATAGAATTCAGACAAAGCCAATGTACTTCTAAAGACTGTTAATATAATTTAGTTTTAGCTCTACTGGTCTACTGATTTAGAGATTAATCCATCTGTTTCCACCAGTCTTTTATTATCTCTCATCCAAAAAGGATTGCCAAGAAGCTTTGCACACACACACACACAGACACATTCATCCCAAACTCTAGTTGGTTTTAAATGAAAATGGTGCTACTCAGGTATCCAGTATGGCCACCACAGCAGTCATCTTGTTGATGTTGATATTACTACTCCTTGTGAATCAATGGCCATATCAGTATATAATTTTCACTTAAAAATGTCCTTCTAGTGACCTTAGTGGTTAGATCATCTGCCTCTGATGTGGGAGATCGTGGGTTCGAGCACAATCCAAGTCATAACAAAGACTTAAAAATGGTAGTAGCAGCTGCCTATCTTGATGCTTGTATTAAAAGGTTAGTGTTAGGACTGGTGTCAGGATAATGTGACTGTGTGGGACATGATGCTACATGTCGGTGGCATGACATCACTGTAAATTGCCACACTGCAGCGATATGACTGGAAAATTGTTAAAGCTACGTTACAAATCTAAATCACACATACACACACATAAAAATGTATTTTAATGTTCTGTTATTCCTAAATGTAAAATGTGCAGATCTACTCACCACTGTAGCTATCTTGTTATCAGTACTTCTTCAGAACAGAAAGTCATATTAACATGGGGTTTGCACGAAAAGACTTTTATGATGTTTAAGTCTTCAATAGGTCAGAATGCACTAGATCATTTGGGTGCTTGACCTACACATACTTGTATAATCAATCCAAGCACTCTGATGATCAGAATGGTTGGGAAGATTGGTTATGTCATAGTCCACTCCATATTGGTACCTTGTATTATCTGGAAGCTAAGAACACCAGTCAAGCATCACATTGTACCAACACATCATTGATCTTGGTAATTGTTAGAAAAAAAATCTTTTGAACATTAATATCTATAGTAACCATTATCAACTGTAACACAGAGAATTTTACTTTCAGACCTTGCTAAATACTTAGAAATCTGGGGTTTTATTTTTAATGCAGAATCCTATAATAATATTAAACTGACTGCATAAATATACAAACCTATGTTAGATTAAAGTATATGTTAAGATACCAACCAGACAAAAAGCATGATTCAGGAAAACCTTTCATACTCGTGTCCCAATATAAAAATTGGCTGTACCCATGAAGACTTTGCTACTTATTTGTCCCTGAGATAATTTGCATCATGAGAATATTATGGTTTTATACACATGGCAAGACCAGAAGCCAAACATTGCTTATCATATCAGTTCTATAGTTAGTATTTACATCTGTGAGAGGGACCAGGATTAGGTGAAGTTGCATGGGCAACATGTACATAGGAGAAAATTTTGGCATACCTCTATGCTGCTTTTAGGTAATGTGATTGAAGTTTCTTTACTTGTGCAAATTGTGGAAACTATACTATCAATAGAAAACAGCTGATCAAAAGGAACATTTACCTTTGAAGTCAGGGAAATAAAAAAAACGACTAAGCAGAGCTTGTAGTCCTTAGAGAGGTCTGTACTCAAACAATCTGATTACCTGACACCCAGGGCCCCCTCTAATTACAGATTCAATTGCATCTGTATTCTGAGTGAGATGCTTATCAGACTGGTAAAAAATCTAATTTCCAGAGAAAACTTTGAAGAAATGAAGACATTTATTTTCAAGATGTTGAAAGACTTGTAAATTAATATTGAGGCTCATGTATGGCCCTTACCTTTATGAAGATCTACTTATCATATTTCTATTGAAATTTGTAAGCTTCGTGTACAAAGCAAAGCCTTTGATCTATGAACAAATAACAGATTGCCTGGGTTACTTTAACCTGGTTTTCATAGACCAGTGATTCTAAAATAATGATTTGGGATATTTATATGCCATAAACCACCCATAACAAGTCTATATTGTTTCTGAATTTTTTCAGCAATTGTTGTAACCACTGCATTGAAGAATTACTACATAATGCAATTAAGGTTAACTTGTATACACAACAGGCTGTTGATTGATTACATTATTGTTCTAATCCGAAATGTCTGGGCCAAATGTTGAATGTATTTTGAGGTAATATATGATAAAAGAGATCAAATGTGGTTGTTTTGGCTTTTGAGAATCTTTGATTACAAAAATCAACTGTTCTTTGGCGAAGTTGAGATATAAAGCAAAGATCAACTAAAAATGATTTCAGCAGAAATGCTTGGTATAATGGTATTATTTAATTGCTAGGGTGCTGTTCAAGATGTTTCAGGTTCAAGTTTAACAAATAATAATTCAACAACATCAAAAGTAATTGAATATAATTTTGGTTCTATTTTTACATATTTGAAGTTTAAGAATTGCACAAATGTGTGACAAATAATTTCAAAAATAGGGCAATTTTTGGTCCATATAGAAATTGAGTCATTGCATTCATTGCTTGAAAAACATGCTCCAGCCACCAATTGCAGAGTATCAATTCAAAAGTTTTCTCCGTGGTATAGCAAAGTTAGGGACCAGCTTCACACTGCTAAAATTGACCGCCGTAAAGCGGAGAGGCTTTGGCTTTCCACCAGACTCACTATTCATAAACAAATTTATGAACATCACAGATTTAGTCCATTTAACTAAATTATCCCACTATTGTACTAAGATCACGGAAAGTTCCAGCTGAAAAGAGCTCTTCATGATTACTGTCAAGGAACAAATGTACACCATTTCCAACTACCTTCTCTCCAGTAGACCTACTGGACCTGTTTGCAAATTTATTCTGTGGCAAAGTACTAACCATTAGTGATAAGCTTGACAGCACAATTTCAATTGACTCATCACCATACAGTTATGATACAGAATTTCAGCGACAACCGTTAGCAGTATTTAAACCTGACTCAATGGATTTAATATGGACAATCGTGTTGAAGAATGCACCAAAGTCATGTGAACTTGATCCATTTCCTACATCACAACTGCTTGAGTGCTTAGACCCAATACTGCCTTTACTAACTAATGTTATTAATACCTCTCTCTCTCATCCGGATATTCCCATCATTTTTCAAAACTTCCATTGTAAAGCCTCTGCTGAAGAAACCAACGCTCAACCACAACGATTTCAAGAATTTGTGCCCAGTTTCATATCTCAAGTTCATATAAAAAAAATCTTAGAAAAAGTTGTTCTAATCCAACTTGTATCTCATTTGATATCAAAGTCTTTTTAGCAATGTACAGACTGCATATTGCCCTTGCCAAAGTAAAGAAAATACTCATCTGAAAATAGTTAATGACATTCTCTCTGCTTTGGATAGTGGAAAGATTACAGTCCTTACCTTCCTTAATTTGTCGGCAGTATTTGACACAGTAGACCATGATATATTACTTCACTGTTTCCAGCATGTATTTGGCATTCACAATACAGCCTTACTGTGGTTCAAGTCCCACCTAGTCAACAGGACACACATTGTATCTGCAAATAGAATTCACTCCAGCCCAGATGGTCTATGTTGTGATGTTCCACAGGGATCTGTTCTTGGACCTGATCTCTTTATTATATCACTCATCTGCTCTTAGGTGTTATAGATCATCATCCAGTCTCTCACCAATTGTACGATGATGACACTCAAATATACAAATCTAGCCATCCAATTGAAGTTGATGCTACAATCCAAGGAGTAGGGAGGTGCATTTCTGATGTGAAATCATGGATGTGATGTAACATACTGCAGATGAATGATGATAAAACCATGGCCATTCTGATTACAACACAAAGACTGTATCATTCACATCCTTTACCTCAAACAATAAATATCAGCAACACCAACATTAAATTCACACAGTCAGTATGAATCCTAGGTATTACTCTGGACAGTACCCTCACACTGCACCAACATGTCATGAACAATATCTTGAACTGAGATGCATAAGCTCCATTTGCAAATATCTTTAAGTCGATGCCACTAAAACACTTGAGTGTTCATCAGTATTTTCAAGACTGGACTATTGTAACTCTATTCTGTCTGTTTCATCTCAATATCTACTCCAAACAGTTAAAAACACAGCTGCATGGATCATCCTTAGAGTTCCATGATCAGACCACACCTCCCTGCTGCTCCGTACCCAACATTGGCTATCCATTCGAACCAGTATCAAACACAAAATTTGTTCTCTGCTGCATTTCACTGATGGACTTCAGTCCAACATAACTATCTGGCCTCACCCATGTGTACACACCAGCAAGATACTTACACTTTTCTTCTGACAATGGTATACATGATGAACACGAAGTCATATGGACCATGTTCTTTTGCATAACAGAGCCCAGCAACGTGAAACAATTGCCCATTGAAATTAGACACAAAGACACAGTGATCCCCTTCAAGAGACCTCTTAAAACTCAGGTTTTTGACTGCAATAACAAACTTGAAGACCTAATAATGTTTCCTACCTTAAATACTTCCAGCATTTTATGTTTTCTAATTTCATGGTGTTTTGGGTTTTGTAATCATATCATTACATATGTTGTAATATGCTTAGAGTTTCTAAAGATTAGGCACTATACCAAGTCCTCATTATTATTATACTCATTATATTATTATTAAACCAAGTCTCAGAGCTTAAGATTCTACCATGCAAGATATATCTGCACAATACTTTGACAGTATTTTTATGTCCAAGATGCATACTAGTCCTGCTTGAACCAAACACATCAAGGGCATGTTGGCACAAATAGGATTTATGAATAAAAAGTTTGTTATACCCAATCTGTAATTTTTGGAGTCATGCATGTAGATCTGATAAACCAGTAATTTTGATGAATAAGGTCTAGAAAGAAAGTCTTACTAAATTTTGATGCCTACTTATTTTTTTATGCATGTTCATTATGTTGTGGTGTTGTCTGCCCACCTATTTAAAAATAGGCAAGACCCGCCCATAACTTTGTAATGGTTACATATTTTTATGAAACCTTACCCAAGTATATATTATAATTTTAAGGAATGTTACATACCATAACCATGTATCCAGCCACAAGGTCAAGGTACAACAAGGGAAAATGTAATCATTTGACTTGTATCATTTTCCTGAGAACACTTTTTGAATTGATGTAGATATTTTTACAAAGCTTTGTAAATGTATATCTCATGACTAGATTGGGTGTCACACACTAAAAACCTCATCCCATGCCTCAATGACAATAGGCCCAGAAAGGGAAAATGCATAATAACTTAAAACTGTCCAGATGTTACTTATTAACCATTGAAAATATTTGCATGAAATTTTAGCCAATAAAATAGATGGTAGTTTGCATACCATAGCAACACCCCCATTCCAGTGTCAAAGTCATAGTCAAGGAAAATGTAACTAATTTGTATTCTTGTCTGGAGTTTAACTTTTCAGCTACTAAAGATCTTTTGTTGAAACTTGAACCAGTTAAATAGTTCACTGGAAAGATCTATTTCACATCACTGCCATATTCCCTGCATTAGGATCAAGACTACAGCAAGGGAAAATATCTTGACCTATAACCATGTGCAGGTATAACTTTTTGAAACGGTTAAATTAAACTTTTGCCATATGTGAGGAAAAGATCACAAGACAGTGTATAATGTTCCATTTGTGGTACTCTTGTTTCTTGGAGCACCACCCAACAAATAATAATCTCCCTTTCAACAGTAGTGCTTCTATTCCAATCCACAAATTTGATTACTGATGAAAATGTGTATACCCACGAAAATAAATTATTTCCAAACAAATTATAGGCATCATTATAAACACATGTTTAACGCTTAACACGTTTGATAATAATATGTACTGTCTTTACATTGAATGGAACTTGCCCAAGGGCCATAATGTACTTTTTGTCACAATATTCATTCTTATTTGCTTTTACAGAAACAGGAATATTAAGAAAGCCGAAATACAGGGTGGATACCGAATTCATAAAGTCATGGATGGATCAAGGTGGAATGCAAAGAAGGAGAAAGGGAAGAAAGAAGCCATGGAAAATGAGGAGTCAAAATCAGACAGCGATGTCGAAGAGAGTAAAAGTGATTTGGAGGTTGATATATCACAGGAGCCAGCTAAGAGAGAATCACATGAGGATCTTAATTGTGCCGAGGAAGATGTTATTGAGATTGGCATAGGAGATGATACAATTGATTAACTTTCAGGATCATTATATTTATTTTGCTCACTCCAGATGACTGAATAAAACTGATACTTGTGAAATGAAATTTACAGGATATATGCTGATCACATATCCTTTTTGAATACACTTTATTATGGATAGCTGTCCTTAATTAGAAAATAGTTATGGTCTGCCCAGCTAATGGCAGATAGAACATGTGAGGTCATATTCAGTTTTAAGATGTTTAGTTCAAACACCCAATTGAGGAGTAATGTGCATTTTTGAGGTCATAAATTTTGGCCTCATTGTTAAGCAAGACATTTTGTACAAGACCTTTTAAAAGAAAATGTCAGTAAACCTATAATATGCCATAAAGAACTAGTGTCTCTCAATTTAATAAATTAATAAACACTATCTTCATAGGGATAACCATAACAGAATATAAAATTATAAATGCGGTTTTATTTCGTATACAAGTTTTTTCCCATTCAAGATTTTGTTTAAAAATGCGTAGCTTCATTTGTTGACAAAATCTACATTTGTTGACAAAATGATAAATATTAGTGCATACAAGCATACAAACGAGTTTGTCTTGCCACACATACGTGACACCTGGCTGCAAGGATAAGTGATAACTTTTCAAGAAAAAATGACCTAAAAATACTATGTTATACAAGGACCTAAAATTGTCAGTCTGACTAGAAATACAGACAGTGATAGGGATGAAGTAAACTAACTGTTTGAACTTGAAATGTATAGTCAACATTGTGGCACCCATCATCATCCCATGATGAAAGACCTTTCCCCAGTTGCAATGATGTTATTCCTATTGACCAAATAAAAAGAGTACTTATCCTCAGACATCTGGTAATGTTCCTATTTTTACCACTTTTCCCCATTTCATTTATGCTCATTATTGGAAGAATTTACTGTATTTTGCCAGTACATATGTAAACGTTTGACCTTTGTCTTCTCCCTTCTAACAAAGTTACAAATAAATTCATACATTATATGACAGCCATACATTACACTATTATTACTACTGATTAATTCACTTACCAAGCTCATTTTAAATGTCAAAACATTGTAAAGTCTGGTGCAACATAAAAATTTGCATTGGCTATTGTGCAATGGAGGCTATTCATTGTAAAATTCATTATGAGGTAAAGAATTTCCCATTCCATAAGGTTAATTTTGATTTTCAGAACAAACGTAAATGAAAGGTTAATATTTCATAGATTTTTAAATAAAAAGTATTTTGGTAGACAAATTCCTCTCATCTATGTTTATGATGGAGTTTTGTTTGATTTATTTTTTGTTTTACTTTCTTATCAAACTGCAAAATTGTATACCTACTGAAAATCTCTGAATGACAAAGTATATTGTATAATATTGTAACATTATTACATTAAAGTTGACTTTTTGTTACATTGTTTTCCCTTCTCTAAATCATGCAACATGAACATCATTTGTATATGTGCTAATGTATGATGGTAATTGCTTTACAAATGGAGCATTATTATTGTAGAAATTTTTGTATGAGATATTATAGTATGTATTATAAGTGGATGAAAATTCTTGCATGTTTGGTATTATTTAGACAAATTCAGGTTTCAAATAAAAGTTTATATTTTGAGTACATTTTGTTGTTGATCACCATAAAAATTGTTAGTTTATATATATTCATCCTTCTAAAATAATTGGTCAAGATCCCGAGTAAAAATGCTCTCCAGCAGGAGGTGGGAAGTTTTTATCATTTTTTTTCTCCACTGATCATAAACCAAGAAAAACTTAAGGGATGAATTGTTGTCCATTATCTGTCTATTAGTGCAAGTTTGTTATTGCTGCTTCACCTAAAGTACACAGAGATTGCCATGAAACTTGACAAACATATTCATCCCAAGGTCTTTTTGGTCCTATATGAAAACTGTACAAATCCAGAGCTGATCAAATTCAATAGTTTGACATCCTGGACTATACATTTTCAAAGTCGGGCAAGTAAAAAAAAATTAAATCACTAGTATGAGACGAGTACTTTTTCCCTACTTTAAAGCATGTTGGGCACGTAATAATTTTGATATCACTTAATCTACCTTTATCAGGCCAGACATTTCTGCTGAGCATACTGAATACTTGAATGAAACTCGATTTTTTTCATTAACATCCTGTGACACTACAGTATGTGGTCATTTATAAGTCTCGTGTGTGATTCCTATTACTGCTTGACTGCATATTAGGCTAAATGACCACTTTATCAATAAAAACACCTGTACCAAAATCAGTGTAATAGTGATTAGTTGTGTTTTTAACAACCTTGTTATATTGTGTTTACTCAACATAGATACTGGGAGCTGATTGCTCTTTTGATTTCAATCCAGGCCACTTAATTGGTCTAGTGGTTAGAGTATCTGCTTCAGATATGCATGTTCGTGGGTTTGAACCCTGGCCAAGTTGTACCAGACTATAAAAATGGTACTTACAGCTGCCTTGCTAGGCACTAATCATTAAGAGGCTAGTGTTAGGACTGTTTGGTCTGGTGTCAGGATATTATGACTGAGTGGGACATTATGCTACATGCAGTGCTAAACATGACTATAAACTGCCACAATGCATACAACATAGCGATATGACTAAAAAATTGTTAATGCAACATTAGCATTCCAAATCTCAATCACATTTCAATCTACTTAGACAATTTAATAAAATATATAATTTATGAAAGGAACTTTATCAACATAAATATGTTTCCTTTATGAACTGATTAAATGAAAGTAATGTCTTTAATTGCTTTTTAATTGATTATACTGAGGATGAACTTTTACATGCAGTATTGCTTGATGTGAAGTAATTATATGATAAACAGTTTGTGTTTGTATTCAAATGACAAAATTCACATGAAAGTGGAAGGATAAAATGTAAGGCTGCCACTGTATATGAGGTAACTATTACTCCAGAAAGAGAGATAAGCCAGACTTGAGTTAGCAAACAAAATTTGAAATGTGACAATGAAGTGATAGAAATATTGGTCACATTGGATTGATAATTGTCCATGGCTTGAATTAATGAACTCTGAAGGAGGAAATGTGTTTTGCAGTTATTGCACACATTATCATAAACTAGCATAGGTTGTAAATTCAGCCAGTGTATTTGTCAATGGAACTGCCAAATTCAGGATTTAATTCTGCAGATCTCACGAGTTTTCAACCTCATAAAGCCTGTGCAGCACACTATATGCATGACACTGCATGTGCAGAAAAGTTGGAGCTGTTAACACACCACCACGAATTGAAATTTTAAAACTAAATGAGACCAAATGAAAAATTAATCAAATGAGAGCTCTCTTTAACACATCCTACACTCTAACCCAATATGGAAAACCATTTATGGAAATGCTGTGCTCCAGAAAAATGGTCCTAAACATTGTGCTATTTATTACAAAAGTCAGGGCAAGAGACATTGTTCTGAAAGTTGAGTAAGACTTGAGAGTGGACATTAGGGAGAGTCTGAATTCAGTGAATTCATTTCCATTCTTGCTGATTTAAGCTACCCCATCAGACCAAGAAATAGCGAATATAAGATACAGAGATAATAACAAAAACTACAAAATTAAGCCCATTAATGAAATATGTTGTACATTCTTTTGTTTTTAACATGGATTTAAAATACATTCTTTTCTATGAATCTAAGTGAGATAACAATTATGGGACAAGTGAAAATGTATGTGGGACAAGTGAATTTTCTGAAGCCACTTGTCCTGAACAAATTGGAAAAAATGAAAAGTTGGAGGAAAAAAACATCTGATCAACCCTGCAGTCGTACCATTTATATGGCCACCACTGCAAACATCTTGAAACTTGTTACTTCACCAATAAGGACTTCCTATGATGTCTAGTTGGTCCTTACAAAAAAGTTATGTCAATTTGATACCCACTGTCTGTTACAGCAACCATCCTCAAAATCTTGTTTTTGCTATTCCTGCTGATAAAATCATAAAGACATTGTGCTTTTTGTCACAAGACTTTGTCCCAAATGAAAATATTGTCAAGCTAATATTGAATATTGATTTATGGATCCTCAGTGAAAAAGATGCTAATCTGACCTCCAGTAGGAACATATCAGCAGCCATCTTGAAAAAATTTCAATGATAGGGTAAGTGCTGGCTTTTAAAAAATTGTCACCCCAAAAATTGCCAACCTCAATATTTTGTTGCAAATTTTTAAGTCACCATTTTCATAATACAGTACTACCAGTTTATCTTGACATCTCTGAGATCAAGATAATATTATTGATTTTTAATTTAAGACGAGATATGTTTTTTGCTTATGGCTTTGAAAAGATCTCACGTTAATGCATCGGGCTATGGAAATGAAACATTACTTTGGACCATTTCTGTCAGCAATTCAACTGAGGAAAAACAGGTCAGTTTATAGCTAATTTTGCAAAATTCAACAATAAATGGCAAGAGATTTTAAGCCAGTCTTATATAAAAAAAATAAAAAAACGAGTAAAAGTTAAACATTATATAATAAAAAAATGTATATTTTTTAAAGAGAAACAATAATGAATAGGATGTAATGTGTTTAACAAACATTGTTTAAGGGAAAATAAATAATATTTTTTCTTAGAAACAGACCAAAAACCCAGGAATTTTTTAAGAAGCGGCAAGTAGACATGTTGGATAGCAGATGATTAAGTAGGTGTTGGATAACTTGCAAAATTACAAACTTGGATTAAGATGCAGTATTGTGTTAAGTTCTATCTTTTAAATAATGCATTTGTATGATTCTAAAAAAGAAATACTAATAGGTTTATCTGGTTACAAGTTCAAGAAGGTCATGGAGTGGGTCTTCATGTTGATATTTAGAGATAACATTAATTTTTCAAATGCATTTAGAACAGAAATGTGGGATATTTTTGTATATGTTATCAATATCACTTTACCTTAATTTAAGGATGATCATTCTTTCTTGATACAAATCAGATTTTCAACCCAAAACATGATATAATGTTTACAGAAATTATATACAGTAAAACCTGTCTTGAGAGACCACTGCTATGAGAGACCACCTGTCTTGAGAGACCATTATTTGTTGCCAGAAGGGGTTGTCTTTCAAGACAGGTTCTACTGTATCATTGTGCAAAATTACCTGAGGCACAAAATAGGCCAACACAGTTGCATGTAACAAAAATGGTAGTCTTTCTTTGAGCTTTATGCAGTTGTCAAAAACAAAACACTTCCACTAAACAATTCACTGCAATATTCATCATCCTAGAAGCACATGGCTGTATAGTTGTTTATATGCTACATGTACTCAAAATGGCCTAGATTTTGGTCAGCCAGAGACAACTACATCTTGCTGAGGCTACCAAGGGGATAAGATTATTCATAGGGAAATTATGTTATTGCTAACAAATAACATGAAATGAGGCAACATTTTATCTTCATTTACTTATTACATATACAGAACAATCGGTGCTTCAGAAGTAGCATCTTCTTTTCTTGTTATAAGTTTCAGCAAAACTAATTTTTCTGGTACATTTTCAAGTTTTTTAAAAATTGCTATCATTTGGTCGAATGTAGTCAACCCTGTTCATACCTTCAGAAGTGGTTGATTGTAGCTAGTCGGTAACATGACTATTACAGCATACAGCCAGACATCAACATAAGTGGATTATGATATAACAATGGACTGTTAAGATGGTTTGTCAATATGGACAAAGGATTTATCTATATAACAATGGATTCTAGTTTGTGGTATTCCTTTCATGGTGCCTTTGAATTTGTCCACTCCAAACCCAAGACTCTATATACAAGTTTTAACAGCCAAAAAAATTGCTAGTCAGTATATATTCTCCCCAAAAAGGAAGAGAATTGCAATTTGTGACAATGGCAAAGACCAATGCATTCAATTCCTCCAGATTGAAATATTATATTGACATGGGATTTCATCAAAAGACTTAATTTATCTAGTTGGTCAAAAATGAAAATGGTGGTTATCCGAAATTCAGAATGGCCATCATGGCATCTCTCTTGAAAATCTTAACGCTACTTCTCTTGAAGGGATGTCCTATCAACATAGAGTAATCACCAAAATACTTGCAATATCTAATTGTCAAACTGGTCATAAATTAAAAAGAAATGTTGCCAATATTACATTCAGTATGGTGACCATCTTAAACGTCTGGTTTTTGCAACTTCTGAATGGAAGAAAAATTATTGACATCTGTTAATCCAAAAATATTGGAGATGAATTCAACATTCAACCAGTTAAAAGGAGATAATGGTTTTAGTTTGGATTTCTGAATATTATTTTCAGCCAATAGAATGCAGTCTCTTTGAGTGATTCTTGCAATGGTTAATCAGTTGATGAATATACAAACAAGTACTAATGTGTTTTTTGCTGGCACTTAAAAAAAACATTTATTATTTGGGGATACAGGAGTAACAAAACACATCTAGCAAACTATTATCTGTGTCCATTTTTACAAGGCAAAATGTCCTATTTTACCATAGTTGAACTATACAAGAATATGTTGGTCCAAGTTATAATTCTATGTACACCTTATAAACCAAAGAAACCATTCAGAGGGTGCCCCGAGCGGATGACTAGTCTAAAGCACTCACTGTTACAGATCACTGCCATCACACCTCTGTCTGCGTGGGTTCGAGTCTTGGGCTCCGCCAAGAACATGTGTAGATCAAAATGTGAAGTACCACATAAGATGTTAGTCTGGTTCCTGACCAACTCCACCAAGTCAAATATGTACATGTAACAGAATTTGGACATTCAAACCAGTAGATTAAACATTTTTGATCAGTAGATCGGTTTCTAAACCAGTAGATTTTTAAGGATATAATCTGTAGGTATTTCAAGGAGATTTAAGGATATAAACTGTAGGTATTTCAAAGAGATTTTAAAAAAAGACATAATTGTTTTGTTTACCGTATATACTCGCATATAAGCCCGTTCACAGATAAGCCGACCCCCCCCCAACTGAATTGGTAAAACTGTTATAAAGTGCATGACCCGCGTATAAGCCGACCCATAATTTCTAGACTACCTGTACATCACAAGATGCACAAAATGAGTTCTGAATATGTTTATTTAGGCAAATCACGTTATTAAATACAATGAAAGTAAGAAAGCTAATTTATATGTTGAAATAAAAACAATTCTAAAGTGTAAAGTCTTAATGGAAATTTAATTAATCCTCATTCTAAAATCATGAATTATAAAAGTTCAATCACTTTTAGAATCCTTTAAAATCAGGCTCTGTATCAGACTCGCCAAACAGTTCACGAAACTCGGCTTCTGTTACGGGCGTGCTTTCATCATATACGTCGTCATTGTTATCATGGTCATCCGATAGTCTGGTTCTTAAAACGAGAGCACCAGCTGGTAGATGCAACAGATTTTGAATCTGCCAACTTATATTTATTATTTTGTGCCATCTGCATAGCACGTAGACGAATTGCCACCATTCCCGTACTTGCTTCTTCACAAAAATTTGCGTGCTGCAGCAGTTATTTGCTTCTGCATATTCAATAATGTTAAGTTTGAATGCTTCATCATATGCAAAACGCTTTCTTTTACTTTCTATACTACTCATGTTATCTGACTGAATTGAATATAAACTTCTAAAGAGATTAAACTGAAATAATTTCTTATAGTGGTAGTGAAATATTTATATACCTTATCCTGTAATTATTTCCACAGTTGATTACCAATTTGTATTTGATAATTATTTATCATTGTTGTTTATTTGTGTGTTTTTTAAACTACCGGTAGTGTGATTCAATTGATCAAAATATGACTGGTTTCAGTGTGGACATGATTCAAGTATTGTGACAGTTGATAACTTTGAGCAGAAACCATGTCCACTACCATATCTCACTAACATCTCACTAAACGATACATCTGAGAGTCGGCATTTTTTAGTAAAGTCATTGGCATTGTGCAACAAAAAAAACCACTATTATCTCCGAGGCATTTACCACAGATTAAGCATATGGTAGCTACTGTGCAACACTCTACCGTTGAGAAACCACTTTGCTTTACAAACAACCAATCAACAGTAGTATATAAACTGTGGCTGCCTATTACGTCTAAAACACCTATCAAAGAAATCCAACAACTTATATTGTTTTACAATTATTCACGCTGACTCGTATATTGCAATGTTATTTACCCTTCCTAAGCGTGCGCGCAACACACCCCTATGGAGCCTCTCGCTATTGTTTCTTTAAAACTATCGTACATGTATTTATACTCTTGATCAAAATGTTTGTTGTATATACTTTCAGTATCGTAATTCTTTATTTCATTTTACGTAGATTCTTTTCATATTTACACTGAAATAGGCTAGTGTGCCTTTCTACGAAACCATAGAGTTTAATGATTACTGATTAGCTGAGGGTTAAATACTTAAATAGAGATTACTAATATGGCGGTTCTTTTGGAAAATACACGTATTTGCGTGATTCAAATAAAGCATATGGCTGTATTTTCTGGTGGATGGACATCTGTCAAATAGACGTCAACTACGTTAAAACACGTTTTTCATTCATTATCCTACCATTTATGTTAGAAAAAAATATTTGTTTTACTTCACGACAGGACAAATCTTATCAGCCATGTGGCATCATTAGGCATGTGATCTCATATTCGGCAATCGACGGAAACATTAAATACTGGAAATCGAGGGGAAAAAGCATTATAAATTTCAGATTTGGAACTTGACCCGCATGTGTTATTTCATGTATTTGATGTGTCTGATGAAATACTACATCAAACGGTAACGTAAATTTGTTGTACAATATTTTAAATTTGCCACATGATTTCCAGGTACTGTAATGTTAAATTTTATGTCTAATAGGATCAAAGAAATTTGTCTAATTAACAGGGTCATTAAGAAGAACTCTTATGATATAGAGAAAAATGCATTCTAGATTTATAAACATTATTCTGTATAATTTATGTTGTCCAGCATATAAATGTATACAAAACAGAAAACAACAATCAACTTATCAATGATAGCTGAACCCTATTCTCTTTATAATAAGTGTTTAATTCAAAGATGATTTCATTAAAAAATCTAATATTAATCTAATAATCTAATATAATCATTTCTCTTTCTACTTCTTCATCTTCAATCTCTTTATCAATCTGACTGATTGTGTCTTTCTGGTGAGCCTCATCAATTGATGAATTGACATCTTCCACACCAAGCAGCACATCGTATGTGAACAAAACCTTGGATGGACCACATAAATATGGTGCTTTGTTATGTAGCAAGTTTTGCACGACTATTTCCTCTTCTCCTTGAATCTTCTCACTTCCAGTCCACTTTTTAATTTCTTCAAATGCATGGAATTGCACAGATGTGATATCTCTCATATTTAGCTTTCTGGACTCCTGCAATTGTTAAGAAACGTTGCATTTAAAAAGACAGATTGGGGGTCAATAGTTCACTTCTGACATGATATGTATCATAACTTGCAATATTTGATACATCAATTATACTGATGATGCCAAATTTAATGCTATTCAGGTACATGTATGTTAAACTGTACATTGTTGTAATGTTTTCCTAACTTGACCCATATTGTACTCAATGTTAAAGAAATATGAATGAGGACATGCTTATTTGTGTAGCTGCATCATTAGTTGTGCAAAGTTATGACTAAGACATGTAGCTCTGCATTATCAACTGTGTTTACTTACTGTCATTTTTGACTAATTCATATAAAAGAAAAGATGTTTAATTATTTATTTCATTTTATGAACATAATTTATTTTGACAAGTCGAGTATTGATCAGAATTTAAAAATTCCTTAATGAACCAGTGAAGTTAAAAATGGTTATCAATTCGTGCATCAGAACGTAATATAGATCTATATCACACTATTGCTATACTAATCCAGTCCTAGTTCTCCAACAGGCCTGAAGATCCTACCAATAACTTTGAAAAGTTTCTGGTCATATATACAGCTAACCAGTCCCAATACTTCTAATATTTATCTAATATTAGATTAAAATTTCAAGCATGAGGTTCATCTAACATGTTGAATCTGAAATTTAATTTTAGTTCTGTATTTTGGCAATTTATTTTAAATTCTTTAATTACAACTTTCTTTCATGTATGTCAGCAATGCATGAAATATGAAGGTCAAAAAACAATACCTGAACAGCCATGCAAAATGTATACAAGAGTGTGGACATGTGCTGCCAGTAACCCTGATGAAAGAAAACTCTCTGAAGAGTTATCTCCCTTGTCTTTGTACACACTACCATGAAATCACACCAGGGGAGGTTGGTGATTGCCATCTGGCCTTGTATCTGAGCCATATAATGTCTGGGAATCCCATCTGAATATATCTTGTATAATGGTGCTTTAAACTCGCATAGTCCAACAGGAAACATGGTGTCTGGGTCACATACAATGGCGTCAGGGCTAGCAGCTACCAGGCCTAGAAATATCGTTAGTCAAAATTACTATAATACTAAATTTACAGCCAGAAAATATAATACCATACAGGATAAGTTGATGACGTATGAAACTTAAAAGATATGTGTAATAATCATTTATTTTTCAGATTGATAATGATGATGATGATGATGATTAAAGTGTTCATGGTAATGATGATAAAATTGATATTCATGATCCTTATGACATATTCATCCTTCTCACACTATCATAAGCATCATGATTAAAACCTGTTCCAGTCATTGAGAGATAAAATGATCACTATTACATGTACTGAACATTTCCAAAGTCCAGGACTGACATGTTTAGGTTTTGGACCCAGCATTTTTACCCACCATAAAGCCAGGTAGACTCAGTCTCAATTGAATTGTAACAGGTATACAGAACAATGTAGATCAAGATATATGCAACATGGAGAAATAAAGTGTACTTCAATTAGGAAAATACCCCTGTAACCAAGCACTGTGCACAAAATAATAAACTGAATTATTTTCATTGACTTAAGGCTTTCTAAAAGAAAGACATTTTTTCAATGTTACTTATATTGTGGATTCAACAAGTGGTCCTATTTAAATTTTTCTCTTATTCAATAACACAAAGAGAAAAACCCCATTGCTGCATTAGGAGTTTTAATCTAAGATAAATGGATTCTGTGATGATTCTTCCAAATCAGGGCTGTTCCAGTAAAACATATAACTTCCCGGGCACAGCACTTTAAAATAACTTCTGATGAAGGTTGTGTTTCACACTTTTTTGATTCTGACAGTGGAAGGTTGGTTTGGAAAATCTTTTCTGTTGTTGGACATGATAACAAAATGAGAAACTGCTGGTGGGGTTATCAGAAAAAATAAAAATATATATATTAAAAATCGCATCTAGCCCCCTTCTAGCAGAATAACGTGAATAAAATATTGAAAAATTATTCCAGAACACGTGAGAGTAATTTGTACAATTTGCGAACGTTTAAAGCCATGATACACATTCCACAAATTACTTCAGTGTCACAGATATAAAACGTGTATTGAGCAGTATGCAATTTTTATCTTTAAAAGCTCATTTCATGGCATAATTCGAGCTGCCAGTGGTTTTGCAGCACTTGATGTGACATCCAGATTCAGGAAGACAAGCTGGATAATAATAATAATAATAATAATAATAATAATAATAATAATAATGATAATAATAATGAAAACTTTGTAAAGTGCCTAATCTTTAGAAGCTCTAAGCTCATTACAACATCTATAATGATATGACTACAGAAAAACAAAAAACAAAAACCATGAAATTGGAGAGAAAAAAATTACGGAAACTATTTAAGGTATGAAACATTATTAGATCTTTCAGTTTGTTATTGCAGTCGAAAAAGGTAACTTTTAAGAGCACTGTTGAATGGGATCACTGTGTCTTTGTGTCTAATTTTAATGGGCAATTCGTTCCACATCACCGGGAGCTGGTATGCAAAAGAACATTGTCCATATGACTTCATTTTCATAGTGGGAATAATGAGTATACGATGAACGTAAGTATGTTGCTGGTGTGTACACATGGTTGAGGCCAGATAGGTAAGTTGCACTGGAGTCCATCAGTGAAACGTAGCACAGAGAACAAATTTTCTGTTTGATTCTGGATCAAATGGATAGGCAGTGTAGGGTACAGAACAGTGGGGAGGTGTGCTCTGATTATGGTACTCTAAAGATGATCAGAGCAGTTGTGTTTTGAACTTTTTGAAGTTTCTGGAGTAGATATTTAGACGAACCAGACAGAATTGAGTTACAATAGTCCAGTCTTTAAAGTACTAATGAACACACAAGTGTTTTAATGGCATCAACTGAAAGATATTTGCGAATGGACCTGATGTGTCTCAGCACAATATATGCAGCCTTGCATATGTTCATGGCATGTTGGTACAATGTGAGAGTACTGTCTAGAGTAACACCTAGGTTTTGTACAGACTGTGAGAATTTAATGTTGTGTTGCTGATATTTATTGTTTGAGGCAAAGGATGTGAATGAGAAAGTCTTTTTGTTGTGATCAGAATGGCCTCAGTTTTATCATTATTCATCTCCAGCTTGTTACATGTCGTCCATGATTTCACATCAGAAATGCACCTCTCTACTCCTTCTATGGTAGCATCAACTTCAGTTGGATGGCTGGATTTCTATATTTGGGTGTCATCATCGTACAATTGGTGAGACACTGGGTAATGATCTATGACACTTGAGAATGGCTGAGTGTATAGAATGAAGAGGACAGGACCAAGAACAGACTCCTGTGGAACTGGGCTGGAGCTCATTCCATTTGCACATTGGAAGTAAGTAATCACATAACAAGCTTGTACAGCTCTTCCATGGAAGCCTCTCTGATCTGTATCACAAGACAAGTATCTTACGCCACTCTGACATGAATGTCCCTCAGACCACAAGTATAAGTTTCATATGACAATGAAATACTAGAAGTGGGAAATAGAACCTGTGACAACTGGATTGAAAGTGCAGAATGGACTGAAAGTACAGAATGTTACTGCTAGGCCATCAGTGATGATGATGCTGTTGACAACATAAAACTGTAATGACATTGATTTTATGAGTACTCAGAGGAAAAAATTATTCCCCGACTTTCATCGATTTGTAAAATCATAATTAACGATATAAAAATGTTTGACTGGCTATCTTTCTTTATATTAGTCTTGCAACAAGGCATAAAAATAAGACTGAAATATAAGTTCTTACAAGAAATTATATAATATAAAAGTAGGCATAAATAATGTGACATCAATAACACAGGCATTAATGTCTTTTTCTGACAAAATCATGTATTAAATATTTACAAAAACATTCATTGAGAAAATAAATAACAAGGAATCATAGCATCTGACCACACATTTAAAGCAATACAAGATTTCAATATTATTCTCATTAAAAGCAGCATGCCTTGAGAACAAAGAAAAATAGGAAAACATAGTGATCACTTTAATAAACACATAGTTTAGTAAAAATACTAATTCATGATTTCTGTATTAGATTAGAAATACTGATTATAAAATCTGTATTCATGGGCATTAAATTAGTAGGTGTTAAAGGACGGAACAACTACATCTACAAATAATAAGCCACCAAGAAAATTTGTGATTTCACAGTATCTGGGACATACATGACTGACAGACAAACAAACAAAAGGACAAAAGATTGATTATAATGAATTGAATGAATACAAATTAAAATATGTAGCAGATTCCTACAGCCAGCTGTCATTTAAATTGCTTCTGTCCCCTATCCAATGTTAAAACTGCTTCTAATGCCCACTAACACATTGCCAGAAAATATGTATTAAAAAAATATACTTCTGTAGGGATCAGTGTTTTTCGATTAGTAACATATCTGATCGTGGATTATAATTTTTAAAACTGTATTTTTGTGTGGGTTGGTTGAATTTGAAAGTGTCTATCCACCGGGGGAGGGGGTTATATGTTTTACTCGAATAGCCCTCAACCATGTGGCCTACAGTGATATTAGACCATGCAAATACACAATGGGAAAATTATGTAAAATCAATGTTACTGCAGATGCTGGAAAGTGTCTACAAATACTTATTTATATATCTGCTAGGTCCAATCTACTATAAACTCTCTCTGTGTCAGCTGATACATTTAATTTTGAAAATTTCAAGATGATATGGTGCTCAAGGTAAATATTACTTTTAGAAACAGGTCAGGATTTTTTTCATCAAAGCTGCATACATGATCCTGTTATTTGTTTCTAACACTGATGAAGCACACTAAACTGCAAATCAACATTCACATGTGAATCACAGATTGTTAATCACTGCAGAAAGATAAAAACTTAATGTAAGTTAACATCTGGAATATACAGACAAAGGTTTCGGGTAAAAAGAAAAGATGTTTATCTATACCTGGTGAAAATACATATGATAACAACTTTCATCGTCTCTGTTATTTGTATGTGATAATTGACCTAACCTTTTAGTACGCCATCCTTTGGAACCCAGATTCCAGATTCTCTTGTCTTGTGCCCAGTCAACATCTCATAGGCTTCACCTATCACCTTCTCCATCTCAATGCCATGCTGCAGACAGGGGTTATCTCCCATGTGATCATCATCAACATTTTGCTCAATGTGAGCTAGAAAGAAATGCCATGGCTTTCCCTTTCCAACTCCAACAGCATCACCAAACTTGGAGGCAGTTATGCAAACACTTGCACGTAAATCAAACCATTCTCTGCTTCGCTGTGCTACATTGATTTCCATAGCTGTATCAAGACAATGCTCTGTTCAATACATCAGTCACTTTGGGCATTGTCTAATTAATATGAAAAGAACAAGATTAATTCAAGCTTCAAAGTTTGCAGTTTAATAAGTGCAGTTGTTGCATGGATATACTGGAGACAATAAATCAATAGTTTCAAATTGAATACTCTTACATCAAGGCCCATAAAAGGTGCTGAATAAAGGCAAGCAAATGCGACTTCTGTTTTTCATATGGACTAGTTACCAAACAATTATTACTAAATATACTGTGCAGTATATTTTTAACTAGCATTGAAAGACATTAATATACAATAGGTACATTTTGGCTTTGCAACCAATGAAACTAATACATATAATCAAATGGTTCATTTATCAACTGGTGCAAACCATTTATGGAGACACATGTCACACATTGTGTCCACATATCAAACTAAAAGAAAGCAACAAAGCAGCAACAGTATCATGTATATATATATATATATATATATATATATATATATATATATATATATATATATATATATATATATATATATATATATTTATTTATTTACAAACAACATACATTAAAATTAAAATGACTTTTAAATGCTGAATTAAATTGAATTGTAATTTATAACATTTCCGTCTAATAATTTATAATTAAATTCACTTTTTAAAAATGATGTTATGATCAATAAAATAAGCTGATTGATCAGTAGAAAAATTGTCGAAGACTTAAAGTACATGAAAATATTACCATAATTTTGTGTCCTGACTATTGTAGGGTAAAAAAAAAAATCTTTTAAAAGACATAGTATCCCTGGATTTACCATCATTATGGTACCAATAGTGTTGGTATATCAAATTGTGATCTATTTACCATCATTTTGATACCAATTGTGTTGGTATATCAAACTGTGATCTATTTACCATCATTATGATACCAATTGTGTTGGTATATCAAATTGTGATCTGCCCTTGGTGCATGAATACGCATATAAACATAAGCATATTGGTTTTATAATATCTAAATCAGTCATGAATTTCACTTATTCATCAATACCTACATAAGAAAACTATTAGAATAATATTAATAATCACCGTTTTCTAAACAAATTAAACATAATTTAATTAGTACATAATTTAAATGAAATCTCTGCTTTCTCTCCCTATCATGCATAAAGGACAAAAAATTTTGGAAATCTGTGGAGAGAGCTGGATGATATCTTTTAACTTGAACTTCCACCAAGTAACCTGAGTCATTGCAATGGTATGTGTACACTTTTCATGAGATTTGTCTACAGTATTCACACTAACAATCATACAAGGTTTCAATAGCCTGTTGCACAGGAGTCTGACGTTTTATCAATAAAGTACGGTGAAATGTCTGACAAAATGAAATACCCTAATCAATAATATATATATAAACACAAGGAATGCAAGCGTGACCACAACCCTTCGCTCGATTCGACATTTTCTCATGAGACTTTTATCGCTTCAGAATCGCAGGAAGACTGAAACACTACACATATGTATTCAAAACACAGTTACTTACCAATGCATAGCTCTTAAATGACCATGTCCTGAATCCAACCGGCGAATTAACCTTTTCTTTCCACAAGTACGGTCACATTAGCCACGGTCGTAAGCTTACCTGACGGAAGTAGCCCATTCTACTAGTTTTTACCCTGCAGTAAATATGCTGAATAACATTATGAAAGTAATTTCTCAAGATAAAATGTTCATCTTGCTTTTTATTTGAGATTGAATCATTTTATATTTTATTTAAATTTCCAGAACAGAAATATGTAGTCAAAGTTCAGATAGTAGAAATAACGGTTGATGACGTCAACACACTTTAAAAATTTATGACTGTTGCTGGATCCGGTAACTTTAAAAACACAGATTCTGCGCCGTGTTCGGTACAATTGTTAGACACCAACGGATATTTACTGCAGGGTAGAAACTGGTAGAATGGGCTACTTCCGTCAGGTAAGCTTACGACCGTGGCTAATGTGACCGTACTTGTGGAAAAAAAAGGTTAATTCGCCGGTTGGATTCAGGACATGGTCATTTAAGAGCTATGCGTTGGTAAGTAACTGTTTTGAATGCATATGTGTAGTATTTCAGTCTTCTTGCGATTCTGAAGTGATAAAAGTCTCATGAGAAAATGTCGAATCGAGCGAAGGGTTGTGTTCACGCTTGCATTCCTTGTGTTTATATATATATATTATTGATAAGGGTATTTCATTTTGTCAGACATTTCGCCGTACTTTATTGATAAAACGTCAGACTCCTGTGCCTGTTGAGACTGTACAGGAACATAATCTATATAGTGCTTTCTTTTTTTGGTGGGGTGGGGTCTTTTTTGAATATTTTTATTAAAAAAAACATATTGGGTTCTAAAAACATTACTTTTAAATATTAAAATGTATTCTCTCAGTTTCACTGTTGTTTGGTCAGACAATGGACTAATCAACCAGTAGTATATTAGGTTGGAATTCTGATAAATATTTTGCCCAGGTCACAGGTGTGAACCAACTAATTGTTCTCCACCCTTTTTTAATTTTTTTTTTTTTACTGTGGAGAACAATTTGTTGGTCTACTCTAGTGTAAGGCTTAAATATCCCACTATAAGTACAGACTTTCGACTGCAACTCGTACAGCAGTTAATTGCCTATAATTTGAATTAAACTCCAGATAACCAATCTGATTAAAATCAGCTGTTACGTACTACGACACTCGTAGTACGTAACAGCTGATTTTAATCAGATTGTCCAGATAACAAACCTTGATATGGAATGTCATCGGTTTAAAATACACAAAGAAGCAAATTTATATACGGTAAGTAATTATTTTTTTCCTGCGGAATTTAATTTTTTTTTTTTTTTTTGAAGTGCCGGGCTCCTGCCCCAGAACAAATTGGTCCCTAATATACATGCGATATACCCTATGACGCATCGCGCGGTACTTTGCCGTTACAGTACGAAATGTTTCACGGTACCCAAGCTCTAGTTCAAAACAAATTCATACGGTTTTGTTCTTTCTCAAAAGTTTTCTTTTCTTTACACAGTCTAATACCTGGCTGCTATTATGAAACTCCATATGGATCAATAATTTTCGTCTGCAATTGTTGTGTATGACCATAACACCACCTTTTTAACATGTCCACATAAACGGAAGTTTTCTGCGTAAAACACAAGCCTGCTCGCGCACTGGGGCTCGTAGAAAAGGAAATTAAGAGCATCGATGGGGATGGGGTTCCAACCGGTAACAATGTTGTATTTTCACAGATTGGAACCCCGCCTCCTTTCTCTGCCATTGGCCGATAAACTTCTTTGTAACGAACACTTGTGCGCTCGCGGTCGAATACACACACTTTCCCGTTTGTTTATAACCCACTACCGATTTAAAAAGATGACAAACATAAATGAGATAAAAGATGCGAACTTATTTCAATTATTGATGTATAATTCCAAACCTGATTTATGACCAGGAAAGGGATGGAGTTGTGCCTAACATCGTTATCATCTGGACATATATCACAATTAATTTTGTGAAATCTGTTTTTTGTTTACATGCTGCTCTGTTTACAGTGCAGCCTCTCAAAAAAAAAATGCCGGTGAACCTTTAACAAGAACTTCACCGTGAAGTCATCTTTGGAGGTATTTTAGATTAACATATGATTTGTATTGATTGTTACACAGTTGAAAGGTCAGTATCACCAAGGCCTTATTAATCAATGTGCACTGTCGCCGAAATACACACAGACAACCACTCTCTGAGCTCATATTCTCAAGAATAAACAATTACCTTTAAATCCCTACCAAAAATGCATCAATATTACTCTTCTATCACCACCAAAATGAGAGAGGAAAAAATTTTCTAAAAATAAACTAGAACTACATTCATAACTGGAAATAATAATTGTGATGCGTTTTCATCAGTGTGTTTCATACCAAACGGATATTTTCAGACGACCTGTTCGCCGAACATTTCCAGTTTCCTGGACAAGTCCATTTTCAGCGAAGGAGAGGATGCACGACTAAACGGGTATATACATGTACATGGAATGAAAATATTATGTCGTCTGCTTGCGACATTTACAATTAAGCAAAGGAAAAGAATAATTCTGAAAAATGTGCCTTTCATGTGGATTTAACAAACGGTATCATTGTTATGTTTATGTGTGCAAAGAGATATAACTCTTAAATGTCAGCACATGTACTTGATTCGGGATCAGTGACGTAGCGAGGATATTTGGCGCCCAGGCAAAACACCCAAATTTGCGCATCCGGAGGCCCCTGTTGCGCAGTACGTACCTTGTTTCCAAAACGAAACATAATCATTATCAGTCATAATATAATTATTAAACTATTACAATTTAATTGCTAGAAAAAGTATAGCCTAGGCTAAACTCCCTATAAAACAATACTATTAATGGGTTCAATATATAATCCAACAAATCCATTTTTGATACTTTCGGACGATTTAGGCGCCCATTTGGCGCCCCCTAGACACTGTCGCCCAATGCGACTGCCTCCCCCCCCTCCCCCTCCCCTGCTACGCCACTGTTCGGGATGAAACTAACGTGTACACTCACCAATCAACACATTGGTGAGTGTACACATTAGTCCCACTCCCCGAATCAAGGGCATGTGACTCCCAACTTTGTGGTAAATTACGGATTTATCCGGCAGTTACCAAATAGGATGAACTGTCATTCGGCTATCTGAGGGAAATAGACAAGCCATTAATGTAGGCAATATGGCGCTTTGTTTGTATAAAAAAAAAAAAAAAAAACGTTAATAATAATAATAATAATAATAATAATTAATAATAATAATAATAATAATAATAATTAATAATGAGGACTTTAGATAGCAAATATTCTTTAGAAGCTCTAAGCGCTTTACAGCATCTATAATAATATGACTACAGAAAATAAAATAATACCATGAAATTAGAAAACATAAAAAATGCTGAAAATAGTTGAGGTAGGACACATTTTTAAGTCTTTAAGTTTGCTCTTGCAGTCGAAAAAAGTGAGTTTTAAAAGCACTCTTGAAAATGATCACTGTGTCTTTGTGTCTAATTTCAATGGGCAATTTGTTCTACGTTGCTGGGCTCTTGTATGCAAAAGAACGTTGTCCATATGACTTGTTTTCATAGTGAAAATAATGAGTATACGATTGTCAGAAGAAGATCTTAAGTATTTTGCTGGTGTGTACACATGAGTGAGACCAGATATGTATGTTGGACTGGAGCATGAAACGCGCAGAAAAGGCTAGTATAGTCTCCACTCTGGTCACAGTCAGTTAGAAAGTATAAATCAATGAATGAAATGACCAAGTTGTGTGCATATTTTTGGTATTTAAATAGGCAGGGTATTAAAAACTAAAATAGATTTATACAACGTAAACACTCCGTCGTCTGCATGCAGTATCTGATTCTAATATTTTCATCAAAAATAAAGAGAACCAAAAAAAATGGATGAAAATGTGGCCTTTAAATTTGAGAACCTGTAAAGGACGTAGTTTGATGATTTATAACTTTATTGTATATACACGCATCAGAAAATTGGATATGATGGAAACACATTTTTTCATGATATTCATGAAAGTTTGTTTAATAAGGATTTTTAAAGTAGCTTTTAACAATTTTTCAGTCATATAGCTACGATTTCTGCAGTGAGGCAGGTTATAGTGATGTCTAGAACTGGGGCATCATGCCACAGACATGTAGCATGATGTCCCACCCAGTCACATTATCCTGACACTAACCTAATAATGCTGGGCGCCATTTAGTACCATTTTTGTAAGTCTTTGGTATGACTCGGCCGGGGATCGAACCCACGACCTTCCGCTCCCGCGGCGGGCGCTCTAACCACTAGGCCACCGGAGCTAACATACTGGATCTGGCAAAACAAGCTTGTTAATGAATTTTCAACGCAACGACATATTCAACTACGATATTTATACGATCAATCCTTAGCAGGACGAATATGGATTTGTTGAAAGAGTACAATGGAAAACTGAAACATGTACTTGGTGCTGGCAAATATATATTTGTTATAAGGACACCTGAAAATCTTGTTCCCTTTGTCGATATGTTGACGAACATAAGAGTATTATGTTTCATGATATTATGTCGAGTAATGCTGAGATGGACAAGATCAAATCTTAATTTTCATTGCCAAGAAGAAGAAAAAAAGATGTAATGCAATTTATCTTGCCAAAGGTTTTTATAACTTTGATCGTTTTATCAGAAAAATACGGGCTGTTTTAGATTGTTTAACCGACTTGGCAATATTGATGTGCAAAACATATCACGAGAACAATGCGGTAATGTTTCCAGGGACACATTTGTTGAGCTGTGTCTTGATACAGTTCATGGCATCACGGGTTTTTCTTATTGATTTTCTTATTTATTTATAAGTATAGTGTAAAACTGAATTTTAAGCAAACCTTGATAGAATATAACCTGGTCCTTTCACAGGGCGCTGTATATGCTGTGTCAGCAATTTTTAAAATTATTATTATTATTATTATTATTATTATTTGTTTGCTTGACTCAAACTATTGCTGATTTAGTATTTGAAAGTACATGAAATTCAATTTCTCGATATATGCGAATAGTTAGTTTACAATATTATACATTTAACATGTTACATTAATTTCAATTTAGTCATCCCTGAATACATTTTTGAATGCATGGTTCTCTCTTTTTCTGTCAAAAACACTCCTCCATGATTGGAGAATATTGAAAGATTTTGATGTTCTGTATGCTTGTAAAGTAACCACTTTATTCAATAGCGTATTTATATATAAATATACTTACAAACAGAATTGAAAAAATTAAGAATGTATTGGTCTGGGGCAGATGGTAGACTCGTTGGATAAAAGACAACAAATATGAGAACTAGAGCCTGTATTGTCCGTGGTAGTAATTAGGTCTCTGAAGAAGCCCACTGCTCAAACTGATAATTCCACACAAAAAATGCAACATACAAAGAGTCAGTCAAAGATTATCGATTTGGAGACTTAACAAATAACGTGTTTTAGCATTGGTGAACAGCTAGTGGGAACTGTATTCATTGGTGAAAGTTCTGTCAAAATAATTTGGAAATTAAGTCTCACAAAGTAAAGAAGACTTAGATCGACCGTTCTCATAGAATTGGAGGCTGAGGGGACGGATGAGTTGGGTGGGGACTGGTCGATAGTCTGAGGAGGATCTTAATCTTAATTAAGAAATACGGAATGGACAGAGGAAGCAGAGGCTGATAATATTATTAATTAACTTGGTGATGAATGTTGTCAGTAACGTTGATGTTTGGAAGAAGATTGATTCAATAATGGCCATAACTCCATCAATATTCTGGTAGGGAGATGATTTGCATTTGACGTACACTGTTATGGAAAACATAAACGATAAAAAAAATATCATGAACAGTATCTGCCTGATTCTGTGAAAAAAAGAATACCTTTTTCAATACAATGACACCGAGACAAGAAAGAACAAAGGGTGAACAAATGAGACGTACGGAGATAGACTTTACTTTACCATTACTTTAAATTACCGATAGCATTCAGTGTAAAGATTCCTAGAGCTAAGATCCCCATCTTAATTTGCAATGTACATGGATTAAAAATAAAAGCATGTGAGAAATAGATTTTTGTATTTTATATATAACTTTGAAATTTTACTAGCAAATGAAACTTAGGCCATTACGGGCTGATTGCAAACGTTGCTTTGAGTGATTACATCTACGCTACGAGATAATCATGAGAAAAGAGGGTTTTTTTATTTATTTTTTTGGGGGGTGGGGGGTGGGGGTGGAGATATTTCCTTTTATTGCAACTCATTTTTGCATGATAAGAAGAACCACTGTTGAACAATCAAATATGTTTCTTGTCCAAAACGGCAGTGGTACTCGACAATACATTTATTATGACATCATCTACGGTCCACCATCAAACCAACCCTGTTTTATGTGTTTCTGTTCGATTATTTCCTCCTGTCTGACGTACTCGTGCAATCAACCACATTTAGATACTTACGCTCCTCTTCTGACACTCGCATTCTCAACATTACAAGAATCAAAACCAAAATCCTAATGACAACGTTCTTTTACGTACCAGGGCTAGCTTCCTGGAATGAACTGCCGTTAACTTAAACGCCATGATATTGTGATCACATTTAAGAGCCCTGTAAAAACAAATCACCAATTTAAATTGCAAAAACAGACAAAATACATAAACTATATATATATATATATATATATATATATATATATATATATATATATATATATATATATATATATATATATATATACATACATGCGTGTCCTTATGTGGTAAATCATTTCCACCTGGACAGATTGGATTGTTCGAAAAATATTTTTTGAGACATCAGTTTGGCGAACTTAATATTTTGTTTCTTCTACCTCCCACATTAGAGTAAATTATTGAATTAGGTTCTGATGTATTCTGCATTTAAGTGAGCTAATTGCTAGCGGTTCTTTCGTTCGAAAAGGGATAGTTTCCCAGAACAAAATCATACCAAAAATGTGATTAGTAAAGAAGAGTCAATGTTGATGGAATCGTACTTATTAATATCTTTGCCATTTCTTACGCTCTAATTAATATTCCCATTTTCAGGTACAGATAAACATTTCTGTAATAATTGGAAACAATATAATTTTCAATTTTGTAATATAAGCCTTTTTTTATATTCAAGACTCTTGAAATGTATACAGTTCAGGTATAAATCGTGTGCCCTAAGACCAATAGAATGACCAGGAAGAATTGACTACCATCTTTCTGAAAGATTGCACTATATTTAGTATGATGATGTTGATCAAATGGAATTATTTGAAACTTATATCGTAAATTATAACTAACATGAAGAGGCATTTATGTAGGATATTTCCCTGTCACAGCTGTAAATTTTAATGATACTACAGGTACCTAAATTTTTTTTTTCATTTTTGAATGTCCGTAATGCAATGAAGCAGGACTACGTGCTAGATAAATGGGGTCAAAGGCTGCTCGATTTATTTAAAGACAAAGTAATTTTTTTTTACGGTGGATGGTTTAGTTCTGATGATATACTATGACAATACAACTGCTCTTCAAATCAGCAGATCAGTTTCTTTAAGACCATCAAAGTTGTAGGTACATAGAAAGGTTCTGAGTACTGCCTTTCAGGGAATCTTCTTATCGTGCATCAATCGGTAAAAGAACGTGATGGTAATACTTTAGGATTAGAAGTCACTGTTAGCAATGAAGAACATATTTAGTAAGAAACAAATATGAAATGGAAATAATAATAAAAATTAATAATATGAATTACGTTTAGTGCTTTGACCAATGACTCACATAGATGACCAAAGCTGGCCAGGTAGGTTAACAAACCCGCATTTGTTACATTACTAGTTCGACGCTCAATCTAATGAAATAACGAGTCCATCGGCACGGGCGTCGTTTCACCAAGATCGTGGTCAGGTCAACTGTTCTCGAAATAACATTTTGCAGGAAATCAAGAATAATTATTCACCGTACACCGAAATTTCGGAAAACAACATAATAAAAACAATGCACGCTGACATAAAAATGAAAAGCACACCGAGAAGTACAAAGCTGTACAGAGTATATAATTCATACCTGTCAAAAATCTAATCGCCTACGGCAAAACAACGTCCCGTAGAACAATAATAAGACGGTCAATACTGCATAATATTTACTAAGTAAGGTAATTTACTATCTACAAATGCAAATGCATTATATAGTTATTCGCGTTGGCAACTTGTATCGGATAATAGCCCATTTTTTTTGTTAAACCCAGAAATGTCAAATATCAATATGCATGGTTAGTATACCCTTGTCCAACATGTACATAATTGTATATGTTCAAAAAAGGTCTCCGCTGATTTGTTCTATCTTTTTGCGTTTACTAGTCCGGCGCTGATTACAAAGGATCAAGAAATGTATAACTTAGTCGATATGTTGTTTACTGATGAACACTTGAGCCTGAATACTGTGTAAATATATGCTTTGTTTTTTGTGGGTTGTTTTTTTTTTTTTTAGGGTTTAACGCCATTTTTCAGCACACGATAGGCTATACATTGCGGCCAGTATTATTGGTGGAGGAAGAACCTGGGAAAACCCACGGAAAGAACCACCGACCCACGAGAAGCTTTCTCACATAACTACATTAGCCGAATCTTAGACTCGAACCAAAGCAGACAGAGGTGAGACGGCAGTGATCTGTAACGGAAAGCGCTTTAGACCACTCGGCTATTCGGGGCCCCAAATATATGCTTTAAAAGTGTTCAGGATGCGCATACACACATAACATACGTTTTACTAGAATAAAACTAGAATTCTATGTTTGAAGAAAAGGGAAGCACGCGCTTCCTCGTTTTGATCTAAATTCCAAAGTTTGAGCCTCTTGGATATGTCCCTGTGAGTAATTAGGACATATAAGGTTATATGGCAGGGATACTTGTAGTTTTTGTGATGAAGCGTGCATGAGCGGACAACCACAGTAAGGAGGAAGCAAAAATTTGATAATAACGAATAACGCTGGAACACAATTTGCTGATGCAGGCCACGTACGTGACAATTGTATTGAAAAACATTATATTCATACAACATATTGTAATAAATTTGGAGTAAGTGTTAGTGAATTTGAACCATGCTTGGGTCGTTAGTAGTGAATTTGGATACAAGCCGAATGACTGTCCCTTTCAGTAACATAGTCCATATTAAAATTCCGCGGTATATACAAGTATTGTGATTGAAAAGGCAGCATTTATGGTTGGAAATCAGTAAATTATAGAATGGAACCAATAAGTTGGAACTTGGTAGGTGCCGTTTATGTGGCCATAGTGGAAAATGGGCGTATGTATATGAGCGTGATACGCCGGAAATTCTGTGGATTGACTGGCCTAGGGTCGCGCAGTTAAATATTTCCCAGTTAGTAAGGGAATACTAGTGGAATTTCTACGGCATGACAGGCTTGCGGTACGGAAATAGGATTATAATAAAGAAAAACCATGCTAAAGTGCGGTTAATGGACTCTTGGGCAAGTTGTCTCCTCTGGGTCGCCCATTGATTACAGCAAAGATTAATAATTATAGCAGACACGTCTTTCTTTCCATTTTACAACTCAAGTTGTATGGAAGTCTTTGGAAATTTGGGGAAAACATATGACTTCCAGCGTGACTCGTGCCAGGGTTTTGACACCGCTCGGTCAAGTGAATACCCCTGTGCGTATTACAAGAAAAATTTCTGGTGGCAGCGGTGGGATATGTGTGAATAGTTCTGTCATGGTTTGCAATTTATTCAGTTATTATGTGTGAAACAGACTATTGCTTCGCATTTGGAAAGAAAGAGGAGGGAAATTTTATGGATAGTGGGCTTTTCATTACGTTTATTGTGATTTTGCGACATTTTGTCTGCGAGAGTAGATATATGCATTTGCTGCTGAGAAGGATTTTTTAGAGGAGTACTAATGTTTAAGCAGGACTGAATAATTCATCTAGGATAAAATACAGTGGTGATACAAGAATTGTATTTGTGTAGGTCGCGCAGATTGCGAGATCTAGGTCAGAGAGAAAATAAGCGTGGGACAGGCGACACGCATTTGCCATTTCTTCTCGACACGTGGGGGTTAAAACAGGGCCAAGTGATACTTTTTGTTCTTTTAATAGGCTGGAATTGCTAAAATGTGGACGACAATCATTGGCCACGGAATTGTAACATGCTGGAATGATGAAAATGGCTGTAATTGTTTTGTTTTTGTACAATCTGATAGGAACCGCTAATGAATGGGTTTGACAACACACCCCCCACCCGCCGTGTTGTGTTTAATTGAGAAGTTTGGATTTTATAACATCAGCGACAACAACAACAACAACAACAATAAGAACAATAAGAACAACATACATAAATTTGATATAAGCGTCATACACCGGTAGAAGTGGCCAATAAAAGTTTTATATGGGTGGGTAATAATTTTTCCCCGTAATTATTACATGGATGGGTTGAGACACTTTGTCAACGGGTGACTTTCAAAGCCGCGCAGTTACAATTAAATCAGAATGCGCCCAAAGGCTATGTAAATAATTTGATTATTTGTGTGATTATTTGTTTAATATTTTCAAATTCTGTGACGACAGATGTCGGTCTTGATTGGGGTTTTATTATTGTATGTATTAGTTTTATAATTTGTAATCATGTGGTGTTAGAGCAGAAAAGTTCTATAGTTGGTTGCTGCATGAAACCAGGTGGTAAATTAAGTCTAGTTGTTTGAATTGTGCTTGGAGTTAAACATGGCTGAATTTAAAGAAAATAAGGGTATTATGTATGGCTGTTTGGAGGTTGGTGGACTATTTTTTTATTTTTATTTTTGTGTTGCTGTAGGGTACGGTTAAGTGGTGAAAAGATGATTGAAAAGGCAGTGTCAAGTCTAGCGTTCTGTTGGTGACAATAGGGTCGCGCCAGATGGGCGTTGAAGTCATGGTTGACTTATTTTTGAGGTTCTTAAGAGGTCGTGTTTCATTTGAAGAACGCATTCTCTAACCTCGTGTAGTACAGGACGGATCCTGTATTTTGATTGTCATTGAACTGTTAGCGACTTGCCAGTTGAGAATTGATTTATACAGAGCACATTAAGAAGGAAGAAAGAAATCGTCTACACGCATCTTCATGATCATATATGGTCCAGCGAGGTTTTCATCATGCATAGTTTGACTTGTCTGCATGAATGGAATGGTGTCAATTTGGAAAATTGTGAAGGACAATTCAAAGCAAGTGTTAATTATTTAGCAGCATGAAGAAATTGTAGTGCACACCACAATTATAGTTGAATCGTTATGTGATAGTGTTCCAAACTTTAGCGTTTGGGGATAGGTTTTCATAGGGTTTTAAGTCACAACTGGTGTCGAATTTGTAGTGAATTAACAGTGAAAAAAACAAATAGGATCGTCTGGCACAGACTGAGTTGAAAAATATTTGGGCATTGAAGTCATGGTTGACTTGTTGGAGGTTAGTAAGAGAAGGTGTCTCTGAAGAACGCTAACCTCGTGATGTGTACAGGTGTACCAAGGTCTATTAGGAGAACGTGTGTCCTGGTGGAAACGCAATCTCCAGACCAGAGTTTTAATGTAAAGAGGAATGGTTCTGGTTGCATTTGATGTCTGTTGTTAGAGACCTATGCTTAGACAAGTCAATTTCGAGGAAGTCGTGAGGGAGTTTGAACCCGACTAAGTGGTTGAAACATTATTTCATCTTAGATTCAACTTGTTTAGATTTGGATAGTTTATGTTGTTGTATATAATCATATTGGTAATCGTTTATCGGGTGTGGGGTTAAATTGAGAAGAAAAAAAAAAGTTCAAATTGTGATTGAGATCACAGAAATGTGACGTTTGTGCACTCGTGGGCGAGTGATATTTTAAAGGCGGGGGTAATGTAATAAATTTGGAGTAAGTGTTAGTGAATTTGAACCATGCTTGGGTCGTTAGTAGTGAATTTGGATACAAGCCGAATGACTGTCCCTTTCAGTAACATAGTCCATATTAAAATTCCGCGGTATATACAAGTATTGTGATTGAAAAGGGAGCATTTATGGTTGGAAATCAGTAAATTATAGAATGGAACCAATAAGTTGGAACTTGGTAGGTGCCGTTTATGTGGCCATAGTGGAAAATGGGCGTATGTATATGAGCGTGATACGCCGGAAATTCTGTGGATTGACTGGCCTAGGGTCGCGCAGTTAAATATTTCCCAGTTAGTAAGGGAATACTAGTGGAATTTCTACGGCATGACAGGCTTGCGGTACGGAAATAGGATTATAATAAAGAAAAACCATGCTAAAGTGCGGTTAATGGACTCTTGGGCAAGTTGTCTCCTCTGGGTCGCCCATTGATTACAGCAAAGATTAATAATTATAGCAGACACGTCTTTCTTTCCATTTTACAACTCAAGTTGTATGGAAGTCTTTGGAAATTTGGGGAAAACATATGACTTCCAGCGTGACTCGTGCCAGGGTTTTGACACCGCTCGGTCAAGTGAATACCCCTGTGCGTATTACAATATATTCCTATCATCTAACATGCATAAAGTTATATACAACATTACTTAAACAAAGTATATGATAAACAATTTAGTTGACATTCCGATCTGACTTTAACTTTATAAAATATCAGCCCAAAAACAATCTATTTGGGAGCTGAGACCGCCATAACACAGGAACAGCAGCAGAGGGGGTGAATCGGACGATTTTTTCCGACATTTTTTATTAAACCCTCAAAACGGCAAATAGAGCCTTCCTGCGAAATCTCATTTTTTTAACCAGAAAAAAAATAAGTCTCCATTTGACAAATAGAGCCTTAGTGATTTTTGTCTGAAAACATGAGATTTCGCCGGTGATACTTTATTCGCGTTTTCGTTGCTTAACCATAAATGTCGGAAAAAATCTTCCGATTCACCCCCTCTGCTGCTGATGATTTACGGTGATTTCAACCGAATATTTTATCAAGTCCGTGTCCCAGACCTTGTCTGGAGTCTTAGGACGAAAATCCTTTCAGGATGAAAATCCTAAGGATTTCACAAACAGACTAATTTGTAAAACTTCACCTTGTAAATCAATCAGATTATTAGACTGGTCAGTGAGTTTGAAATTAATTCTGGTTAATGAATTATTATGACATCGCATATAGACTGGATTCACCGGGGATTCAATGATTAGAAACCCTGGAGGGGCTGTTGGTGCAAATGAATACAAAATATATCCCTGCTGAGCTTGATTTGATCGTTCTAAATTTATTTGATAGCTTCCTTCGATAACATCGTATACTAAATTGAGCGCAATCACCGATGAAATATTCACATTGAACGGAGCAATATGCCTGCCACCACCATTTGGGTCATTATTATGTTTGAGGATTTTTATTTCCGGTGATGCTGTTCTTTTCCATGCATCATGAATTATTTTAAAACCAACATCGATAGTGTCACTGAGAAGTTTTTTTAGTTCTGGTACGTTATATCCCGGTAGTTTAAATGTTGGAATATCTTTGACGGGGATTTTATAGTCTGTTGCAAATTTTGTTCTCGATGTGGGATTATCGTCATCTAATATATCCTGAATAATTTTTAAATTAAATGTTTCCATATCGTCGATAATTTTACTGCATATTTCTACGACGCTGATAAATTCATCCCGGGTGAGAGAGCCGGATTTAAGAGATATTAAGAACAGCGAAAAATCATTTTTCATTGCTGTGAAATTTTTAACGATTTTAGATTCGTCAATAAAATGATACCCTTGCAATAGTCCCCCCCCCCCCCACACTATGTTCATATCCGAGACCAAAAAAATCTATAGTGATTTGGTGATCTTCATAACTCTTTATTGGATTATAAGGTTTTATCCTGTCTGTGATATAATCGTTTATTTGTGGTTCTGGTAAATCAACGGTTTTTCCCGGGGGTGGTAATTCAGGCCATCCTAGTACGGTCCTTATTGAGCTTTGATAAATATCTACGACATAACCATCTGTGCTTATTTCAGTGGCAGATGATAGTGTTGGCTCATGAACCGTTATAGCTATTTATGATTCTGCTCCAGTAATCGATTTTATTCTACGTTGCAATTCAGCATTGATTTGTTCAATTTGGTATGATCCGGTTGGTATGGAAACAACGTTCCAGTCTGGGGTTCCGTCGGGTTTATTCTTATTTGCAAACACTAAAGAATTATTCGGTTGTTGACCACCAAATGATTTTGATCTGATATTAGGCCAACTGTGATACACTCGTAGTTTTGCTAACGCGATTTCCTTCACTGGGACCGGAGAGGGTAAATTTACACTGAATTCTGGATTCGTTGATGTTATTGATATCATGCTGGTTTGTACTGGGTTTGTGTTCTCCACTATTTGTTGAAGTAATTCCATCTGTGTTGTCATTGTTATTATACTCATGATGTATTTCTGATTTTGACATCGCAGAATCATATATATCTACCATCGCTGAAAACTCACTCTCTGATATAATTGTATCATCGAGAGATGACGATATCAATGAGGATAATTGCGAGTATGCAGTGGATACAACATGAAATTGAATTATGTATTCTTGTAGTTTTCGTTGGCTGCATGATGATATTTTTTTTGTTATTATTGAAATAATTCCAGCGATTGTTGTTGCCGCAGAAATGCAAATTGGAACAGCTATCGGGGCCATCATTGTCACTGAAGATAGTATAATACCGGCTCCGGTGATTACACCACTCACAGCATACACTGTAACATCATTTGCGGTAATTCTCCTGCGATATTTTTTAATTTTCATTGCATACTCCTCAGTGAGGGTTTTGAGTCTAGTTTGAAATTCTCTGACCTGATCATAACGATATTGCGATGATGAAATCATTTTTATTTTAAAAACGCTAGCGTTTTCAATTACGATTTCAATTGAAACCGTTATTTACTTAAATCCGCTACGAATTCAACATACCACGTTGTTGAAACCCTAACCAAATTTTTATCAGTAGATGTTATAGTAAACTTTTCAGTTGTATTCTTGTCGATGATCGTTGAAATCGTATTATTGACCCAGGATGAACTCGACGATGAAATATTAAATTGAGTCAATGGTGTTACTAGTGTTAATCGATAAATACCCTTAACGGTTGCAGTGATATCTAATTTGTTGTTTGTAGGTGTCCACGCAAATGATCCGTGTTGGATTGTGTATACTACGTTGTTGGTTTTCTCATGAGGAATTTTTGTTTTTTCAATGACTGTTATCATCCTCGAAAAATCATTTTTGATGGCCTCGGTGAAGATTTTCGTCTCATCGATGGATTTTTTTGATATCCGGAAGTTTTAGTTCAATTTTATCGAATGTAGTTCCAATAAATTTATCAATGATATTTCTACGAAATGAGGTAAACTGTTTTATGTGTTCTTCGGTTTTAGATTGAAGTGTTGCTAGTTCCAACACAGAATTTTTCAACTCATCGTTGAGAGTTTTAAATCGATCTGTAATCGTCGAAAAAAGTACGCCCGGTTTGAGTTTACCCTGATCCGAAAATAACGCAACGGTGTTCTCGATTGCGTTTCGTTGTTTAATCAAAATATCATCCAACGACACATCACTGGTTTTCAATTTACCCTGTTTGTCTTGAAATACAACTATTTCGTTCGGGTCAACACTTGTTAAGTTCAACGTCTCAGCGATTTCATCTTCAATTATTTTTTTATATCCTTGATAGAATCAGGGGTTGCAGTGCCATCGGGTTTGGGTTTCAAAGATCTCCCCCAAATATCAATCATGATATTTTATACATCTCTCTCTAAAATCGTTTCTGACGACTTCGACTACTAGTGTATTCATTTACGACAATGTGTGGTGGTTTTCTAGATGCTGAAATAGCGTTAAGGACATTTAATACTTCACTGCCGCATATTGGTGGATCATTTGTTGTGTTGGCAGCGTAGAATACCAAGTCTTCATTGGAAAATTTTTTATGTAACGCATAAACTCTTTTGGCGGTGCTAATCCATATGAATCAAAATAGACGATTGCCCGTGGATCAATAGCGTATGCAACCCAGTGAGTTCCAGGTCCGGTGCTGTTATCTAAATTAATAATACCGGTTTCAACATCATTGGGTTGTGTCGGTAATTGATCTTTCATAAAAACGCCACTGAAGTTTTTAATCGCTAGTTTTTTTAGCAGCATCCATTAAATCAAAATTGGACATAGATTTCTCAATTAATAAACCGTTCCTGGGATTCTCAGGCCTTTTCCGCTGTACCATGAATACGGGGTTCCTGGTAGTCTTAGACCCCTTCCCTTTTTTATATCCCTGTCCAGATGCCTTCTTTAGTGCCATTCCTGCTGCAGTACCAACGGCTCCTAACGCCGCTGCTTTAGCCACTGCTGGGGCTGCTGCTGAAATCAAGGCCGGAATCGCAGCTAACAACGGGAAGATACCGCCTGTTTTAATCATATTTTTTGATAGCAGCCGCAGAAAGAGTAATCTGAACACCTTTTTTTGCTACAAGTGCATCATTGAAATGTTTTACTTGACGAGTTGTCAGCGATAATTTATTTGCACCACCAGTCATTTGATTGGGTTTCAACGTGATAGTGGTTCCACATTTTTTTAGCTGATTCCGATTGCAATTTCTTGATTTGACCGGGTGTCAAAGACACATTGATATTACTATACGACATTATTCATAATTGATTGATTCTAAATCGTTTACAATTTCAATGAAAAATCGTTCAAAGATTTTCCACTGGTGCATCAATGATTCTCATTCTTCCTCCAACACCTTCAAGCAGCATTGATTTATCACTGAGAATGACAGCAACCGCTCTATAATTAGCAATATCACCAGGACGGGTAACATTAGCTCTAAAATGTATATCAACAACAGATTGTCTTGCTAAATCAAGATGTTCCAGTGAAAAGTAATAAATCGGATAGAGGCTTTTAAAATCCAATTGTGATATTTGTAGACCGGTATCCACATTTTGATCACGTGCCATAAACGACAACAACCTATGATACACGCGTGCAATATGATTTTCGGTGTAATTAAGTTGTACATCTTCAGATGGTTCCTGCTGGCCGTTTATTCTCAGTGAGACGTCTTTAACACCTAATTGATCAAATATCATATGGCTGGAGAGTTGATTGCCAACTCGTGTGTTATCCTGTAACGCAATAAATATATGACGTGGCGCAGCAACACCTTGTTTTGATGCTAGATTCCACGTGAATAACCCGTTCAGATTTGATTGTTTAACATCCGTGGTCACTGATAACCAACTTAGTAATGATTTTCCTCCTTGGTCCATAAATGATAATAATCGTACTTCTGCGGTAATTGCTGGAGTCAACACTGGCATCCACAATGATATTTTTGTTAAATTGACTTTACCGGCATCATCATTTATATGTGCTGCAGCTGGGTTTGCTGGAATCCTCCAAATTGCGTCATTATCATCACTCTTTCGTACAAGCGATACTGTATGCTTCGCCCCGTAGATAACTTTTCTGACGTTTCTACAGAATCCAAAAATATGATGCAGTGGAATCGCGCATGAAAATGATTTACGCCCTACTCCCAACATTGCGTTTCGTGTTGCAGCTCCTAGATTGAAATTAACATCGTTGTTTATAATCATATCTTCGGCATCAGTATTAGCGGTACCAGCATTATTCTTTGGTCGTCTTACAACAAATTGATTTCCTCCAGCGGTATTTTTAACATCTTTTGCAAACATCATAGAAGGTCCTGCTGATCTTGTATAATCATCAGAATATCTTGCTAGCCCGATTATTGTTGTAGCCACATCAACATCACGATCTATCGACTCAATTTCTTTTCCATCAATGAGATATCTAGCACTCTCAAATAGCGCCATGATACCATTATTGACAAAACCGACTTGAGTACCAGCTGGATACGGTGCTGGTACAGTAGTAGTATCAGCAGCTGTTACAAGTTCTCCTTCTACTTTGATAAATGCTTCACAAGGCAAAAAGTATTTACTGGTATCATGGACTTGAAGTTCAATTCTTGATCGACTATTTGAGTCAATTGCATGATAGGCATAATATTGATAATCGCGTACAGAATCATCCTTGCCAACTGGGGCGTCTATATCAAACGCTGGATCACGTGACTGTTTGAACATTTTATTCTATTTATCAGAGTCTAAATCGCGATTTTCCATTTCATCGTCGTAGTTTTTTAAAGCCACTTCCCGCTATCATGTTTGCAATATTGCTTTGGTCACTTGGAGTCACCAATGATGCTAATTTTTCATCTACTGCGTTATTTATAATTTTACTAACACTTGCAGGCATTTCCGCTGTAGACGGTAATGGTTTCTTTTTTCGTCTCACTAATGATGTTAATTTATTCTTCGCAGCTGAAAACACTTTTCCGGCAAGATCTCCAACAGTACTAATACCCTTATCACGAATAACATCAATGGCTTTCATTGATAATTGTTTAGCTAACGGCATCACTTTTGGGGCCATTCTCGCAAAAAACCCTGCAATGGTATTACCTAAACCATCTCCGTAGTATGCTCTATAAACTGGAAACCGTGAATTAACTACATAGACGGGGGTTGGTTTATCATGATTATAGTGTATAATCATCTTGTTATAAAACTAGTAGTTTTTTAATTAGTGATCAATCGCTGTAATAACCATGGGCATCTTTGTGATTTTCAACTAATTCAGCAATGAGTTTTCGATATACATTAATGTCCATGATACTATCGGCAAATAATCGTCTACAGATATCAGCTGCTTCATTAATTATCTCGACGGAGTTGTTTCCGGCTCGTTTCCCTCCGATGAGAACTTCTAACCGTGATATATCACTGAGAATGTTACCAGGACAAGTAACGCTAGTGTTTTCAACTATGCCGCTGCCTAAATACCCATCTCCAGTTGACTCCTCTTTACCAAAAAATCCATTTGTATACTCTACTTTACTCAATACTTTGTCTTTAAAACTCTCAAAATCATTGCGGTTACTTTCTGTGATTCTAAATCTATCACGGTTTGCTAAGTATACTTTTTTTTATCCAATTCTCGTCGTTTTTTATATACTCTTTATACCCTTTGTTTACAGCAATTTCTCTTTGATCGAGTGAAAAATTCCGCACGGTAAAGTTAATTAAATTATTGTCATCTTTAAAACTTTTAATTATGCTGTATGCATAGTATGTAAATATATTTTGCGGTGAATACATTTTTTCTATAGTAACGTCTTCTTCCTCTTCTTGTTTTCTTGCAGTAGCACCTAGTTCTTCTAGTACTCGCTCTTTTTTTTTTTTTTTTTTGTTGCCGTGAAGTAGCTACTATATCTACTGGAAGTGTTTCTAAAGACTTTTTTGTTTGTTTAGTTCTTTTTGCTATTTTTCTAACACAGGGAGAAAAGTCTCTTCTTGTTTTTTTCCTTGTTCAGAGATTGTTGACACTATCTGTTTCGTTGTTGTAGATATTGGTTTAAACAATTCTTCAGATCCCGCAGCAAAATCAGTCTGAAGACTCTGTCGTTCTTGCAGTTTATTCCTGACAGAGTCGCGAATTGGTATAAATCTCTTAATTGCATCTAGCCGCTCACGAGCCAATCGGGTCGTTAATGCTTCATTGACTATTATTTGAAATCAGAAACAATTTTTCAATTGTAAAACAATTTTCCCCATCGATGATTAACTAATCGGAACAATCCTTTAACGGTCCAATTTTTTATTCAGTGTGAAATATTTTTATTTTCTATTGCTGTGAAATATTTTTATTTTTTATTCAGTCTGAAATATTTTTAATGCTGTGAAATATTTTTATTTTTTATTCAGTGTGAAATATTTATTATTCAGTGTGAAATATTTTTATTTTCTATTGCTGTGAAATATTTTTATTTTTTATTCACTGATTTTGCCTGTTTTTCACTGATTTTTTGACAGTTGGGTGGTTTTTTGTGCCATTTTGTGCCATTTTGGTGGTTAATCTCTTTGAGATTTTACGGTCAAACGGTCGATTTTGCATTGGATTTTCCATAGGGAAAAGCTGTTAGAACTCATTTTTGATGATTTTTGGTCGTTTTTCATCAATTTTTGCCTGTTTTCAGTGATTTTTAGTCATTTTTCATCGATTTTTGGTTAAAAAAAAAATCGTAGGGTAAAGTAGTCGATTTTGCATTGGATTTTCCATAGGAAAAGTTCTTAAAATAACTTTCAAAGCTGTTAGGAATCATCAGTGTGTGAAATATTTTTATTTTTATTGCTGTGAAATATTTTTATTCAGTGCCTTTTTATGTCATTTTGTGTCATTTTTGGGCCATTTTGTGTCATTTTTGATGGTTTTCAGTTGAAAATTTCTTTGAGATTTTACGGTCAAGTAGTCAATTTTGCATTGGATTTTCCATAGAGAAAAGCTGTTAGGATTGATTTTCATCGATTTTTGGTCGTTTTTCATCAATTTTTGACTGTTTTTATCGATTTTTGATGAAAAACCCTGTAGGGTAAAGTAGTCGATTTTGCATTAGATTTTCCATAGAGAAAAGCTGTTAGGATTCTATTTTATTTTCGCAGTGTGAAATAATTTTTTTTATTCAGTGTGAAATATTTTCACTGATTTTTTTACATTTCCCTTGAGGGTCGGCTTCAAAAATGAAAATCTCTTTGAGGGTCGGTCAATCAAAATCGTTCATTTTCTTGAATTAATGCCCGTAGGTTTCTAATTTTAGAATTAACCTCCTTTTTCAATTCATATTCGTTACCTAATTCTTTTCGTATTCCTTCCACGATAGTATATAACGAAACAAACACAACTACTTCACTGGAAGATGCAAGAGAGTCCCTAATAGAATTTTGAATTTTTTTGATGAGCGCATATTTCTTTGGTAGCATATATTTGTTAGTGCTAACACCATATTCTATATCCTGAAAATCCGACTTGATTTGATCAGGATTTAAGCCATCTGATAGTTTGATATCCTGATTTTTCAATTTTGCTATTTCAACTATAATGTTATTCATATTTTCAGAATTCATATTATATAATAATTACATATTTCTAATTGAAAAATATGACGCATGAGACATAACTAAATTGAATTTTTTGTCCAGTCCTTTTTGAAATCGCCGATCGATAACGCCCTTCTGCAACATATCGTACTGAGGGTTTACAAATATCGAAGTGCCTACCGGCGCTAGTTATCGATTGAAATATTTTTTCTTCCTTAGTTGCCGTATTCAAAGATTTTACTGGTCTCGCTTTTTTTGAGCATTTTCCAGTCTTTCCTCGTTTCAAATTTTCACTCTGTGTGATAGCTTGCAGATTTGATAAAGAATTGTTCTTCGGATTAGAATCCTTGTGATCAATAACAAAATCACCCTCGATCAATCCATAAAAACACTCGTACACGAAACGATGGCAGTAATAAAATTTCCTTCCAGCGCCAAACTTCAAATACCCACCACCATTGTCAGAACCAACTGGTTTCTTCAGTCTACGGTTTCTGACAGTACCATCACTGGATGCTTCATAATTTGTAATCATAGGGTGTGGTCTGAATTCTTGGTTCATTCGTATACTAATACTATTGTTTGTCTAATTCATTGTTTGGTTTAATAATAAATCTTTCAATATAGTCTTGAGGGGTTCTTATGATTTTATCGCTGACTTTGTCAGTGTCAGGGACGTTATCAGTGTCAGGGTCAGAATTTTTGATTGAAAATCCATTTTTGATTCTTTTATCATAATAACGCTTCAACTCCCTGTATCGCTTACCACCACAATTTAGACATAATTGCGATTTTCCCCTAACCCCAACCCCACATCGAATACAGGGTAACGGGCCAAGGCTTCCACGACGAAAGCTTTGCATATGATACCCACAGAATTCATTTCTGCATGATTTGTTACAAGGAGTCACTGATCCAATCATGAGCCATTTGCAATGATTCATTATACTTAAATCTTTCATTTAAATGCTTGTTTTAATTATAGTATGGAGGAGTTCGAGAGATTATCGAAAATTAAGCCCTGGAAAAGTGTTCAATTCAATCTTGATAGAGTTTCTGATACACCAAAGAATAAAATTTTTGATAGAACCATGATTAGTAAAATAAGAGACTGTTTTAATGAATTCAAGCGTGATGGGGCATCTCACTGTTGGTCAACATTTCGAATTGGTGGTGTTGTTGACGCTACCACGAATGATGAAAAAGCAGCAGTGATAATCTCACGTCTTGGGGAAGAAAGAAATTTTTTTCGAATAAAATTCCTTATCCGTGATGATGGAAAATGGATCATTAGGGATAAATTTGAACCCATTCTTAAGGACAAAAAAACTGTCACTGTGAATCAGGATTCAAAACCAGGAATTTTGACTGGAATTGATAAACCATACTACGAAAGATCTTATCCTGTCACAGCAGTTGTTTACGGGATATATCCGCTCAATGAAAAACCTGATATTGCAAAACTAGCACCCATGAAATATTCGACAGGGCTCAATTGTGTAGCAGAACGAATAATGGAACACTTCACAAATGCATCCCGGGGAAATAAATTAACTGATCTAAGACGAAAAAAAATAACCGAATGGGGACTGACAGTGAAACAGCATGGGGCAACAATTCAGGATATAGCTAAATTAGAAACATCATTGAGATTTCCAATATCAGTAACGACAATCACCGGTGAAGTATTATACGAATCGAAATATAAATCAAAAGGAGCTCCAATACAGATTATTGATCATAACGAACACGCGTGGTCATCTGCAGTAACAATATTCCCACGGGATAGAACCGTAAAATATCTGTTTGGAACAGAAGAGTTTTTTTCAGAGCAGAAATTATTTGATGCTATTTACCATTTGAGTAAAAACGATCCTGTGTCAATGTGGCTATTTCATAGTACTTCAGACGAGGAATGTAGATTTGATCAGTTTGTAAGGCCCAACGGAGAATTATACCGTACTGAAGAGCTGCATAATCAAATGAAAAAACTAGCTAGTGAGTTTTCACTGGAGGGGGAAGACAACGATCAATTATTAGCAAACTGTTTTACACTACCATCAATTGCAGCACATTTTGCTAGGAAGAAAAACGCGTGGAAACCAACGAGAAGTGAGTTTTTATCAAATGTCAGATTGTCCTGTCTTGAATATAGCCATGGAGGGTTATGGAATACAAAATACACCGCTGAAACCGTTATTTCCGTTGATATGATTGCGTGTTATCCAGGAAGTTTTCTTGGGTATGGAGAATGCGAGAAATATTTTAAACGATTTGGACACCCCACACACGAAATGACCCGTGTTGCGATTAATGGACCACTGCCTGATTTTGATTTAACAGGATTCGCTTGTGTAGTATCATTTGAAATGGCTACAGGACTTCATCCGTGTAGTTATCTTTGGATTGGTAAACACATGTCTGAAAAACACTGCTTGATTGTAAGATGTTAAAATCATTAATTGTCAGTGAAGCAATTATATCCTACCGAGCACAGAAATCAGTCTGGTTACCACAACCCGATCTAGAAAAAAATAATTAGCGAACAGCGAAAATTGTTTCCTGATTTTAATGAACAACAAATCATGGATTGGTCTAAACAGCTATTTGAAATCAGAAACAACGAAGCAAAAGATCTTGGACGAAGAATAATCGGTAAATTTACCCAGGGTGGTAAATACGATAATACAAGATATTCTTCACGGTTAATTATAGACAATGCTGAATACGATTTTGTAATCGCGGATTTAACGAATAAAGGCCTATATGTCAATCGTAAAGACGCATTTCTGTCCGATGGAACCAAATTGGGTACAATTGTTACCTACAATGATGGATACAATCCGCAGTACACACACTTAAGAGCTTCTATGCTCGGTTATGCTTCTATTAATCTGTTTTCGATGATCAATAAATTTCCTAACACCGCAGTTAGAGTTGCCACTGATTCATTTTACATAAATAGCAAAATGGCTGATTTTAAGGCTACTGGCAACGAGAATTGGGGGTCATGGAGAATTAAGAAAGAAATGCTTCATGACTATATTCAATCAGCAGATGTTACAATTGAAAATAATTATTTAGAAAGCAATCAGTGTTCAGAATTTTCTAATGCACCACCGTGTTCTGATCCAATCTGTAGATATAAAACAGTTTATTTAAACGGCTGTGGTGGGTCAGGAAAAACAACCCGGGCAATTGAGTTATTTCGTGGGAAATCAAATATGATTGTGTTAACACCAACACACAGACTTGCCAGAGAAAGGATACAGAGAGGGGTAAATGCCTGTACGTATCACAGTTTTTTCCGATGGAAGGGAGATAAGTGGACTCCTGAGCGCATGGGAGAGAAATTTATTCCTGAAATTATCATTTGGGATGAAATAGACACAGTGCCATTAGATGTATTAAAAATATTTCTTGAGTGGTTGTTATTGAAAAATACAAAAATCGTTATGTGCGGTGATCACGGCCAACCACCACCATTTGTCGGTGCATCCCCCCATGAATGGCTAAAGGGTTTTGTAGACTATTATGAAGAAATTGATACCGATCATAGATCACTTGATAATGAATTAAAAGAATTTAAGAAACTAATTAGATTACAACCGGATAGAATCCAGTGTGAAATAGCGCGTGAAATAATTTCGGAAACTCCAATGAATGATTTCTGGGAAACATGGAGACCAAATGATTTGATAATTGCAAGTAGAAAAATAGTCAGAGACACACTTCAGATGAAGTTATTTGAATTGCATAAAAAAGATTTGCAACACTTCCTGTGCCCCTTTGTTATAGGCCATCGGATACACGAAAACAGAACATTGAAGTTGATATTCCAGGACAGAGTGAAAAACAAATTCTGGTATTAAATGATATTGTGCTGGTTGATATCAATGTCGTTGAAGATGCATTGCGTGCTAATAAATCCCCATGGACGCTAGGATACGCAGCAACAATACATTCTTCGCAAGGATTGACTATATCCGATACAATTGTTTGGATGGTAGATAATCGCATCGAATGGTCGAATTTAGTCTATCTTGCAGTATCCAGAGTACGAAAAATAAATCAACTTCGAAGAATTGTTTTAGATGATAATGACACAACAATGGATGATATTGATGTTAAAATTATTGATAAAAAACTCTCCGGTTACAAACAACAAGACAAAAAAAACAACGAGAATTTGATATTGATGCTAAATTAATAATCACTTTGAAGAAACAACAGAATAATCACTGCGCAAGTTGCAATTGTATAATGCGCTGGCAGTATTCGAATAAGGATCCTCGCCAATTTACCGTAGACAGATTTTGTTTTTAACGGTTCTGCTTCTTTGTATCGACTTGCAATATCAACTACGGTTAGAGCGTATTTGTAACCGTTGTCATGTGGCAAAAATAATATATCAGCCTGATGAACTTCATTAGGAAAGGTCACATCAAAATGCGAGAATTGAATTTGTTTAGGCGGTGGTAGATAAATTTGCCATAGTGCCTGTTTAGATAACCAATGAGCCGCAGTGGGTTTTTTTCACTTTTGCAGCGCTAGCGAGTTTATGGATTGCTGATTTACCCCTCCAGTATCCTCTTGGGGAATAATAAATTGATTCCATTTTGTTATTAATTACCAGCACCTAACATCAATTTACTTTTCATAGCCGATTTTATCAAAAAGGAAGCCAATTTTTCTTTGAAAGTTTTATCAGGAATGGCATTTAACGCATGAATTAATTTCACATCTGCTAGATGCCTGTGTTGCAAATTGCTGCTTTTATAAGCAACATCATGAAGGTGACACGCCTTATCAATGGCGTTTATTGGTTCTTCACCGGGGTTGGGTTGGTTATGATTATTGAGTCTGATATCAAGTCTGGTTCCGGGTCCACAGTAGCTATATCCTGGAAGGTGTTTTTCTCCAGGGTATTTTGCCCATGGGATTCCAGGGAGTTTAGTTAGCTTGGCTGCGATATCACCTCCTCGTTTTTTTTTTTAAAGGTTCCTTGGGTTTAGAAACAAATCTAAATTTCTTTGTACTACACTGTACGCATTTACCAGAAAGCGCTGATCGGTTATTTTTAGTTGTAATTTTCGTCAAGTCATCTGTGCCAGTACGCGCCTTACACTTCACACAATATAGATCCATAATTTATATATAACGGCATGAATATAATTGATTATTCAGCTACCCGACGACGGGAACCTATTAAACATCATGAAATGTTGCCGAATTCAATTAGAATGATTATAATCGGACCATCTGGAAGCGGAAAGACACAACTGCTACTTAATTTGATAACGAGATGGATGAAATGGAACAAATTGTATTTAATAGCCCCGAGTGTAGACGATCAGCGATGCTATGAAGTGCTAAAGGATTTTAACGAGAAAGCAAAAGAATTTCAAATCGATGATGATATTATTGAATTTATTACTGATATAGAGGAAGCCCCGAGCATTGATGCTATTGATGGAAGTATTAACAATTTAGTGGTATACGATGATATCATGTTAGATAATCAAAAAAATCCTGCTAGAATATTTTCCCGAGGCAGACATAAAAACACTGATGTGATATATGTCACTCAACGGTACACACAAATACCAAAAGTGATCAGAGATAATTGCAATGTTTTGTGTGTATTCAACGGCGTTGATACTCATACGCTACGAAATATTCATCAGACCTGGTGCAGCGGTGATATGAATCATAATCAATTTAGAAATTTCTTTAGTCACGCTCAGTCAAAACCACACGGATTTGTGACAATAAATTTAGCAGACCCGAGGACACGATATCGTATCGGACTTGATAAAATATTCGGTTGAAATCACCGTAAATCATCAGCAGCAGAGGGGGTGAATCGGAAGATTTTTTCCGACATTTATGGTTAAGCAACGAAAACGCGAATAAAGTATCACCCGCGAAATCTCATGTTTTCAGACAAAAATCACTAAGGCTCTATTTGTCAAATGGAGACTTATTTTTTTTTTCTGGTTAAAAAATGAGATTTCGCAGGAAGGCTCTATTTGCCGTTTTGAGGGTTTAATCAAAAATGTCGGAAAAAATCGTCCGATTCACCCCCTCTGCTGCTGGAACCATGCAATTAACCCACTTTGCATGTGGCCTGTGCATGTAGTTTTTAAGGTATGACCCAGGGATTAAATGATTTATGGTGAGGATGGACCTCGGGACAATTTTATATGCATGTATAAATTTGTCTTGTCAATATATATCGGCCCCAAATATGTATTAACACATAAGATTCAACCCGGAACTATAATGTATATACTGTCGAAATGACCCTTCAACTGACCATTACTCATGAGCCGCGAGATATACCTAAAATGTTCACCGATGTGTGAGAACAAATGCCTGCACGCAATTTCACATTTTACAGAATATGCCAAATCAGTCCATACAATTTTAGTCAGTATCGAAACAGGTTTGGGACTGATTTATCGGCCTAACTAATTGAGGATTGGGTTCGACCCCGTGGATCAATGTCGTTTGCATTTAGAATATTTTTTTCCCTCATCCCGAGTAAGTCTTGTTGTTGTTATAGTGTTTAACGCCATCTCAGCAGAATATATGCTTAACATGGTGGCCATTATAAATAGTGGAGGAAGAACACGGGAACACCCCGGAAAGAACCAGCGACCCACGAGAAGCTACCGGCAATCTTTCTGACATACACACATTGGCCGACCCCAAGACTCGAACTCACGCACACAGGTGAGATGGCAGTGATCCGTAACGGTGTGTGCTTTTAGACCACTCGGCAACTCAAACTCCCTTCATCCGAATAAGCATGTAGGGTTATAAGCTGGAGATTCCTTGACAAGAACCGTGCACTTAGAAATGAGTAGAAAATAAAACAAAACTCAAATTTGAAAATGCAAATTATAAATACAGACGCGAGGACGGAAACTTATGCCATAGTGCAGATGATAAGTATTATAATTCAATTGACATTCAGAGAGTACATATTGCCGTGATTTAAAAAAAAAAACAAAGTTAATTTTTTCTTATTAAGTCACTGAGATAGGTATTGCTCCCTCACAATACCGAATGGTCAATCTCATTTACATACATTTGCCTTGTCATGCCAAGTAAATGTATGACTGAAAAATTTTTAAAAGCTACGTTAAAAATCCTAATCAAACAAACAAACAAACCAAGTAAATGTATGTACAACTTTTACATGGTTCTTGGCGGTAAGGATGCACAATATTATATCACCTAAGGATTTCATTGTAATACATGTTGATTAGTAATATATACTTCAGTCATTGATCATACATGCCAATTCTCCTACATGTTAAACAGTCAAAACCTCGGGTTATCTGAAATTTATATAAGCTCATTCCAGGGGTGTGATAACTGTCCAAAGTATTGGCACAAGTAACACCCACATGACTATCATTGACAAGCCTGTGATGTGTTATGCTGTGATGAGTAATTCATTAACACCACGCATGTGCGACTGCATCACAAAACTGGTTTTATCTCGTGTCATATTTGTAAATGTCTATCAAAGGCTTGCGGAACAATAAAAAAAAAAACTTTCTTTCTACGTGACAGGAAAATTATGTTATGTCATTGATTATCAGCAAAATGAAAATGTGTGATAGAGAATTACTAAAAAACTTATGTGCTGGCGAAATTTGAAGGTAACAACACATACTGCTTACATTAAAAATCGACATACAGAAATCTCTATTGACTAAGCCTATCTTTAATTCAAACCCTTTTGCACAAAACTCATGCTCTCGTTTGACCCCTCCACCCGTGGGTGATTCGTTCCAGGGTTTTCCCGGGTTCTTCCTTCACCAATAATACTGACCGCCATGTGTAGCCTATTTTGTGCTGAAAAATGGCGTTAACCCCTACAATAAAAACAACAACAACAACAACGATCCCACCACCCACATGGTTTTTTAGTTGATCGTTATCAACGAAATTTTGTTTGTTTGATTAGGATTTTTAACGTAGCTTTGACAATTTTTTAGTCATGTCGCTACGATGTCTGCAGTGAGTCAGTTTATAGTGATGTCTAGCACTTTGGGCATCATGCCGCAGACATGTAGCATGATGTCCCACCCAGTCACATTATCCTGACACCAGGCCTACCAGTCCTAACACTAATCTCTTAATGCTGAGTGTCAAGCGAGGCAGCTGTTAGTACCATTTTTGTAACTCTTTGGTATGACTCGGCCAGGGATTGAACCCACTACCTCCGGCTTCCGCGGCGGACGTTCTTACTACTAGGCCACTGGAGCGGTTACCAACGACATTTAATACGCTCTACGATAACAGCTAAATATAAAAAAATCGCAAATTTTTCGTGATGATAAGTTCATTATAATGAAAGTATCGGTTGTTATTTATTTATTTATTTATTTTTTTATTATCAGATTTAGCACGAATTTTGTATTGTCAAATATATCCAGAATCTGACCTGATCTTTCGAATGTATGAACAGGGTACTTAACACATACTGGAATGTGCGGATTAACTGCTAATCATACTGAATAGAGATATAACCCCACTTTCGCCCCATAACTTATATATTTATCAAATGGAGATAATGTATGTGAAGGATTATCAACCCAAATGAACCTTATAATATTTCAATGTAAACACGATGACACGCTGGTCATTGAAAGTATTGGTCAACTGTCAACTTGATTCGTCACGCTCTAAAAGTTGGGTGGCGTCGGCGAGTCGTTCATTACATCATCTTCTGCAACAGATACATGTAGACCATCTTGGAAATAGGTTCGAGAGAACCTATATTCTAGCCTGCAAGATTAAATATAAGTATCAACATAGCGCGGGTCTTAAACACAAGTTTAAGTTCTCCACGGTCTTGCAGCTATTGAGAAACCGCTCGGGTGGTCTAGTGGTTAGAGCGTCCGCCTCGGAAGCGGGAGATCGTGGGTTGGAATCCCGGCCAAGTCATACCAAAGATTTACAAAAATGGTACTAACAGCTTCCTCGCATGGCGCTCAACAATTATAGGTCAGTGTTAGGACTGGTCGGCCTGGTGTCAGGATAGTGTGATTGAGGGGGATGGGGAGTCATCATGCTACATATCTGCAGCATGATGCCCCAGTGTTCGACAACACTATAAACTGCCACACTGCATACGTCATAGCGATGTGACTGAAAAATTGTTAAAGCTGCGTTAACAATCTTAATAAAGCTCACTCACACTCACACTCACACTCACTCACAAGCAAATGAGATTTCAACTTTAAGTCATCTATCCATATATATTTTTTTTACTATTCAAGTCATCATTGTATTTTCATCGTTGTACTAAAAATGAAGTTGCGGAACTCGAAACGCAGGAATTAGATTAAATGTTTTCCTGCCCTAACAAAGTTGCGCTCACATACAAGTTGCCGGTACTTACAGACACAGGAGCTCGATACAAAGAAAATTAGAAGTATCCGTCAATTAATTGAGCACTTTAGGTTCTTTCTTGTAACGATACTCCCTCCAGTCCACAATTCATTGACGGATACTCCTGATTGTCTGTGTAACGAGCACATGTGCTTACAGAGATATGCGATTTTACGACATACTCCTACATTAATCTGAGCAAAGAGTTACATATGAAGGTAAGTTTCTACTTATCTTTCATTTCTTAATTAAGTCTCTCAACCCGTTTCATTGGAAGAATCATGCACGTGTTTTCAAATATCCACAGCTTCCTCCTCTGTCAAGAGCACTTTGAAGCACATGGACATGCATTGCAATTCATTTTACTATATGTTCTTTACATATATTTCTCAGTACTGACCTTTACACTGTGTGACAATCAATACAAATCATATGTTAATCTAAAATACCTCCAAAGATGACTTCACGGTGAAGTTCTTGTCAAAGGTTCACCGGCATATTTTTGAGAGGCTGCACTGTAAACAGAGCAACATATAAACAAAACACAGATTTCACTTTAGGATAATCACCAAGATCTTATTTCTCAATGTGCACTGTCGCCGAAATACACACAGACAACCACTCTCTGAGCTCATATTCTCAAGAATAAACAATTACCTTTAAATCCCTACCAAAGATGCATTAATATAACTCTTCTATCACCACCAAAATGAGAGAGGTAAAAAATGTTCCAAACATAGACTAAAATAGAATGGAAATACTAATTGTGATGCGATTTCACATATACGAAATTTTTAATTTTTTATGTATTAGTGTTTGTTAGTTGTTTTCTGTGATTTTATATTGTCTATAATTGTTTTCTATACTTGACCTTATCTAAAGTCAAGTTCATTGTGTACGTGACCTGTAACTTTTATTTTCTAAAAAGATAATACACAGCTGATATTTCTCTGTGAGCGTGTGATTAAATACTATGATAATTAACAATGGAAGTAAATATGTTCATCTTAATCTGAGTGTAGGACATTGGAATCACACATACCCTCCACATGACAAACCTGGTCTACCTGATGTTTCCCATGTTCTTTATCAGAAATTTATAAGAGATCTTATCTTATTGACAACTTAGGATATTCTAGAAATTAACTTTTGGCCCTCATCCTGGTTATTCTGTCGTGTCTTGGTTTCTTATATAATTTTGTTTACTTGAAAAATTACTCGTTCTTGCATTTAACATCTGAGGCAGAATTAGTCTTATTGTTGTGTTCAGTTTGTTTGGGTGGAATAAGTTATTCAAATTCTTATTCACTGTAAATAAAAAGTGATCTACAACAATATTCGTGGCCACTAACATTCATTTGGAATTATGTTGATTTCAGACAAGAACATTTTTTTTACATTAAGGTTTTTTGATACATCAAAAGACTGTTAGCACATCGCCACGCTATTGGCCACTGGCGCATTAACATAGTCTAGACTACAGGCACGTAAACAATTCAATATTGGAATTAATTTGAAATACCGCTGGAATTTATTTGGAACTTTGTACATTTGGATTTGTGATACAACTTGTAGGACTATTTGGGATTTAATTGACGATATTGTAAGAAGATGATATAGTTCAATATCATTTGTATATGAAAAACGAAGTCCATTTGGTCTTTTAGATTTTGAATATGTACGCACAAATTATTTTGCGGTAATCATTACGTCAAGTTGTGCATCAGTAATCTTGCACATGTTTAAACAATATGACACGTGCCCATATTGGGCAAGAGTTACACTAATTAAAGTCTAATTAAACAGCAGCTAATAATATCATGTTTTTAAACTCAATTGCATATCTTGTATAACATTATCAGATCCAGAATTTCGTATACATTTTCTCTGTACCATACCATACGTAAAGAGTTACGTTTGACCTTGATAATAACGAAAATAAATTATGGATTCTCTGTCATAACATGTAATTAATATAAGAAAAAACTTGTTTCCAGAGAAGGAGTGATGTAAGCAAGTCTGATACATGAGTACAAGTTACCGTAAACACACTAAAATATATTAAAATTTACGAACCCTTTGCGACCCTTCCTTTCATGAAATGTCATGAGAAACACGATGCTTGTTGTAAGTAAATCACGAGTCCACAAGAAAATAGTACACAGAGGTTCCTTTAATTTCCCTTCTTTTGTTTTCCTATTTCGGCACCTGTATAGCACAACGGTAGTACATTTGTTATGCACCTGTGCGTCCCAGATGTTTGGCTCTAGTACGTGCTAGACTGGAGTGCGAAGGCAGGATATGAGCTGTTTTGACATGATAGTATAGTTCAAACGTGCTTGACTAACAATTCCTGGTTTTTTGGTTCGTTGACAAGTGTGATATGTTTCGGAGCAAGGTACTTTATCTATATTGCCTGGGCAATAAATAAGTTTGTTTCTGTTTTTTGGGGGGTGGTGGTGGTGGTGGTGGTGTCATATACTGATGTGCTGTAAAATGCAGCAATGCAATGAAACGAGACAGCGAAGTGTTAATATTCCACTATTGTAAAATATAATAATGGTCGCAACTGCCGCTTAAGAGATACCACAGGTATAGAAAATGACAATGTAATATTCTAAACAAAAGTAAAGAGATGTGACGACCACGTGACAGTTTCATTTCATAGCATTAGCCTCCTTTTGTAATACTGTACTATAATAATGGTTCCAACTGTCATTCGGTGGAAACCACTGTTGTAATAAATGTTAAATAGTGTCATTGGAACACTCTTTAAAACTGCTTTATAGTGGAAATTACAATTTAAATAAGGTTTGACATTCCAGCTGCTATGCATATGGAAATAACATTGTAATAAATTTTAGGAATGCGTTTTACTAAATGAGATAAAACGATAAAATATAAATATTTCGCAAGGCAGCAATCCAAGACTGTAAAATATTACAATAGTGAGTACAACTGTCGTGTAAGGGCGTCTCTTTTTGCCAACATAGATGCAGAAACGTTTGTAGCTCAGTTCAGAGAGCATAGCTCAACCAAAGATATCGTTGTCAGTCTCTGGTGCGCACCAAGAAACAGCGGGTATATTACTGGACTAAAAATCGCACAGAACAGTGACGTATTCGGCTACCGACGTATTCCACCACTCAAAGGCACAGACTGCTGACGTATTCAACCACACAATGGCGACTCCGGTCAAAATGGTATTATTTCGATATTGGGTAGCGTGGTGATTGATTTATCTGCTAATTAGTAAATAATGCTTCCGTGCACTGCTATCCATAATTTAGGAGAGTCGCTGCTTATTAAAATTACATTCTTAATCTTTTCATTTTTTTTATTTACCTAGAACAATCACTCGTTAGTAACAATGACATGTTTATTAACATATGCACTTATAAAATTTACATTTGTTTTATGGACACGAGTTTTCTTCATAAAACAGGCCCTTGTGGGTGAAATATATCTCTGTTAGGATGATACAATTTGAGTTCATAGATCGGTCTTAACTAAGCGAAAGGTAATTGTTTTGTTTACTAAGTATGAAGTAAAGTAAATTGTATTATATATATATATATATATATATATATATATATATATATATATATATATATATATATATATATATATATATATGGGGGTTGGACATAATTTGTGTTCGTAGAACTAGAGGCTAGTTACAAAGCAAATTAAGAGTATCCGTCATGAATCAGGGTCTAACCTGTAATATTATTAATTTGCTTAGTAACGAGCCCCTGTGATGGAACATACACATTTTCACGAAATATTTTCACAGAATCGTTTTTTACCGAACCATCTCATATATTCATCAAGAATCTGTCTTCATAGAATAGTCACTGCTTGGTGAATTGTAAGTGGGTTTTTTTTAACCAAAATCTTCATAGAACAGTCCTATATAAACGAAATAATTTTACCTGTCCTATGGATAAAATCGTTTATCAAAGAACAGACACTGCTTTGTAATTTACAAATCTGATTTTGGACCATTCTTCATAGAACTGTTTTATATTCGCGAAATAATTTCACCTGTTCTGTGGATATATTAAAATAGTTTTTCAAAGAAGATTCTTTACTTAGTGCTTTGCAAATCTGTTTTATGGACAGAATTTGTCTTCATAGAACATCCCAGTTCAGAGAAATGTAGATCTTTTTTTATGGCCAAATTAGTCTTACTATAACACTCTGAATAGTGAACTGTGTAACGTGTATACTGACAAAATTTGTCGTGACAGAAAAGCCTGGCTCAGTGAAATTTTGATCTGCTTTATAGACAAATTTCGTTTTCATATAATGGTCCTGGCTTAGTGAATTGAGCATCTCTTATATTGACAAAATTTCTTTTTTATGAAACAGTCCTGATTTATTAAGATTTTAAATTCTGTTTTTGATGCACAAAATTTATTTTCATAGAACATCCTGGCTTTTTGAATTGTGTCTGTTCTGTTGAAAAAAATTGTCTTCATCGAATAGTCCTTGCTTAGTGAACCGTATATTTGTTTGATGGACAAAATTTGTCTTCAATGAGTACTCTCAAGTTACTGAATTGAGTAATACTATCTGTTTTGATAGAGAATAACAATGTCTTGATAGAATAGCCTAGACCTACAATGTAAGACATAGCGCATGTTGTTTTTGTGCTATATCGTATTATCCAAATAACGGCCTTGTATAGAATGTTCTGATGTCAATTGACATTGGAATGAGTAGTCAAAGTTTCAGGAACATCTCCTATGATGATTTGACTTTCGTTATAAACATTGACCTCCAGTCCCCCAGGAACAAAAATATTGGGTGATGTGTATTATGTTATTGGACGAAGGACAGCCTGGCTCCGTGAATTGTTGATGTGCTTTCTTACATAATTTGTCTTCACAGAATAGTACATGCTTTGTGCATCTGTTCTATTGAGACAAATATGTCTTAATAAAACAGTACCTGGCTTTGTGAATTTTGCCTCTGTTCTATTGACACAATTTAATGTGATTAAGCAGTCTTGAATTAGTTTAGTATCATTTTTATAAACATAAAATAACATCACCTGTTCTGTGGGAAAAAAATATGTCTTTATCAAACAGTCACTGTGTATTGAGTTGGAAATTCACAAAGCCCGGACAAATTGATAACACTTACAGTAAATTGGTGAAATCTCCAGGCTACATAGACACACAGACTACTCAGTCAGAGTCACCTAATCACTCCATTCAAAAAGAATTAATTGAAATTATATTTATATTACGAAAATGAAGATATTCCCAAACTATCTGCAGTACACACTAATGATAGCACACTTAGTTGTGCTTCTTCAGAACCACCAGATATCGCCCAATTACAGGGCCAGTGCCCCAATTTCAAGGATACGTATGTTTACTTAGAACAAGGACTATTACCAGAAAATACTTGTCGCGCAAAAGCTATTCCGAATGAAGCAGTCAGTATGAACCTATCAATGGTGTCTTTTTTTCCAGCCTAGAGCAAAACAAGTTTCTCTACCTACAAATATGAGACACGATGTTCTTCTGTCTTATCACGATTAAAAAACGGGGTGGTCATGTAGGTGTCCAAAGAACATATCAAGCTATCAAACAAACAAAATATTGGCCTAAAATATATCAAAATGTGTCTGACTACATTACATCATGCTCTCAATATCAGCTCATTAAACGAGACACATATGCGCTAAAGGCTCTATTACACCCATTGCCTCTGGAAGAAGTATTTATGTGCTTGCCAAAAAGTAAGGAAGGTTACCAGTATATCTTATTGGTAACAGATAGTATGTCACATTGGTGTGAAGCTATCCCCATACGTTCTCAAACAGCAACGGAAATCGCAAGTGTTTTGTACAGTTAAATATTTAAACGTTATGGTGCACCGCCAACACGCGTCAGTGATAGTGGACGAAACGTTATGTCTGAAATTGTCCTAGCACTCTGTGAACTATTTTTCAAGTAACACGTCACCATACCAGCCCATATTACCCTAAAACCAATGCTGCATGTCAGCATATGAATAGCACAAATATTCAATCGCTAAGAGAGCATACTGCATTAAACACCAAGATGTCTGGCCGTCTCTACTGCCCAACATAATGATGGTATTCAGACCAACAGTTAATTCGACTGAGTACTTACCTTGTTGCATAGTATTTGGGAAAGAAATTACTTTAAATTTAGAAGTTTCTCTTACACCTCGAGAGACAATCCAGAAGCAAACACAGCAATACATAGATCAGCTAATTTATTTAGTTCAAGAACTATCTAAAGAAAACATCCATGAAGCGCAATACACAGCAAAACAAAGGTTCGATCAGAAAGCAAATGAAACCGTCCTTTCTCGTTGGAGATTATGTACACCTACAAATCTCACACATACCCGTAGGATTATCAACAAAGCTTTACTCCCGATGGGAGGGTCCGTATTACATTACTCAGTTAGGCCCGAATAACACCTACAGATTACGCCGTTGTTCCGACAATAAAGAAATGAAATCACTTGTACACGCCAACAGTCTTAAGCATTATGAAGATCCTAAGGATTATCGACCTCCGACACCGGATGCAGTCAATACAGTCCCTCACTCGACTCTGGCGCCACATGGGCAAGCGAGCAATGATCACGTACCAACTGAAAATAGTACAGAATGGTACTCAGTTGATAAACTTTTGAAATCTAAATGGATTTCTGGGAATAAGCATTACTTGGTTAAGTGGACCGATGGATCCGCGCCATCATGGCAACCAACAAAGAATGTTTCTCTGGCATTTAAAGAAGCATCTCACAGAACATGCACACAATCAAATACACGTCGCAAACGACTAGGTCGAATATTTCGTCATTGAATTCAATACGAAATTCAGAAGGAAATTGCTTCATAACTGAGAGAGATTATGCTAGTCCTTTTCGCCATTCCATCAGTTCACCATGCCTTCTATTTCTCTTTTCTTCTCTTTCCGACAAAGGTCTCAAAGTCTGTTCTTTTTCTATAAGGTATGGGTGGAATGTTTATTTGGGTCGTAGGACTGCTTCTCATGACTCTGAATCCAGGGTCTGCAGTGAATAAGCAAAGACTGAACTATGCAGTTATCTTCCAGTCTTTCCCAACAGTATGTTGTTCAGCCGATAATTGGATCCACACGTTTCAAATCCAGGTTTCAGAGAATATTTAAGACGAACCTATAGAGTATTGTACTAAAGATGTAAACTGTAGCTACAAAAATTCCTTCTTCAGCAATGAAATGCAATGCGTCTTACAATGAATATACATTTTAACGAAACAATCTCATTAATTAATGAGTTAATACCAGAAGGTGTTTTTCAGCTTTCAAATGTGTCAAAAAGAGCAATTTTGCCCTTCATTAGTGAAAAAGTTAAAAACATATTCGGTTTAGTCACAACGAGAGACGTTGCCACATTAGCAAGTCACATAGATGTACTGAGGAGACAGAATAATAAAAATCTCGGTGCTCTTGACATGGAGGTGATTTTTCCTGCTATGTCTCACAAGTCGATAATCGATTTAATAATATGTTAACAGCTATTGGTCGAAACTGGAAAACGCTTTTGCTATTAGAAAAAACAATGATTGACAATGAAGAAAATATCCGTCAACAATATAAAAAATCAGAAGAAGTCATTGCCGCTCAAATGCTGAAATCTCAGCAAATTAGGCATGAATTTGAGAAATTACAAATATCAACAGCAGAATTAGCAGCAGGCAAATTACCTCCAATACTGATTCCACCACATGTTTTAGCGGAATCAATCAATCAAATCGAAATCATGATATCTACCAATTATCCGGGTTATTCAATAACGCCGAATGATCCGCGTTACTATTATCAATTCGGGTCATTTATAGGAACGCGTAAAGATCGCGTCATATATATTGCGCTAAATTCCTATTTCGTCTCGACAGCTACCATTCGAGACGTATCGAATTCAATCATTTCCGGTTCCAATTAATACAACATCAACACACGTTACACAATTACTTGATTTACCCAATATAATGCTTATATCTGATGACTACCAATTTTACACATCTACTAGAGTTAACAACCCTTAATCAATGTACCGTTAAGGAATTTTACATTGTAATATCCGTCCTACACTCAAAACCTTGTCTCAGCCTGAATGTATTAATAGTCTATTTCTGGATAATTAAGATAATAATCATCAGACTTATAACTTTCTTTTCATGACAAACCGCGTCGTACCACATATTCTAGCCATCTCCTCAAATCAAATATTTGTTTACGTCATGGAGGAAATAATATTTGAATGTCAAAATCGACGTCGAATTAACGGTTGTCGTTTTTGCATTATGAATATTCCGTGCCGTTACTACATCTATGACATATGACGGACATATCACTACTTGTTCTGACAATTCGACTGAAGTTACTCAATTTCACCGAATTTACCTGGCACTTTTACAACAATTTTTCAATTCCACGCATTTAGCAACAATTGTGGGCAACACTTCCTTTCACGATCCCTTGACTATCTCTTTACCTTACATACCCAGAAATAATTCAATTAACAAATATCAACCTCCAAACAACATTAAAAAAAAATATAATTAAAAAACAACAGGGCTACTAGAGAAAATTTAGAAAAAAGGAAAATAAAGAACATAATAAGGAGAAGAAGAAAAAAACCTAAGGAAGAAACCTAGTACTAGCTCAAACCAAAAGTAATCATCGAAAATGAAAGCCTCTTTAAGGGATGGAATCACCACCAGGAATGAGCAGGTAGATCTTAACCATCCTTGGAACCCACATACACTACGGTGGGCATGAGATGATCAAGTCTCGTATACTGAGCAACCAAACCGGAAATTAAAGATGAGAGTAACCCTATAAACAAAATAGGGAGACCAAAAGGATTACATAAAAACTAGTACTAGAGTATTCCCGGGGTAGGCAACCAAAAACAAAGCCTCTTTAAGGAATGGAAGCACCACCAGGAATGAACAGGTAGATCTTAACCGTCCTTGGAACCCACATACACTACGGTGGGCATGAGATCACCAAGGCTAATACACTGAGCAACCAAACCGAAAACTAAAGACGCGAATAAACCTAGAAACAAACTAGGGAACTTGGAAAAATTACTCAAAGCCCTTTGAGTAATCAAATCACTTCGGAAATAACAAGTCAACAAAGTAGATGAAAGATAAAGTAATAGGGGTACACGAATCAAAACGAACAGATACTGAAGACAATTAGGAATAAAAAAACACCATGTAAAAGGAAAAAAATATAAAAATAACAAATAATAACAAAAAAGTTATATAAAAAAACAGCCCATAAAATAAGTATAGGAACCTACCCTCACTCCTATTACCTTCTCTAACTTTCCTCTCAATACAGCCTCATTGACAGTAAATAATAATTACCAAATACATATCAAATTCTAAAGTCAGAAGGCCAAAAATTAAATATAAGATGATGGTCTGAGACCAGACTATCATAAAATTCTGTCCCGATAGTATGATCCCAATTTAAACAGTATAAGGTAGTCTAAAAGCCCAAGAATACTAGGCCAAGCAGAGCAACCAAACCGAAAAATAAAGATGCAAGTAACCCTAGAAACAAACTAGGGAACCTTGAAAAATTACTCAAAGCCCTTTGAGTAATTAATCAAATCACTCCAGAAATAATAAGTCAACAAAGTAGATGACAGATAAAGTAATAGGGGTAAGCAAACCACAGCGAATAGATAATGAAGACAATTAGGGAATAAAAAACACCATGTAAATGCCCCCCCCCCCCAAAAAAAAAAATGTCTTTAAAAACAGCCCATAAAATAAGTATAAGGAACCTACCCTCACTACTATTACCTTCTCTAACTTTCCTCTCAATACAGCCTCATTGACAGTAAATAATAATTACCAAATACCTATCAAGTTCTAAAGTCAGAGAGCCAAACATTAAATATAAGTTGATGGTCTGATATCATAAAATTCTGTCCCGATATTATGATCCCAATTTAAACAGTATAAGGTAGTCTAAAAGCCCAGGACTACCAGGCCCCGCAGAACAAGGCTGCATTTAAATTTTGTCTAACTTTAGGCATACAGACCCCCAACTCAACTATAAGAGCTGGGGCGTATTGGGTTGTATACTCTATTTACTGAAAACAGCACAGAGTTCATCCAATTTAAGGGGGTGGGGAACGTTTGGATAAAGGGACATCACCGCTGGACCAAAACCGGAAAAACATCAGGAGAAAAACAGCTTCAAAAAACCCAGAACAAAGGAAAATGATGGCTGGTCCGAGGGAACAACCACATGCTGGGACACCATGAGAACAAGATGGCAGCCTGACATTAGGAGCTACTCAAACAGACAAGAAAAAGCAACACAGAAAATAATCCAACTGCTTCCATTGCCTGGTTAACAGGGTCCTCATTTGGTACGAGAACCATTTTCGATCAATCTATTTCACGAAACCTGACTTGATCAATTTTTTGCACACCGTTGAAAATTAACAAGCTATTTTTACCAAACAGTGACTATACTTATTTATGTCGCAAAGACATCTTAGTATTCAAACTTGTTAGGGACGTAATACATGTACACTTTGCACTAGAAATATTGGAAAGTTGAGATAGTTAAACAAATTTTACGACTTCATTGATTTCATTTAATTGCATAGGTGGCTCACACATTATTGGTATTTTCCTGTCCATTAGTAATCACTGGACCAGATTTTAATTAAGCACGGAACCACGATGTTGCGGGCTGTACGACATCCTTGGACTTAATGGTACCTCTCTTTTATTGCCACAACTCAGATATCTCCAAAATGGCGGAGATATGAAACCAATTTCCAATACCTCCACTTGTGCCATTGCACATCATTAACACACCTAATTGTCTGTTAGGGTTGAGTGTGGGTTCTCCATTAAGGTCGATGGTTACTTAATAGCAACCCCGACCTGACGAGCAAATTAAATAGTACTCCTTGAGTACATAAATGCCTAGAGGAAGCGGCACCATTCCCCCCCCCCCCTTACCTGAGTAATTAAATATCCAGCTTTGCTGGAAACTTAAAACAGTGCCCCTAGTGGGCGATACGGCACTATAACTCAACTTCATCATCTCTTTACCTGAATTTAAACTATAAGAGCACCAAATGTCACAATGTTTCGCTACAGATAAGGAATTTGATTTAAGTCTTAATAAAGTAGTTGCACATGCTAAAAGCGATCAACGAATCTTTTCGTCTTTGGCAGAAACAATGCTAAGCGGTGAAATCTTGATTGACAGTGATTCTTGGTTCGATTCCCTACATATAATGGCCTTGATTAGTCTTTCTTTGTCTATTCTTAATACCTTGGCAATTTTTTGGCTCATATATCGATTCAGAGCATTGTCCACAGCACTGTTACTTGCACATGCGACAAAAGCTCAATATACAGTTGATATCCAGTATACCATTGCACCTACGACTTCTCCTCCTGGTTGTTTTGCTACTGTTTCGATGTACTCACTTGGATCGTTTGATCTTTTCAGTTTCAATCATGTCATTTACAATTGCCCTTTTCCAAGTCTATTCATAATCTTGAAATTGCTACAGGAGTTCAATGCGTGATGCTTGATATTCTTCAACTTAGTCTATCTCCTTCATATTGGAACATTATTGGATCATCGATGATTGATAACCTTCATGCCACTGGTTATCTTCGACCTCGATTACATGTCAGATGAACAGGTTTTAAACTCATCAAAGTAAATAGTAACAATTTACTTTTTATTGTAATGTTTAATGTTTAATCACTGTATTCTTGATCTTTCACCTTTTACCTTATTTTGGTTAATGTAATTTGTTTTCTCTCGAACACCGACTCAAATGACATAGAGGGTATTTTTACGACAGAACTTTTAGTAAAGGTAATAAGATTGAAATTTTCTCTAAATTGTATTAAAAGTAATTTTTCATTTTCTACTCAAATGTATTGAGATTGATTTCATTTAATTCTATATAGCACAACTATATTCCATTATAAAATAAAAATTAGGTCCAATTTCTCTAGCACCGGAGCGGTTTATCATGTTAGTTGTTTAAGAAATTAGAGTTAGAAGAACATGGTTGTGACTCTAAAACAATCACCGAACACGAACAGCTACTTTATTGTTTGTTTAAGCGATCCAGTAAAATAAACTGACATGCCTACTAGACATTATTTAACGACAAGTGTTGGCAATCCAACAAGTACGATTTGCTATATATATATATATATATATATATATATATATAGAGAGAGAGAGAGAGAGAGAGAGAGAGAGAGAGAGAGAGAGAGAGAGAGAGAGAGAGAGAGAGAGAGAGAGAGAGAGAGAGAGAGAGAGAAGAGAGCAGCATGAAAAATCGCAGAAGGAATTATCTTGGATCTTTGGGTCAACAAAAGTACACACAGTATGTTCTGGAGGTTACGGACAAATAAATACAGTATATAGACTGATTATCCCTTTCAGTTAGTTGATACCAGACGTATAAATTAAGCACTAAGTAGAAATTATAAACCCTGGGGTAATGGCAGAAGGAAATATCTTGGATTCTGAGGTCAGCCAAAGTACAGTCTGCAGGTTCTGGAGGTTACGGACAAATAAATATTAGAGATACCTCGTGATTGATTAAGAAGGCCGATGTAGCTAATTGACTGACTAATACGTACTTAGTCACCATCGGTAGCCTGTAAAATACGATGAAGCCTCACTTTGAGATTCTGGCGAAACACAAGTGCTGGGCGTATGACCATATTTGGCATGACCTTTACGAGAATAAACAGCAGTGATATTAGAAAGAAACAGCCGTTTTGTCACAACTCAAAGGAGATTCGTATCGTTACAAGTAAGATACTTTCTGGGTACATTTCTATACAGAACAGGGATTTTTAGTGTTAAGATGTTAATCTAACATTGGATTATTTTAATATTTCTTTACTATTCTTTAATATAATGTATTGGAAAGTTTATTTGTTGTAGAACTTATATTTAATTGTACTTATATTCTTGATTATAGTAAAATACGACGTTCGCTACCAACTTCATACTCAGTAATAGTTAATTCAGAAATAAAATACTCTTTAAATGATAGAGTTTAATATGTTGGCATTTTAGATTAAATTTAGTAAAACATTTTTCTACTAAATGATTGCAGTAGTAGTCTGAAATATTGAATTTTAGATTATTTAGCTATCGTGAATTTATTCGATATTTAATTACCTGTATTATAATCAGAAAGGCAGTAATCCTACAAATATATGATGTTGGTATGTGATGGAATATCGTAGTTTTATATGTATCTCTTCTATTCTGTAATTTTATCTTTATGAAGATTGATATTTGAATGTAATTTTATATATTGATTATTTCAATAAAAGAGCCGTTTCGTCGGAACTCAAAAGGAGACTTGTATCATTACAGCATCTCTGGACCTCTCGCATTGCCAAATTCCCTAAGATGTAGCCGTATTTGCTACCGTTATGACTGACGCCCTTCTTTTTTGAGAGAGCCTGAGCTCTTCTTCTCTCTTTCCGTCTCCTTCCCTCTAATCATGAAAAACATCACTGCTATTGAGTTTATGAAGAAGAAAAAAACAACAGTTTCCATATATACAGTGGAAAAAAACCCTTTCATAAAAATTGTATGGGAATATGATACAAACTGATAATATATTCCTAATTAAAACTTCCTGCGTAGTCTATTTGCCTTTGACATTTATCTGGTCCTCAATAGCGTGGCATGCCCTTAATGTAGGTCAATTTCAGGTGCGGAACCGTAAGCTATTTTACGCATAAACACCTTTATGAGGCAAAGCAACGATGTTTAAGGAAGTGATTTTCTTTTCAAAGAGCACTTTTTCACATTTTGCATATGCATAGCACGGAATGTAATCGTAAAGTTTATGACCGATTTTTGTTAATATTTTTATGTTGTTAAGTACACTTTGGCTATTAGACAAACCATTATGTTTTTAAAACTGTGCTACACTGGTGTGTGTGTGTGTGTGTGTGAGAGAGAGAGAGAGAGAGAGAGAGAGAGAGAGAGAGAGAGAGAGAGAGAGAGAGAGAGAGAGAGAGAGAGAGAGATTCTTTTGAACGTTCTCATTTGGAAGGTAAACCACATAAGAAATGTGACAAAAATCCAAAAGGTAGAACATTATAATAACATATGTTGTAGAAATGCCATACCACTGCCACAAATACATTGTCCCATTTTCACTGCATTTTGACCAGCAATATAATGTTCAGAAAATGTCAAGCCTGAATTTCCAATCCATTTCATTCCGATATCAAATCTAGTCGAGCAGATAAGCTAGTATAAAAGGGTAAACCAGCTTACCAAAATTATAAACATTTTTTCCAGGGCTGTTTTATCTAGTGGCACACTGTGCTAATGGCCTACGGAAACAACACGCTACAGAAACGTGTATACACAAATTGGCCGGGTCATGTCAATGTCAATAGTTTTATTAAAGAAGTGCCAATGACCTCAATCCGGCCCTTAATTTATCTACAGAGAATGGTAAAATGGTACTTCAATAACGTAGTTCGTATCCTTTCGCGACATGATACGAGGTAGTGATCAAAACAGAATTATCTCATGATGTAATAACCACTGAAATACACTCAAAGAACAAGCATTATATAATGACCTGAGCAGACAACCATCCTAATAATATGTAGAATGACCCATAACAAGATACATTAAAGTGGTTACTGTTTGGAAGTAAAAGCAGTTCAAACTAACCTGTTTTTTTTTTGTACACAAATAAACTAGTTTTAAACATTATAATGATTGTACCTCTGACTCTGAAAGCCAACAGTTTTAAATTATGAAATTATTAAAATGAACATTACATGCATGGTTATTAGTTGCCCGAAAAACATATAACTTACCTACCATAAGCAAATTATTTCATTGGGACCTAACTTTAGCAAGTGCATCGAAATTTATGTGCTTGAACTGCGATAAGATTTATAAGCCATGAACATGGGATACAGTTGCTCAGCCTGGGTGAAGCAAATATAGGCCAGTCAAACGAGATAAATTAAAAGAAAGAAAAAACTAATTATACATGTTTTGAATAATTTGTTTTTAATCTTTCAGGAACATTAAAGGTACAAATGAAATCCCAGTCAGTTAAAGAAATGGGACATCCTAGTCTAAAAGACTCTTTAAAGTTAGGTCTGGGGAAACACTTAATAAAATAGGGATATATACGTTAGTTTAAATACCATTCCTTCTGAATTCTGCATAACAAAATACTTCTTTACATACAATCAACTTCTATTGCACATGCATGTTTAGACAATTCAGAAACCTACGATTGCTCCCATTTAATTATTTTTAAATTTCTCAACATTTTCCTCAAATTGAACTTATACATCATCTTGTTTATCTTATATTTGACAATATATTATACTCAGAGGTACAGTAATTAAAATCTGGTGACAATAGTGATTGATGAATATGGTTCCGAAATATTTATATTATTTGGCAATAAAATCCCTGCCAGCGATCATGGTTATTCGCAACGAAAACTAAAACCACTTATACTAATACTTTAAAAGACTGTTCACGCGCATCAAAGAATTGTGTCATCTTTGAACAGAACCAGTTAAATTGTGAACGGTCTGTTAATTATATGGTCGTAAACTGCGTCAAAGCAAACATTTGACACTGTTAATGTACAATGTACTCTTTCGAACCCAGATAGTAATCTATATTTCTCCAGCTCGTGGCCAGTCTAAAAAATAATAATAATAATAATAATAATAATAATAATAATAATCAGTGGTGTCGCTAGGGGGGAGGGTGCGGACCGCACCGGGCGACACCATCTCAGAGGGGTGACACCAAAATGAAAAACTGCAAATTTTACAGAGCACACACTGCTCGGTAAAGTAAGTTTAATGTAAAAATAACTAGAACTTAACGTTGTTACAGTTCTTAAATACTTTTACCTTCTGACCTTCAATTAATTTGTTTCTGTTCTTGTCATTTTTATACTGTGGACTTATTTTAAGAAGAAGAAATCCATGGTGGAAGTCTGGAAGGGTGACACCATGAGTTTACCGCACTGGGTGACATCAACCCTAGCGACGCCGCTAATAATAATAATAATAATAATAATAATAATGACTATGTAAAGCGCCAAATCTTTAGAAGCTTTAAGCGCTTTGACTACAAAAAAAAACACAACACAAAACAAACACTATGAAATAAGAAAATATTTTTAAAAAATGACGATGAAGCATCCTTATTAGTTTGGACAACCGGAAAGAAATGAAGAAAACCAATATGCGGCACGTGCAGCCAGGATAACATCTGGGCTAAGTACTTATCTGCATAACTACATGTATTCATTGTTATCGTCAGTACAAGTTTAAAAAAATGTACATGGTGATTATGATTTATAGTTTGGTTCAATATCCATATACTGTTGTCCAGGTAATAAAATATGTTCATGTACAGTAAAGGTGAACCTCATTATCGCTTGTTTGTCGGATTTAAGTAATAATGTATTGCCTTCCGACTGCGCCAAGAATAGCATTGCATAAATCCGGACCAAAATGTCGATCTTTTTCACATCATCTGCTCACCAAAACGTTTAACACAGTGTGCATCACAGGTGTAATTATAACCCAATTCATAACTGTATATGACGAATGAAAAGACAGGTATTTTTTGGTTTATTTGTCTATATGAATGTTTCTTAAAATTCGTCAAAATAATCTTCTATATTTAGGTAATGTGTTTTACTTTTAAATTTTCATGTTAGTTTAAACGGCTACTTTGATTTATTATTAACTAGACCCTGTTGAGAAAAGTGCCACTCCCAATGACACAGCATGGTAGTTTGCCTGAATGGATATTGAACAGCAAAATTTCAATAGCTAGTTTGGCGCCCTAACAACTGTACTACAGCCACTCCCAGCAAAATATGTACCAATAAATTACATGTTAAAACGTACGTGAAGGCTTACGATTGTCATGATCCTTCATCATAACTTTTGACCATATCATAACCCGAGATTTTTTAAAAGAATAACAGGAAACATCGAAACAATTTATAAAAGAGTATGGTCTTGAAGAAAAGTCAGTCGGGACTATATATGTCAGATGTTCCATCAAGGCTAAAACTTACACTGTTATTTTTTTTAATTTTATTTTTCTATATGAATATTTCATAACATTCGTCGACATTCTCTAATATATTTCGGCAGGGCCGTTGAGAGCGATCATGGGCCCTGGGATAAGAAAAACCCGGGCCTCTCATAGCTCTTGTTCAAACGAAATATTTTGTTAGAAAAATTAAACTTAACATTGCTGTTCGGCTTATATCCCCGGTTGCCCCACCCCACCCCGTCGACCTTGTATTTAGGCAATGTGTTATATGTTCCAATTTTCTTGTTAGTTTTAACGGCAATCTTAACTTAGTTATATCTTGCCGAGAAAAGAAGAGCCACTCCCAATGACACACCATGTTAGCTTGCCTGAAAGGATATTGAAACAGCGAATCTTCGACGCTCCACTAACTTAGACGTTAATACTTTTTGACATCTGAATTATTTGAAAGTTAACGATTTTTCAAGAACATTCATCATGATTTTAGAAAAAAAATCATAACCAGCCTTTAAAGATTATATGTCGAAGTATGAAAGGTTTCACACGATTTATCTGTCGAGACCTGTCATTAAAGCGGTAGTGTACCTCCAGTATTCTTTTGTATTGGTTTGCTTACTACACACTGCAAGAAAAGTTCATTTAAACATCTCTCTCTCTCTCTCTCTCTCTCTCTCACACACACACACACACACACACACACACGAAATAGCATTTTCTATAAACGTCAGACATTTTGTTTGGCCAAGCAAGTCACTATTTTTGAGTAACTATGTAGATACAGCTAGTACTATCTATATAGTTCAATCATTACTAATTGATGTTCATTTGATGCTACTGCTGATGCATGACATAAAAGGCATGCTGTATACTCAATCTAGGTTATATACTCGTTCGGATGTGCAAATACTCAATACACAGTTTGTTTACTGTGTGTAATGTATCTTAATATACAATGCAGAGTCATTAATATAAACGTTTACCGTTGAATAGACAAGTTTATTCCTTCTTCCAACTGTACTGGTGAGAAAGGGCTTTCTGATTAGGCTAGGAGTCAGGATGGTATTGAAATAATACACATACACAATCTGTCAGTGAAGCACACAATACTGGACACAATGACCTTTGGTTGAAACGGTGCAAGTTTGTTAATGTACATAATTGCCAACTCAACCACAAGATGTTACTAAACTGGAGTAAAATCACCTGCTACGGACCACTAATTAACTCTACCATAGGTTTCAGTGACGGCATATTTGTCACGGTTAATATGCTTTTATAAGATGACATTCTAATGATGCGTCATTTTTTCCCTACCATATCGATTACAAAATCAAGACAAAATGCATAGTCGTGTGGCTCTGCATCTGACTGCAACCACCGAAATTCCCCGTTTCCAGCCATTATTGGTTTTTGTAATGTTTCAGTTGCTTGGATTTTGGTGTTTTAACATTTTGCACGCTTAGACATCTTGACTAAGTTTAAATACCGAAGGCAATAAAACCGACCAAGTTTTATTCCGCTTGTTTTCTTGAGTAGTCCAATCATAATCAATTAACATTTGTAATCTTGTCAAATTTACTTTTTATCATACATCGTAAAGTTTCTATTCCATCTTGACATTAATGCTTTTTTGTTGTTGACATCAATGCAAAACATACATTGTAGAGCTAGCTATTCAGTGTAATATTGTTTAATGTTTTTGCTAACCCAAACAAAATCAACTAACAACTTTAATCCTTTCCGAATTACTTCTGCTGACACATAGTGTATTTCGTCAAACAATGAAACATGCCAACCATGCCGACAGGATCAAAAGATGAAATCAGCAACTATATTGTCTTGCCATGCGTAAGTCAGTTCAGTCACGTGATCAAGGAAAAGCATGACCGCTAATATACCACACTGGAGCCAGAATGTTAACAGCGAAACATGTCACTAATGACTATGCTTACGTGGGAGATTTCACTGAGACACCTTTAAACTCTGGAGAAAAAACCATCTCTCATTCGGCAGGTTCACATATATGCGTGGATAATAACAGCCACACCTGGAGTCCTAAGCCTGTACAAATCCGAATCAACATAGGTCACTTTTCATGTTAATACATCTAGTGGATTTCGTTTTACAATTTGCAAATTCGAACTAAACTTTAACTCTCATCTAATTTTTTGAGAAATGTTCAGTATCAATTATTTCCCTCTAATAATCTGAATTTTTTTAAACATTTAGACCAAAGTGCTGTTCTTATGACCAGGTATGACTATTATTCCATTCAACAAATAAATACAAATTGAAAAGAAAAAATCACAATACATGTATATAGAAGTCTCTCCTACCTTTGCTTAAAACAATTTTATAGACAGATGAAATTGATTTTTCATGGTTCATTTTTGGCTTTAACAATTTAGTATCGACATTTTGGCATTGAAAATAATGCATTCTTAAAATCTAAATCGGCTTTTATTTTGAGAATCACCTATGATATGCATGTTTCAGTTTAAATTAGTTAGCCACATATGCATCGAAACATAGTATGTATCATTCAAATCAAGTATAGCTGGAATTAAGCAAATAAAACCATGCACATAAATCATTTGAGTTTTTACATCATAAAATTTGTCACCTTTAATAATGTGACAAACACTGTATGGGATTAGGATATAATGTCGCATGTCTGCGTCATGATGCCCCAGTGCTTAACATCACTGTTAATTGCCACACTGCAGACGTAGTAGCGAAATACAAAAATTGTTAAGGTTATGTTGAAAAACCAAAACACACATGATATAAGAAGAATGACAAATGAAGAAGATTTAGCCTCTTTCCAACTTTTTTTAAACGTTTTAAAACAAATTATATTGATGAGTAATCAATCACGGCAGCAAAATGAGGAACTAAAAGAAGAAAAAAATTAAGCAAAATGATGCCCACCCGAATCCCAGCCACGGTAAATACGTTAATTGGGACATAGGTACAGAGAGAAGGAATGGAACTATTTCACATGGGGGAAAGAAGATTTTTTTTATGAGTGTTATTTACATGTAGACATTTTTCAGAATTTAATGTCTGAATTTTAGTCATACTATATTTGATCTACAGAGTTGGGTAGGGGCCCCGACTGGGCTAATGCGCTCTCTGTCGTTACGGATCACTGCCATCTCACCTCTCTCTGCGTGGGTTCTAGCCTCAGATTTCGGCCAAAGTAGATATGTGACAAAGTTTACCAATCGCTTCTCGTGGGTCGGTGGCTCTTTCCGCGGAGTTTCCCGGGTTCTTCCTCCACTATTAATACATGCCTCCATGCATAGCCCGTCGTGTGCTGAAAAATGGCGTTAAACTATACAACAACATAGTTGGGTGCGTGTGATTAGGATTTTTAATGTAGCTTTAACAATTTTTCAGTCATATGGCTCCGATGTCTGCAGTGAGGCAGTTTACAGTGATGTCTAGCACTGGGGCATCATGCCGCATGATGTCTCGTCCAGTCACGTTATCCCGACATCGGGCCGACCAGTCCATGCATTAACCTCTTAATCCTGAGCGGCAAGCTAGTCAGTTGTTAGTACCATTTTTGTAAGTCTTTGGTATGACTTGCCGGGATCGAACCCAACTCCCGCGGCGGACGCTCTAACCACTAGGCCACCGGACAGAGGCGTAGCGATGATATTTTGCGCCCGGGGACGAACTATAAAATTGGCGCCCCAGCGATCTTGTGACCGATTTATTACCCTTGTTTTCTTATTATAATGTAACGTTGTAAGCCTCATTTTGGCGCCCCTGTACCTTGGCGCCCGGGGACATATGTACCCCCCTGCCCCCCCCCCCCCGCATAGCTACGCCTCTGCCACCGGAGCAGTGATCTACAGAGTTGGATAAATTAAGAAAGTCTCGGCTTTGAAAGAATTAGAAGTTTGACATTTGTTCATAAAAATGGTCAGAAAGCTACACTTCGTCTTGTTCCTGTGAAATTATTGAAGACCAAATAAGTAAAATGTCTTCATCTCTTGGGGTGCGGTGAGGAGGGGGAGTGGTAGGGACATTTGCAAGGATTGTTGTATATACAATATTTGTAAATGTTTACATAACTGAGAATATATGACAAAATAACAGACTTTGTAAGTATTAACATTTGTGATCAAATCATCCTATTTTAAAACAACATTGACACAGAGAGCACAAATAATTATGATCAGAAGAGCTATTAACACAGAGATCATGTATAATTATGACCAGAAGAGCTACTGATGCAGAGAGCAAGAATAATTATGACCAGAAGAGCTATTGACACAGAGTGCAAGAATAATTAATTTAATTTTGAAAAAATAAAAACTTGTTTTTAATTTGCAAATTTACACAAAATGTTCTTCACTTAATAAAGTTTGAAACTATCACTCATACTTTTCTTCAAACAATTGCCAGAATTTTCTTGTTTATACTTTTCTGCCACTTTAATTTGAGGACTGTCACTCAGTATATGTTTACTCAGTGCTAGGCCAGAAATCATTTGGGCATGTGACCTTGACATCACTGGTGCAATGTGATTTATTGATGATTTTCAAAATTTTATGAAAATTATTGTATTTGAACTCAGCACATTAAATTCAGTCATTTAAATTATAATTTTGATGTTTATTTTTTTCTGCAACCAGCCCTACTAAAATTGCTTCTAAACTAACCCCTTCTTTTTCCCCTTCTTTTGGCATTCCAAAAACACAAAGATGATAATAGCAAAAGAGGTAAAATATTTCAATGCATGGTCATTTATTAATATATAAAACACATTCTATGATCTTAGCTGAACACCCTCATAGGATCCTTTTTAGGGCAAAATGATCACATCCATTATTCATCTCTTATGATAAAAAGAAGGGCACTTTGAGCCTGAAGGGGTCAAGAGATGATATGCATAAATATGAACAAGACATTAAAAGTTTCATATAAAATATACATATTCTCTGCAAATCTCACTTGTTTTGCATATGCAAAAACTTCAATGCAATGCCATGAAATTTTGAATTTTTTCAAAGGAAACATAAAAGAAACTTGCATAAATGGGATAACTTACACACAGAAATAAATGGTTCTGATGACAAGAGTCTGTCAAAAGGACATGTTGTAGAGGACAAAAAAAAAGATATTTTACAAACCAACAATAAAACCATTTATTCATTTTTTATGCCGAGTTTTAATATTCATCATTGACAACTTTCAAATTAGCTGCTTTAATGGGCATATTGTATGTCAGATTGGTGTCACTTCCATTTAGGACTAAGTAAATACCATCATAAGTCTACTTGTGAAGCCCCATGTTGATATAACCATCAATTTGAGAGAAAAGATATTATTTTCATGGCCCTGTTGTGGCCATATTGATGGTCAATTTGGATTATTTTCATTAAGGCCCAGCTACATATTAAGAACTCTTCTAATGAAAATGCCCCAAGTCAAAAGGACTTTCATTTAAGAGTAGAGACAACAAAGTTTTCAATCAGTAGATTTTCAAGATGGCCATCATTTTGATTTAGGATTACCAAGACATTTTGAATTACTCAGGTGAAAACCCATCATAATAAGACATTACACTTTGGAGGTGTAACAATACAAGATTTTCATGATGGCTGCCATGTTGGCCTGATAAATACCAATTGTATTAAGGATCAACAAGACATCAGAAGAGGCCCTCTCGTGAAAGAATAATGTCATTATTTGTTCCAGAGTAGCAATAACAAGATTTTCAAATAGGTATCATAAAAAGTCTCTTGGTGAAAAAATACCATGTTGAAAAAGCCATCCATTTGGAGAGAGGCAGACATAACAATATTTTCAAGATATGACTTTCCATTTAGGAATAACAAGATTTTCATGACTGCAGGGCTTGAATTTAACTCAAATTTCTTTGTAGCCAGAAGGACTACTGTACTGAGAAATTTACTAGTCCTGCCAAACATTTACTAGTCCTGTCGACAAACCATTGTCACACACTAGTATTGCATTCCTCTCTTTTATATCATTTTCATTCAACTTTTGCTTTTATGCCAGAGGTTGAACACCTTTCAGACACCACATTTTGCATGTCTTTTAAGGCGGGAGTTGTGCCTTGTTTTGAAATACGAGATGTTACAGTACAGCTGATGCAAATTATTTAAAGTAAGAAAAGGTATGACAAAATATCCTTTATATAAGAAAATCAGAGCAAGAAACACATTTCAAAACATGAGCATCTGCCCCCCCCCCCATAAAAGGCCTTTCCCTAATAGTCTTTGACTTCAGCGGATGTTCTGCAGGATCAAAGCATTGGTTATTGTAAACACTGTTATAAAATATTAACATCAAAAGAGTAAAGAAACGCCGACATTGATAAACAAGACATACTAGCCGTTCGGACTATGATATGTTCGGACATTATGATAGTTACTAGTCCGACAGGAAATCTACTAGCCTCGGGCTAGTGGACTATCGCTAATTTCGAGCCCTGTGACTGCTACTGGAGACCATATTGTCTTCTGCTGAAACCCCAACATCAGAATGACTTTCTGTTCAAGCAGAGTTGTGATAACAAGAATTTTAAGATGGCTGTCATTGTGGCCACAGTTGATTATATATATATACATCTGGAGAATATTGGGTGAGAATAAACAGCTATGAACCATTCATATTTCATTTCTCTTTCTGTCATGATATATAAACTGCATTGCTCAATTATCATATATGAACTCTTATATTCAAACTGAATTATGTCAAAAATAAGAGACCACCTTTTTTGTTCAGCCTGACCTTTATTCTGCCAGAAAATACTTGTATAATAACAAACTTTAAATTTAATTGAGACCATGGAAAGACAAGTCATGCACACAGACATCAACCAAAGTGAGCACTATATCATGTTATATCTAGTGCAGGCTAAACAAATGGACAAAGTGAACACTATATCATGCCTTTTCTAGTACAGGCTAAACAAATGGACAACATAAAGGATGTCTGATGGCACATCTTGTAAATCCATACAAACATTGTGTACAAGAAAAAATTAGTACAAATTATTTAGACATCGTGGAATGTGTCTGAAACAAAAGTACAAATGTCCATAAATGACGAAATAAAATAGTGACAAAATAAACCTCAAATCATTAAAAATTTAGGTAAACAAATACATTTTTATTCATGTAACAAATACATGATGTGCTCACAAAAAGTACATGCTGTACTTTTACCATAAATTTTGTAACAAAAATGATATGTTACTATTTCAAAGACAATATAACATACAAACAATGGCATAACATGACAATGCAAAATCAATGCATTTCTCATCATATTAGCAAAAGCGTATCGCCTTAAGTAAAAAATCATATTTATTCAGTACTTAAGAATAAATGGGAAGTTTTAAAATATTTGTTTTCCTTTGTATGGTCAAAGAGAAACTTTTCAAGTTTTCCCTGATGTTAAAAGTTAAATGCAGAGATGTTATCTCCAATGCCAGCTTACATCACAATCAAAACTGGATTCCCTTCTATTCAGATATTAAGATTTCTTTTTATCTATTGACATACAGAGTTTTTAATAATAATGCGTGGTAAAGCTTGTGCTTGTAATCAAGCTGTGTTAAGCATGTTATATGCATGTCTCTGTGATTTTGATCTTTAACAAATTTATCAGTCATATCTCAACAATGTCTGCAGTGTGGTACAGTGGCAGTTTATAGTGATGCCTAGCACTAGGGGTGTCATGTGGCATGATGTTCCACCCTGTCACATTATCCTGACACCAGGCCATCCAGTCCTAACACTAACCTCTTAATGCTTAGGGCTAAGTGAGGCAGCTGTGAAGTACCAGGCCTCCAAGAGCAGTATCTAACTGACACTGACCATTGAGTCAATACCTACAGCAGCATGGTATGAAAACACCTCACACCGAAAGACTGACCTTGTGAGCTGTGGGCAGCTTCACTCCATATTCAATCAACATAAACAGATGATAAATGGAAAGGAGTAGACATTCTCCATCAGTTTTTTGGCACTAACATATGGAAACCAGAAAGTTAGACCGTGAACATGAACAACTTTCCTTGATGGTACTGAAATTCAAAACAGCCAAGGTCTATTTTCCCTTACTTAAATGATTAGATCTAGCATTTTAAATTAACGATTTCACACCTAAACTTGACCAACTGTTTGTGCTGTATTATACTCAATGAACCCCAATTAAATACAGGAGAGGAATGCCATTTAAACATGGACAAGAACTGTACAGACTTCATTTGCCACTCAAGAATCCATGGAACAAATTAACATGAAATAACGATAGTCTCCAGCTTACTCTATAACAGACCCATATAGGGGGAATCAAATGTACACCACTGTATAGATTAGGCAATTATTGAACCCCAAAAAATATTCATTTCCCTAATAGTGCACTCCATGAAGCTTTACCACCTTGTATGAATATAGTAATCGCTACAGAACAATCTGCCAGCAAATATTAATGAACTAAACAAGGTTAGTTAAGTTGCAGTTCCAAAGAACTGGAGTAACTGCTTTACAGGTCAATAATAAAAATTTCTCAAATAATTTCTCGGTGTCAACTAGCTGCTTGACTCTGTCTATATCACCAATAAAAGCTATTATATATGTAATCATGCCTGTAATTTGTTTAATTCAACATTATGAGGTTAGTACTAGGACCAGTCAGCCTGGTGTCAGGATAATGTGTCTGCTGCATGATGCCCTATCACTTGTCATCACATTAAATGGTCACACTGCAGACAACATAGCCATATGACTGAAACGTTGTTAAAGCTATGTTAAAACTCCAAATCACACTCACTCCAATTACCTAAATTATGGAAGATGCAAGTTAAAAAACAATGGTTCTGACTCTCAGATAAAGAATTTAGAGTAGCCATTTCTACTTTCATTTATCTTGACTATATTTTCTTTTAAAATATGCCAGATCTACTTTCCAAAAGCATTTCTGGAATATATATAAATGCAACATTTATCCTTTGTTGTGCCCAAAAATGATGCTTTGTCTTTTCCCTAAGCCCATTTTGTTGATGACATTTATGATAATAAACTTCAAAAATGGCAACATTTTACATGATATAAGAAGTCTATGAAGCACCAATGACATTTCACTTTTTAACCCATAATTACTGACAACATGTTTAATTAACATCAGTCTAATCTCTTTATCTTTTTCCTCGCGAGAACAATGCACGATTAAAATACAAGTCCATCTGCAAACTACACAGAACTAGATCGGACATCACACAATGCACTGGCAGACTGGGTCTGTGCAGTTTTTTATATTGGTATATATAATCAGTAAAACAAACAACAAGACCCTGTTCTGCAGGCGCATTATGCTACATTATAACAGGATCCATCTTATTTTCAGATTGATTCAACCTATAAGTGAGTATATATGGTAATAAAACAATATTTCAATCTTTTTACCAAAGTGAATATGCGATGAATTTCTGCTTGCAGTGAAATTGATGCAGTTTGAGTTTACTGCCAGGTATGGCATGGTACTAGGTTACCAAATTTCTACTCAGTGAAATTGATGCAGTTTGAGTTTACTGCCAGGTAAGGCATGGTACTAGGCGACCACCCAATACTAAGTCAACCAAATATTAAAGGAAAGTTTTCTGTGACAAAAATAAGCCACTGTTTGTTATCTCCTTTTTAAGGACAACATTATTTTAAGCTATGAATTATTCTGTCTTTACTAGCATCATATATACTTGCTTATAAGTAGAGCCCAGCTACAAGCTGTACAGACCCATATCTGCTTTTATAATGCGCTGGCCGATTTGGGTCTGTGCAGATTGAAAGGAAATCATAGCTACAATGACATAGCCTCAACAGGTCAAAGCCATGAACTGATCCTATAGTTGTTATAGAGCAACAAAATAGTGCAAATTACTAAACAGTTTGCACCTTTTCTTACAAAGTATGTGCATCTATATGATATAGAACTTTCACTTGTGCTCGTTCAATCATATGTTATAATCAAAATGGTGGCCTGTTAGGCTTTGATTGTTGAGATGGTACTTTTAGTCATTTTTAGAAAGATGTTGCACTTGTTTTTATGAGGAATAAACAAGCGTTGGAAAAAACATCATGTTAATACCCAATCAATAAAAAAGGCAGGGTTACTAATATGAAAATTAGAGAAAGCATTGCAATGAAGTATGACATTTACTCAATTCTTCTTTAAAATGATAACACACTGGTGATTTTGGCATCAAGAATTCAAAAGTCAATAAACAATACATACTTTTTAATTTTTCTAAATGAACTTCCAAAAGATTGCAACTCCTGCCATGAACCATGAAGATCAGCTGCTAACATTACAAAATAATGAAATTAGAGACTGAACCACATGTCACTGCAGGCTTAGACTCCTTCCCTGTCGCTGCTTGTAATAATAGGAAACCAATCTAAATACTTGTACAAAATCTGATTTAAGATCAGGTACTGAATCAAGTTAAAGTTCTTTGTAAAAGCAATGATAAAATAATATACAATAAGAATTTGCAATTATAATATACCGGTAGTCATACACTCAAGATGAAAGAGCTGTTTTCAATATAATAAACAAATATATACCAAGAATTTTACACACTGCAGCTACTTCAACTAATACCTACTTATAGCATTATTAACAATAGTCCCTCTAAGGGACTGGCGCTCTACTGGACAAAAAGAATTTACAGGAATTCAAGTATGACTGTTTCTTTCTCTAAACTGTCAAGTGCTGAAACCTTCTCTAGTATTATTCAGCGATAAAAAAATTCTCAAATTAGGTGCAGCGAAGCACATATCAGATGTCAGCTTGGCCCATTGGCCCATGAAGCAGATATCAATATAAGTCTTTTGGTGAAAACACAAGTTCAAAGTGATCATAACATTCATGGGAAATAATGACAATAAGACTGTCAAGACAACAGCCACAGGAGTGATACTGGATGGATGTATGACTTTCAAAACTTGCATTTAGGACCAACCAGGTATTGTAACAAGTCTATTGGTTAAATTCCCATACTAATGTAACCATCCAGTTGGAAAGGCGTAGAAGTAAGATTTTTGAGAAGGCTACTATGTTCGCCACAATGGTTATCGGATCAGCATCATTTATAGTTGAGACCATCCGGACATCATGATTTTTTTTAAGATGGCTGCCATAATGGCCATACTGGATGTCACATCAGAACAATTTTTATTTTGAACAAGCTAGACATCGTAATCAGTCTCTCGGTGAAGACCCCACGCTGATAAGAAATTCATTTCAGGAAGAATAGCAATTAAAAGACTGTTGCCATATTGGACATCAGATTGGTGGTTTCAACTAAGACCAACTAGACATCACAAAATGTGCTTTAGTGTAAACCCGATGTTGATAAGACCATTCAATGGGAAAGAATAAAGCTAAAAAAGTTCCATGTGGGCTATTGTGGTTGTCATATTGGAGGTAACAAATCATCCCATAGGCTCTTGTGACCTATGACAAGTATGGCTAAAAAATAGTGCTGTTCAGTTTATATCATGATGAAATTTCATCAAGTCGCTGTTATATCACTTCTCCCAGTTCTGCCTTAATGTGAAATGTGACTTCCTAATTTAGGAGCACAAGATAATCAAAGTAATTAAAATAGAGATTTTTTTCTCCTGTCATTTATGATAATCTCTGAACAGTTCTGTTTATAAAAAAAATCTCTTGTAATATACCATATGCATAAAAAAAAATCAAAGTACTAGACAAGCAGTGTGATTCATTTATGCAGAAAATGTGTCTAAAACTGCATGACATTTTTTTAATGCATTCCAAGCAAAGAGTTTTAATTTGAAGAATTTATTTTAATTTGTCAGACATTAGCAGTCTACAGTGCCTTTTGATAAGCAGCTGGATCTGACCCTACACACCGATATAAATTATCCAAATATATAAAAAATGTGGTGGCAAGGGTAAGAGGAAACTCCAACTACGTTATGCTAAATAAGCTGTTGCAATAAATTAATTACCATGCAATTGAGGGGGGGGGGGGTAACTAACAAATATGGGTGCATATGTCAACAGTATTCTCAGCTGAGATCTCAATTTAACAAATAACAGGGCAAGAAAGCAAAAGTCTAATACAAATTTTGATGACTCCAAATGATTTAAAGAACTTGCATTTGGTATCATTTTGCATCGATTTTCCACCGCTTGTATCAATATGTATATCATTACAGCAAATGTATTGATGCATGAACATACCGATGATTAGTGTCACCCCTGCATAGAAGTGAGTATACACTGTATGTTGTATGATGGTTGTTGTTGTAGGGTTCAACGCCATTTTTCAGCACAAGATTTGCAATACTGATTAATGATGGATGAAGAACCTGGAAAAATCCCCTGAAAGAACCAATGACCCACTAGAAGCTACAAGCAGACAGAGGTGAGATGCAGTGACCCCTAATGGATAGCGCTTTTGACCACCCACCCCCGTGTGATGGCACTTTTTATTAATATATATATATATATATCATGCTATAAGGTCCACACTCAGATGTTTCTTGGGCATTTAAAATTATATTAGTTGACCACTGCAAAAAGCTTCAGTAAAATTTAGCTCAATAATCGAACCTTCAATCCAATGAACCTGTGTTGATGAATAAGCCATCTGATGCATTCAAAATGGCATCATTACTAACATTAGCATATTTAAAAAAAAAAAACCCATCTGCTCTCATGAAATGTAATTAGTTCCAATCCAGAGAGTACCAGTAAATTACTGAAGTTATTGTTGTTATTGTTGAAGGTTTAACGCCATTTTTTAGCACATGATAGGCTATACATGGCAGCTAGTATTAATGGTGGTGGAAGAACCTGGGAAAACCCCCAGAAAAAAACCACCAACCCATGAGAAGCTACTGGCAAGCTTTCTCACATACCCACATTGGCTGAATCTGAGACTCGAACCCACGTAGACAGCGGTGAGATGGCAGTGATCCATAAAAGCGAGCACTTTTGACCACACACACTCACTCAAGTTAATAAATTCTTATCTAGCACATAGATAAATCGTACAGAAATGATAAACATTTAAGCCTCTATAAATACAATTTAAAAATTTTCAACTTCATATAAAATATTTATGGAAAAAATCTGAGCAAGAAAAAAAAACAATAAAATGGAAATATTGTATAAAAATGTTTCAACATTTATCAGTCAATTTTTACAATTATTCTGACTGGTTTGTAAGATTTTGAGATTAAAAAGTGTTACATACACAACTAACAAGATTTGAAGGACATTTTCCCCTACATTAGTAGTTTTGATAATTATCTCCAATTACAGAACTTTTTTTTGCAATAAACACAAGTGAAAAACTAACATGTATACAAAAAATTTAAAATATACTTCTTGATTCAACAGTCCATATGCTATCCAATGATGGTACAAAATTATATTGCCGGAAATTGTTAAATTTCTGGGCAATTACCTTGTGACTAACTTTTATTAAGTTTTTACTTAACATACCTTTGTATAATTTGTCAACAAAATTTCCAGTTCTTAAAATTTGTTGCAATGTATTTCGGAAGTTTATTTTTAAAAAAACCATCTTGCAGGGATTATTGCAAAGGCATTCTTCTCGAGAATTAACTGGGCAAGGTCATTCTTCTCAAGAATTAACAGGGCAAGGTCAATATGTGATTAGATATCCAAATTTGCCTGTGGCCAGCCATTCACTCAGAACGACATTACTAAAGGTAATGCTCAATTTATGCCAGAGATGTGTTAATGAGATTATGGCACAAGCTAAAATTAACTTTTCCCATAGGATAATTGTAAATTATGAGTTCTTGTGTAAATTAAACCTCAAAGTATTCAAGTAATGATTACTTAATATAATGCAAACAAATTAATACATATATTAATTCAGTGCAGACTGCGACTCACAGTGCATGGTGCTATGATGGCATAAAAACAATGGTGCAAACTAAATGTTATAGTTTTGTTACAAATGGCACTAAAATGAAACTGCATAAACCAAATTGGTGTACCAGTATTGTCACCTGTATTAGACTGGGTAATCCATACTACTTGCTGTTCCTTCTGTTGTGTTAGGTGCTTATAATAATGATCAAAAGATCTCACTTTTAAAACTTGTAATTAAATACCTGTTGAATGCACATGCCTTATTACGCACTTATAATTATATTTCAACTTATAGGCAGTCGAGGTGAAGCAAACACCCTATTATCAATTGTAAACCTTGACTGCCAAGTACAATCAACAAATGACAGCAGGGCTGGTTTTTTAAACTACTGTCAGTAAAGAACAAATAAAGTTTTTCCCCATAAGATTAATTTTCAAACATGCCTAAGATACTAATGGGAAATGTTCTCTATGACATGGAAATAATTCTGTATGTTGACAGTTGTGATCCATTTTCCATATGCTGTGATCTTGTTAATGTAATTTAAAAATAATGTAAAATGTATCCTGCTTTTTATATTTTACCTGATTAAAAATAAAGTATACTGATGACTAGATAATTTGATGTAAATTTCTGATACACTTATATTACCTGTCGTTGTTTTATCAGTAACATTTGTTATATAAAAAGTCATAAGAAGACCTGATTATGTTAAATAGTCTTGAAAATTACTACATATGGAGTTATTTTTTTCCTTCGACATATTATAAACATGATATTGCACTGAATTAAAAAGATATCAGAAATTCACAATTATTTGCTAGTTTTTCTTGTAAGTAAATACCATGAAATTTTTTTAACATGATAGAAAAAAGTAAGGGATTAAATAAAATGTATGTAGGCCTGCATACATTATACTTCTTGCTAAAATGCAAACTGCAAAATAAATCCAAAAGCCAAAACAAACAAGTGTCTAGCCACCCTAAATAATATCAAATAATCTTACATAAATATCAAAACATGTCACCCTTATTTATTCTCTCACCCACCCACCCACAATCCCCAAATAAAGTCACATGGCATACTGGTAATGTACTAATCATTTGTGACATCAAGAGCCCATGATACCCCCAATTTTCATGTTGATGAGAGTTCAACTTGCATAGCTTGGCTCAAGACCTTTTACATAAATTATTATTTTTTTAAATTATAAATAATTCACCTGCAATTACGGAAAATTCACTTAAGACATGTGGCTGCTGTGTATTAGGTTAATGAAAATTCAAATTTCAGCAATCCTTTACGATGGCACAAAGCTTGTTCTTTGTAAGAATGAATATATTGTATCTAGTGTGATTTATTGCTGTTGATATCCCTCTTTAATATCAAGAGATTAAAATTAAGTCTCAGTTTATGACAATAAATTAATAATTTTGGGGTTTGGAAGATGTAATTGAGCAGAATTATATTAGAGCACATTAAACATGAAAAAGCACTCTAACACTCATGAGAAGGTTGCAGCTCTTGGCTTTCCGCGCCCCAAATGGAACCCCTTTGTTCCATCAGGTCCTCGTGGTAAACGTACAACTCCCTCCATATCCAGCATACGAGGAGAACTCTCTGGTGTCCGTCTTCCAATCAAGGGGCTTCCACCAGGGCTTTGACTAGCAAGTGGACTCTTTTCCTGAGCTGCCTTCATCCGTCTTTGAATCCAAGGACTTGATGGAGAACTGTCTCCAGATGAATAATCATATTTTTTGCGACTCACTTCCGGACTACTGCGTGGACTGCTGCCTGGACTAGCAGCATCCACCAATGGAGACTTTCCCTTTGGACCACCTCTTGTTCTATGAAGTCTTGGGCTGGAACGAGGGCTAGTTCTTGGACTAAGTCTATTTGGTTCAAGTAAGTTTGGACTTGCAGAACTTTGTTCGATGGATCTGCTGGTTGGTTCTATTTCGGAACTACTGCTGTAACAGGAAGAATCATTGTTGTGAACCTCAAGATTTTTCTTTTTTTTTCCACGAGTGCGTTTCTTTCTAGGATTCTCTTTCCCTTCATCACCGGAGACTGGTTGCTCTTTAGCACTTTTTGATTCCTTATTCTTCTTTTCTTTATTCTTGGTAGCAAGCAACTCTACTCTCATACCATTCCTCCAGTCCTCAGTATTATTCATAGTTTCACATGCTTTCTTAGCCGATTCATGGTTTTCAAATTCAACCACAGTACATACTGATTTTACTATTTCAGGATGTTTTGTGACATGCTTTATTAAATCTTGTGGCACAGGTTTACCTGGACGCAAGATACGAATGAGTGCAACTTCACCACACTTTGAAAAAAGTTCAGCAACATTTTCTATCGCTGGATTTTCCATTGGTAAGTTTACAGCAAAAACTGACCGTGATGGTGTGGTTTCATCAAAATCTGGAAGAGGGTCTTTACGTCTGACTTTTTTTCCTTCTTCATTAACCTCAAGTTTATCTGACTGTCTCAAGCTGTACGTGACAACTCTGTAATCCTTTGTCAAAGACTTGACTTTCTTGAAGGATGTAATCAGCTTGATGCTTACATATCCCGACTTGTTCCTCCTGACATGTTTTAAGAGAAACGCATCCTTCAAAATGTTGGCATCTGAGAAGTAGAATTCCACTTGTTTTATTATTTTATCCCGGAGTTCATCGTCAGGTGCAACGAATTCAGGTTTTTCACTTTGTCCTTTATCCGGCTCGTCGGACGCGTCGTGTTGACTATGTACGTCATCTTCGCTCGGTACCCCGCTGCTGAATTCGATATCTTTAATTTCCTCCAAGCGCAGAACAGGTGCGACTGGAGACAATGTGTAGACACTTTCCATCGAGTTGTTCGTGTCGTTACAGGGGTCCGTCAAAACAACCTCGCGTATTTCTGGTACGTTTCCCAGGCTTGCTGTCGCGCTCATCTTATCTGTTAACGATTTGATTGTACTCTTGTATTAAAAGCCTGCCTCCAAGCTACAGCTGTTTCCAGACCGGTAAAATTGTAGGGAAATCCCACAAAACTGCCGAGTCTGGATTGCTGACATATGGTTGTAAAACTCCGCTTTTCCGCAAGGCAATGACACATGTCCTGTTCCGGTAGGGGACTTTATCGAAGCTTTCTTACGGTGATCCAGCAATGTTTGACCATGAATTATTTATATCCTAGATATTTAAAAATTCTCTAGAGCTGAACATTCAATCTGGACTGTTACATTTCGACAAAAATCAGTATATATAAACTCAATATTATAAACCAGCTTTAAAGGATAATTCGCATTTTATAGAACCACGAACGCACTTTTTATGTGTTTAGCTGCTAAGAAATGATACGTAAATCGTTGGTTCAGAACATTTAAGTGTACTATTATGTCTTTCTTAACTTCTAAAGCTATTTCGATTTTAGAGGGTTTGGAACTCACTTTGCATGCGTATCTGAGGCATATATAATCTTGGATATCTTTTCAGATGAGATGTTTAGTAACAAGTGTTTTCAAACGTATGAAATTAACCTCTAAATTTAAATTTAAAATGATGTTTGTCTTACATAATCTATAAAACACTGATGCTGGTAAGCAGGTGCTGCTAAACCGGAAAAAAGAAAGGGTGGAAGTGCGGGGTCGGTACCCTATCAGCAAGAGTTAAAACCCTTAAATATTGGAGAAATTTTGAACTACTATTTTGTATGAACTCGAACTTTCTTGGTCTAATGGCAGAAGTTGAAGATGTTGGTTCAGGCTTGTGGCATCTTCTATTTAACTGGAATGTGTTACAACACTTCAATTAGTGTATGGGTCGATAGAGAAAGTCGATATCGTATCTTGGCTTCATCATTTGGTTTCTTCATCTCGCAACAAAGTGTTGTCATTTTATCTTGATTCCCAAATTTTATCTGACTATGCTTTACAGAGATCATATATATATATATATATATATATATATATATATATATATATATATATATATATATATATATATATATATATATATATATATATATAGTGTGTGTGTGTGTGTGTGTGTGTGTGTGTGTTACATTCGGCTTCAAAGGACACTCAAGCACCAAGTAAGGTCCCTAAAACTTATGTACAATCAAGCTAAAATCTTTCACAAAAACTAGAAACAAAAATCCAGTGTTGCTTACTGTACCAAGCCCATTACTTAACTGCCTGTTCTAGCACTCTGCTCTTGTTTTAGAAAGGGTTACAGATAACGGATCATAATTAAATTAACATTTATGCCTTATCAGAAGGCAAGAAAAAGTCCAAGAAATATTCCAAGCTCAGGTAGCCATAGAATGATAAACAACAGAACCCGAATTGTCTCTGATATAAAAAAAATATCCAGAATGCTGAGATTAATGTTCTGGCCAAATGCCTCTGCTAACAGGCTAGACTCAACACAGATCACCAGAGGCGGAGCGATGATATTTTGCGCCCGGGGACGAACTATAAAACTGGCGCCCCAGCGATCTTGTGACCGATTTATTACCCTTGTTTACTTATTATAATGTAACTTTGTAAGCCTCATTTTGGCGCCCCTGTACCTTGGCGCCCGGGGACATATGTACCCCCTGCCCCCCCCCCCCCCCCCCAGCTACGCCTCTGCAGATCACCATTCTCATTAGATTTACAGTCGGTCGAAATTACGCTTAAGATCGATAAGACTACAGATTACTCCTTTCACAATACTTGCTATATATCTAAAGACAAGATACATTGAGCTCCAACATATCAAAAGCGCCTAGAAAGGAAATAAGATAAGAGAGAGAGAGAGAGAGAGAGAGAGAGAGAGAGAGAGAGAGAGAGAGAGAGAGATGAAAATGTATCGCATTATTCTCAAGAAAAAGATCAACGGTCTTCAGAGTGTCTTATGAAAGAAAGAAATCAGGAGAAGAAGGCAAGTTCTTTAGAAACATAAAGAGAATAACCCATATTCATCACAAAATGCAAAATGCAAGAAGGCAAGGTAACAATAAGACAGTGAAGAGAAAGAAAAGAAAAAATACCAGTGAATACTTTTTGTTTAAAGAAAGAAAGATATTCAGTGAAAGAATAATAAAGAAGAAAATTATTCAAAGAGTATATATAAAAATAAACAAATAAGTATCTCGTTATCTTGATTTATTTATTTTCCTATGGACTAGATACATCATCACACATATATACACACACCATGAAATCGTTGGGGAAGGGATACAAGTTATATTTGATTTTGGTAATCAGTGAATATCACATATTTTCTAAAAGATGTATGTGGCCAAGCAAAGGACTGTTTGGCGCTGTCAATTGTTTTAATTTTTGTTTGAATCAGAAACAAGTTATGGACTTGACAACATCATATTTATCTTTATATCTTTCCACTACCAAGACCTACTCCTCTTCCTGTACCCCTTTTTGGATGTAGGAGTAGTAGCAGTAGTAACTGTTGCTGCTGTTGTCATATCAGGAGCGACGAGCGTGGATGAAATGATGAAAGGTTTAATATTTTTATACGTGAATATCTCTTTTTCTTGGATTTCACAAGAGAAACTCTTTCCCTTCTGTCCTTCGCAATTCAAGGTTTACCTCTTGCCTTCACGTTTTATGTTTTCCTATATTTGTTAGTTATCCAGTTCTCCCTTCTGTTTCTTTCTGAAATCGTCCTCCAATGGTAACGATGGCGAAATTGAGCTAGTACCAATGTCGCAGGCAAACATTCTTGCAGAGAATGGGTGGCTTTGAAAAGTTCGGTTGGATTCCTCATAGTGTCTCGTAGATGATTGAAAAAGGGAAAGGTCTTCGACTACACTAGACGACGTGCAAAGATCTTTGGTTATGGCCTCGCCGTTTAGAGTTGTCAACGTGGGTCCAGCAACCAGTTTTTGATTTATTCACATTTATGAAATCAGCCAAACATTTCCGAAATGTCTTTATGCTGGTTGAACTTGCTTTAATGGCTACCTGCATGTAGGAAACTGGCATTGTTAACCGTGTGTTCGACAATTTCACCCGGAACGTATTGGGTTGCTAACGTGGTAACACCACTACATCTGTTATGTTTTGACTTCTGCAGACTTGCACTGCCATGTGAAGTTATTGTTTGCATGGCGGCTTTTGTCACAGATAAGGTTGTCTACCTTTTGATATTGCAAATTCTAACAGAAGGCCCAATAAGCAGATATTGTGTCGTGTTAGCGCTACATCTACTCGCTGAAAGAAAAGCTCGTTATCCGCCTCTGCATCGAAGATGAAGCCATTACCATGACATAGTTCGAGAACTTGATGGCGGAAATAGAAAACTTCCGCCGAGTCGCCGACTCATTATGCAGCAGAGTTGCCAGATCAGCGTTATTTTCGCCCAGTTGAATTCCTTTCTAAATTTGGTTGCGTGAAATTTGATTAGATTGCGGGTTGCGGTTTTTTGGGCTGGTTTCTGATTTGTGTCGCCGTAATTTGGGCTGCATCAAATTGCTATTAAATTCTCCGCATTCAATTTCAAGTTGGCGCTAGTGACGATACTGTTTAAAAATCTTAATGAATCCATTATTCTGGATGTATCTCCATAAATGTTATTTCACATACTTAAATTTATTTTTTAAATTCCGGAACCGGAAGAACGAAACGCGCATCTAACTCCAAATTTCAATTAAGCTAGCATATCATAGCATATATATGCTAGTAACTGTAGTCTGTAGGGCGGAGGCACTATTATCACTTAATCAGTGTTATAATATTGTTAAATTTAATCGGTTGAAATCGTAGTAGTTCATTCTTTATTTGCTAAATATCACTTTCAGTTATAGTTTAATATGGGTAAATGGTCACAGTACGAGAAACGAGACACCAAAATCTATGTCATTGAATTCAACTTGCTCCTGCACGACTCCAAAATTGAGGGCTCTTTGGCAGACCAAATAAAAGAGCGCGGTCGTCATTATGTTGGAACTACTAAGGGAACTGCGTCAGAGATTGCCAGCAAATGTCGAGCAGCTTGAATATGTGGCTGATCTCGTACCTTCTGTCGTCCTTGGAGCACAGAAGTCGCAGTTGTACTTTTTAACTCTTTACATGGAAAATTTGGGAGACCCGGAGCATCGGTGGATGCGAATAAGTTTAATCTCTTGGCCACACTATAGTGATAAGGAAGCTGAGCATTTTCGGATGACTGTAACAAATTATACAGACGCTTGCGGAGTTTTTGAGTTTCTACAACTGGGACATTTCGTCTTATGTGTGTTGACGTTGCCTTACAGTAATGCAGCCGTCGAAAGAACTTTCTCTCAAATTAATCTGATTAAAACGAAACTAATAAACAGGATGGGGCAAGGCATGATGGAAGCTTTGTTACGCATTCGAAGCTATATGAAGCGCAACGGGATATGTTGCAACGGATTTGTCCCATCTACAGCAATGCTGAGTAATTTCATTTCGAAAATTTATGCGACAACTGTATCTGGCAACATTGCTATGCAGATACGGAACAGAGGCGCTAGCGCTAAGATACAACCGAAATATGCCATTCATTTGCATGCCTTATACATGAAGTAAATAGTCGTCACTGTATATCAATCTGCCTGCGAGCTCACAACATCATATACCTCAACCGATACAAAATCTGGAGAATCTAGAGTGATAAAAGGTCATACGGGACTAGAATGGGTTTGGTTTCGGGCCTGAGAACTGGAATATGAAAACAGGCCTTAACCGCCAACTACATCTCATAGCAAGATTCCGATATTGTTGAATTTTCTACATATCAAATTTTTAGTAGGATTATTATTACGCTCTCTAATTTGAAAATTGTGTCCCAAAACGGGGCACAGTATGCTTTACAAAATCAGACAAATTAGCATCTTGGAGCTATTTTACCGATTATAGAATGTGCTAATTTTATTATATCTACAGTGTTTTTGATCATATAAAAGTCAGAATATATGACAAATTTTGTTTGCTAATTCATCTAGAGCAAAATTTAAACAACTGTACTAGTACAATGCTGTTCAGAACGAATTTTTAAAAATAACTTTTTCATGTATTTGTTCAGAAAATCTGATATCGTCATCCTAAAAATATGATAATTTGAGGCAAACCTAGTTTGAACTTATAAGTACGAAAACTCTGATTTTTAACTTCTGTTCATCACCATTGTACGCAGTTAATGTGACTATTTTTTTCCCCAACTTCTATGACACTATGATATGGTAAGCTTAGTTTGAATTTTATAATGGTTGATCTCAGGCCGGAGGTAAATTTGCGTGGGTAAATTTCAGGAAGACATGCCCATGAATTAAAAATGGCAGACGATCATTTGGATGCATTGGAGAGACGGTTAGAAAATCTTGAAAAAACAGTATTTGGTGGAGCTGATAAGGATGCATATTATCCAAAGGCATGCATTACAGTCTCGTTCAATCGAAATAAGCAAACAAAACTGAAATTCAATCACATCAAGATGATGTGGGAAAATGTTCATTGAGATGGGTCTTTAAATGGTTGTAATGCATTTTCGAGGACTGCATTGAGTACTAATCACATAATTAGTGAAATTGGTTAGATGTGGTCTGACATGTTTGAGAAACTGAATTATAAATCGTACAATTTTGACATTTTTGGCTACCAGTTAAAACATTTCAAACGTGAGTAGAGTAGGGATGTTGGCCATTGCAGCGTGCACTGTACCCCTAGTCCTACCCGTAAGACGCATCACACGTTGATCTTGATTTTAGTGCTACGTCTTACGAGCCTAATGACGCCATAGTGTAGTTAGTTCCGATGTCGTCGACATCGGAACGATAAATCAAAGTTTCAGGAATATCGAACATACTTGGCAACCTATATAGACACTCTTCCACTAATATATGTTTAATTAATTATACTTACTGCGCTGTTTTTATCCCAATGGAATCAATAGTTGACACTTGCAAACGGACGCATTTTTTGTTCAGTTGACATATATTTGAATTTGCTGAAATGCGACAGTTGTCGAGGTATGCCGAAGTATGTTTAAGTTAGGTTCTAATCGGAAAATATTTCTTGAACGAAACGAAATATTGCATGCTGTTCAAATAGGCAATATAGAAATAATTTCGTTTCATGAAAATAAAACAGCTTTATTGAAACTTACTTCGGCATTCCTCAGCCACCATGGCATTGAAACGTGTTTCAAAGGAACATGAAAAATGCGTTCATTTCCTAGTGTCAGAGTTAGAGTCGATCACGATCAGACAGCAAAGTAAGTACATCAATAACTCTTAAATATGTGGATAAATGTTGATACTTATTGCCAAGTATGTGATAAACATGAAAATTTCACCTCTTATTCTCTGTTCAGTATATTTAAAAACACTACACAGCGCTGCTCTTTAGGCAGTAAGACCCAGACGCGAGCAAACATAAATATCAGCGTCGGGGCTTACATTGTAGGACTAACTGTACCCCTAGTCCTACATCTTAGAACCGACGCTGATATTTATGTTTTGGGCGTCGGGTTCTTACTGCCTAACGAACAGCGCTGTGTAGTGTGTTTTGAACTCTACTGACAGGAGAATAAGAGGTGAAATTTTCATGATTATCACATACTTGGCAATAAATATCAACATTCATCCACATATTTAATAGTTATTGATATTCTTACTCGTGATCGACTCAAAATCTGACACTAGCAAATGAACGCATTTTTATGTTCCTTTGACACACATTTCAATTGGCTGCAAAGTGATGGTGGCTGAGGAATGCCGAAGTAGGTTTCAACAAGGCCGCTTTATTTTAACGAAATGAAAGTATCAAGTATTTGAACAGCAAGCAACATTTCATTACGTTCAAGAAACATTTTTCGATTGGAATATACTTGAGCATACTTCGGCATACCTCAACTACTGTCACATTTCAACAAATTCAAATGTATGTCAACTGATCAAGGAAATGCGTACGTTTGCAAGTGTCAGATATTGATTACACTAGCATAAAAACAGCACAATAAGTATATTAATTAAACATAAATTAGTGGAAGAGTGTCGATATAGGTTGCCAAGTATGTGCAATATTCCTGAACCTTTGACTACTCGTTCCGATGTTGACGACATCAGAACAGCCCTACACAAGGCTGTTTTTCTGATCATAAGACAGCACTTAAACAAAATCAACATGTGCTATGTCTTACATGTAGGACTAACTGTTTCCCTTGCTAAAAACATTAGTATGATGGTTACTAGAAACACTGAAAAACTGAAATACACACTGTCGTGGCACGCAGTTCATCCATAATGCATGTAATTCCATTGGAAAATTGCACACATTTAAAACATTCAATAATTTTGTCTGAATTTAATGTCCGATATATAGCATGAACAGAGTATTATCACTGTTTACTTACCGTCTGATGTATTACTGTCATGGCATGCATCTAATCCATATTACCTGTAATTCCATTGCAAAAATTGCAAACGTATTTAAACTATTCAGTATATTTGTCAAATCATTATTTGTCTGAATTCAGTGGGAAAAATTAACAGACAATTAGGTTACGTGACAAATTGACAAAGATTTTAATGAGATTCAGAAGAGTGCTAGAACTGATAGTTTGCATGGGATAGTAGCCAAGTGTAAGAAAGTGTGATGCCTGGCATAGTGTTTGGAATAAGAACTTTCCTTCGATTGACAAAATTCAGTTTCACACTGATAAACAAATAAGAGCTATATATGTTGATGGTTGAAATTTAAACCACTGTCAACTTTTTTTTTTTTCTAATTGGAACATTTAGCCACTTCAGGTGTGCCCAATATGCCTCTGGGAGGGGACTGAACCTTTTGCTGGTGGGACTCCTATTTTTATAAAAACTGTAAAGGTCTAGGCTGCTTCCCTTTTTGGGGGTGGGGTGATTCCAATTTATTTAAATTAATATACAATACCCACCCTGGCTCGTTTTTGTCAGAAATTGAAGTAGTGATAGAGAGATGCAAATCTCTGAACCCCAAGTCAGCGGTGCTGACAGTTAAATTAATGAATATACAAATTGAAATTTAAATAACAATTTAATATAATTCAAACAGTAATCTCTCAAATACAATTCAGCTACTACCATATCACTCCACCAAGTGACGGCTTAGTCCATCCTATGAATTAGCATGTAAAATTTTCCCTTCTGTCCTGAGTCCTACTCGTCTATATGTTCTTCTCTTTTGTCTTCCTCTGTTATCCCTTCTACTTTTCCCTCTGTCCTTCCTTTTCTCTTTTGTCTCCCAGAGACTTGCGCCACAGCTGGGCAATTCCCTCTGGACCCTCAAACTGCTTCTCTTTTGTCTCCCGGAGACTCAGACCACAGCACTGAGTACTTCCCTCTGGTACCTAAAACGTCTTCCCTTTTATCGCCCAGAGACTCGGACCACTACACTGGGTACTTCCCTCTGGTTCCTAAAGCTTCGAAAGAATACATACACAGACATTAGCAAAGCATATACCTTTTGCTTCATAACACTAACATTAATATCATATAGGCCATTACCGTTTTTTTGTAACGCATTTGTGCCCATCGAAATACACATTCTCCCTACTAAGTGTACACGGTATATTTATAAATTCTCCATCTTATTATATACAAAACAATATCATATAATCAGATGCATTTCTGTACATTGCACTTCTACAAGTGCACACAGATATGCACATTCATGCTCTGATATATCCATACACATGATACTCCTACAAGTATACACAAATAGGCAGATTCCTATACTAATGTTGCACACCGTAACATTATACAAAGTTTATAATTCAATCCAACATTTGCAAATCTATAATGTCAAATGAATACATGTATGAGGTTACTACGAATTAACCCAATAATGAATTACAATATTAATTCTGCACATCACATTACTCATATCTCCAAATACGCATGTATATCAACACTACGAATGAATCAAACTACAATGGTGATTTTATATATACTCAAATATACATGTATAGATATAATGCAATAATTAAAGTACACATTGCAGTAATATTTCACAACAATCGAGCAAATAATAACTGACCTGTTTCGAAGCTTTCTGGTTATTCCCTGAATAAATCCGTCATTACGAATGGTCGCGGTGTAGTTTATTTGCCTTGTTCTGCCAAATATTTGTTACACTACTAACTTTTTTATATTCAAGATGATTTATTTAAACTCAAGATTCTAATGTATGGCACGCCTAACACAATTCCAATTGGTTCCTAATGATCAGACATCGCCCATCCGAACCGTCTGTCAAAGATGTTTACGATAAAATTGGACGATGCCTTGTTCCAACAAGAAATCGTCACTTACCTGTTAACAAGGTTACGTAACTGACTTTGGCAAAAATAAACGGCACGGCGTGAGTTTATGGCTATGTCAGTAAACTCGTAGGACACCTGACATTTTGCCGGTGAGAAATTATAGCCTCAGGGTTTAACATACCCATGCTAACATCTGGTTTCTTCTATGTGACAAAAACAAAAGTCCTGGACTTCTAGTTTTAAACTCTTAGCAAGACCTCTGATAATCTTTTGGACTAAGATTATTGTAGACTAATTCAAAGACAATTTGGATTATATCACTTCAGTATTGACACATTCAAGACTATTGTTTATATTGGCACTTTCTAGATTGAAATTCATTTAGAATACCACTGGAATTCATTTGGAACATTCTGTACTTTTGGACTTGTGACCGACCTTTTATAATTATTTGAGATTTTATTTCACAATACATGGGATTTAATTCACATTAGTATAAGTTTCTTTTAATGTTTCACTTTGTATTCTATGGAAAAAAATTATTTGTTCAGTTTGGCATAAAACAAATTTGTTGCTTTTTCTGTTACTTTAATACCTTAGTGTTGTAACACAGTACAAAAGCTTATATAACTATTCATCTTTCTTATGAATAAATATATTAAATAAACCAGTTGATAACGTGACACTAATGGAATATTTTGGGATGCTAAGATCCGATGATTTTGAATGTTGCATAATTTTAATCCAGAACAAGTAACTGCAGGTGAACAAACTATAGATTGATGGTGTGAACTGGTTTTTGTTTGTTGGAAAAGAAAATCTGAAAATCATTGCTTGAAACTTAATTATCACTGAGAGAGAATGGGGCTAGACTTGGAATCATTATTCATTTCAGCAATAAATTTAATTCATTTTATTTGCAGACGGTTAATAGACTTAACACTATTTATTACTGGAGCTGTTAAATATGACACTGCAGATCTGATGGCTTTATATAATATACATGACCTAATTTGCAACTGAAAATTTGACTTCGTCCAAAAAAGAAATGAATGGTACCTTATGGTATTTGTGTAGCAGGTCTTTTTGCATCAAAATCTAGCAGCCTCAAGTTAAATGTATTCAGCCTCACGAAGACATTCTGTCATTGATAGTGTCTACTGTATTTACTGCTTAAGGATTAAGCATGTGGTTTTGCATTTCATGGGTTTTCTTTATTTTTAAATAGCAGTGGTTATCGTTTGGAATGTTACTATTGTCATTGTGAAGGATTACGGTACTTTTACATTGTAACTATTGTATGCTGGTCAAGAGAACCTAAATGGTGTGCTTCTTGTTGAGTCATTTTGCAAGTTTGTTCTTATTTCTTTGAATTATGTACTATTTAAAAAAAATCCTAAAAGTGTCATTGATCTACATTCCACAGAGCATGATGTAAAATTATTTTGCTACAATATTTTAAATGATTTGGGAATGCATTTGAATTTTTACATCAACAATTACTGCAAATATAATTATTGCTTACACTCTGATCAACCTGTTCTAAAAACACAAGTATTTATTATTGAAGACTGTTTTAAAATGAATATTTGTAGTGTCCAAATATATAATCAAGAAAAAAACAATTGATTCTTAAGTTGTAAATCGCTGTAATATCTCAGTTTTTCTATGCATTGGCTATTCAAATGTCAGTCACTACTTTTTTGTAAACAATTATTTCAATTATGTGGTAGGGATGGAATGGGGAAAGAGGCCGGGGTATATTTCACTATTCCCTAGTCTGCATTTGCCTTCAAATTCACAGGTTGACAATTAAAGTGGTTATGCTGTAAATTAAATTGTATCTGCCATTATGTTTTTATAATAAAACACGAGATATACCCATAATTTGAAAGGGTTGTTGTCATTTTCTAGTTGCAGCATTATGATTTTCAAGGTTGCAAGAGCCAGATTTTACTGATCAATTATAAATTTTTGTCACAGGTGCAGGTTGCAAATTGGACTACTGTTTTTCTTGTCTTGTTTCAATTTTAATTTTCATTAAATACATGTAATGGTAATATTTTATTGTTCGTTTAGTCACAAAATGAATCCATTTTAACCCAAATGATTTATGTACATGAAATCCTTTTTCTAAATATCATATGTTCCTTTTCCTCTTGTACAAAATATTTGAAAATGTTATGTATTGTATTTGTTTTGAATGTTGTGTTTGATGTTTCTTTCTTTTCTTTTGTTATTGTCAAACAGGGTGTGAAGCCATTTGAGGTAATTCTTAGTGTGAGCATAATAGTATAAAGTATCACTCTGGACAGAAAAATACCACTTAAAATGTATCAGCATAAAATAAATTCCTGTTTTCATCTTCTTTATTATTAAATATTTACTTTTTCTCACTCTTGTTTTAAACTGTGACCAGTCTTATGTAGGGCTGATGTCAGCTCTCTTCCTTGTATTGATCAAGGTTCTGGGTCTTGGCACAACATGTTTTTAATCATCATACGGTGTTCTAAGAGCTTTAGGAAATCTATCAGTGGATGTAACTGTTTGCTAACTATATGAAAATCTCATTCTATTTGACCCCTAGTATTCAAATACATCTAGCTGGCAAGAAAAGAAACTACAGCTTATAATGTATTTTTCTGTCCAAGACCACAATGGTGAAACAATGTCCTTGAAAAATATGATATTACATTAACATTCAGGTGCATTAACCAGCAAATACAGATTTCATTATGAGTCAGTTGTACAACAAATTCCAACAATTGACATCGTAGACTCTTGACAGTCTATGTATTATTTTACAGATCATTGGAAGGGTGGGGAGGTGGTGGTGGAAAATGCAAAAAGCAGAGAAGGCTACAGACCATGGAAACTGCTGATAAAATGGAAACTGCTGATAATAAAATAGTGACCAGTTACTCTAGAATGCACAGAACTGTGAACTAAATCAAGTCATGGTGCCCGCCTGTGTTTATCTATTTAAGCAGGACATTGTTTTACTTTTTTAACACCAGAGCTCTAGCTAAGTGGTGTATTTGCATATTTAAACAAAGAAACTGACCATAAACACAAAAAGAAAATTTTAAATACATCAAAATTACACATAGCAGAACAATTTTAAGTATTTAGTCCAATGTTGCCAGGATATTTATCCTGCTTTTAAGCATAGTCCATTTTGTTAATGATGGTGCATTTGATGAATATAAACAATGCTCTTTGAATGTTTCATTCATATTTGAAATGATAGTACTTAAACACTGTGAGAACACTCATTCCAATACAGCTGTTTAGCACATGTAAATGTACATGGTTAATGTTTTGAATATTAGGACAATATCCTATATTCTGTGAGTTTTTATATGTACTCATCAAATTTAATAAAATGCAATCAGTTCTAAACCAGGGAGTAACATACTCAATTTGTTAAAATCTTATCTATGGCTCTGGAACACTGAAATAATGTATGTCTATCTCATATCTTTTACTCTCTCATATCCACTCTTAAGGTGAAGGAGTATATAATAAACTAGAAATCACCATTGCACAACTAGATTATTGATTATGTAGAACAGCTAGTAATCCAATTTATGAATTGGGCTGAAAAAAGGATACTAAATGCAGTCTAATCTTGTTAGTTTGTTGCATACTATTTGGTATGAAAATAATTTATAAATTTTACCCTAGGCTGGAAAGGTTCAGCTTTTAGCTCATCTTACTGCAAAGTCAAACAAGTTTATGGTATGGGTTTTTATCCAGGCCCAGCCCTAGGATGTGCAGGGCCCATGGCAGAAAGTGGTGAGCAGGGCCCCAAACAAAATAATTGCATTGTGGAGTTGATCTCCTGAAAGTGTGTTGCTAAAGGCAGTTACTTCATTTGCTTTGCCATAGGGCCAGGCCTGCTTATACATGTATCTATCACTCATTGTGCATAATTACTTATTTCTATTTTTTACTTTTGTGTTTGAAACCACTATGCCAGTTCTTTCGGAGTTAATGGCTTTGGTTTTATAGAAAGTTATGATATCAATGGCCATCAAATATGGCTGCCATTACTAAAATCTGCTAAAAGCCTCTTTAAAAAATGCATAATTTTACCAAATTGGTTGGAAGTTCATCTAGAGATTAAGCCTTCATCATCTGCCATCAAATATAGCTGTAGTTATTCAAACTTAAAATTAACCTTTCAGAAATTGCTCAGCACATAATCTTTTTAGAGTTTGTACAAATGATACTGAACCACCATCAGCACTTCCCCTTCAGACAGTGATCATTGAGCTTGAAGGAATTGCAATCCATTCATACTTGTGGCAAGTGTCTTTTCTCGCTTATCAAATATAGTTTGTATTACTAATAATAGTAAATTCTTGCATGCAAATTAGTGATGGAGTAGTACATCCTGGCCTTTCCTGTCCATTTTTATACCAAGGGAGGCAAATCAGATTTTGGGAAATATATCTGATAGTAGTTATCTCTATTGGATATTATTCCACTGATGGAGATACTTGCAACAGGAAATCATAATTCTCAAATAATTGTGTCAGACATTATCATTAATTCTCTAGCAATATGGAAAAGAACCTTTAGAAGTCTTTTATTAACATTTTTTAGATAATGATGTTTATGAGGGTAAAAAGGATCACAACTGGTCATTTTTCTGGAGATATGTTCTTCCATATGATCTGGTGTAAACTGGTATCACTTCAGTCTTCAGCCAACCAAGTCATCATGATTTTTAATACTAATTTTTAGTATTATTATCTCGAGATCTTGGATCCTGCATGTTCACTGTGAATGCTGTTTTCTTGATCCATGTTCATGCTCTAGAGAGAAATAATAAATTCAGTGTGCAAGATTTCTATTCTGCTTCCCATTACACAAATATAGATCAAATGTATGTTAACATTAGCTTGCTTCAAGAGTGTGTCCTTATGGGATCCTAGTTTCAACACACTTCATCATCAAGTGTGACCACCATTACTACAGTAGAAAAATCATTTAAACAACTTCTCAAAAATTACTCAGTAAAATTTGACATCTTACACTAATCTGGTCAAAAAATAGGAAAACTGATGAAGAACTTGTGCTCAAATCCCACAAAAAAACAGAATTTGATCAAATAAAACAGAAAACATTCTGATATTTCAGTCCTTTAGCATTACAAATAATCAAGATCCACCATCAGATATGGCAGCCATTAGTAAAATGAACTACCTTTTAATGATATCTTGAAAACCAATTAGACAAAATATCACAGGAAGACCAAATAAATCAGCCAACAAAATCTTGCCTTGGTAAAATGGTACATATGAGCAATCTCATGCCAACTTCAGCCTCTTGTTCATGTATAACATGTCCATATGTTAGCGTTGCATACTCAGATCTTTTGGTATAAAATAGGCCATTATGAAGGTTGCACTGTTCACTTAAAATAGAAAGTACTGTCAAATCTGCCTTCAGGATCATATGAATTGGGCATTCACCTGTTTTAAAAAGCCAATTGTTATATGTATTGTTTTCCAGATTGTTTTAGAAATAGCATTAAATAAAAAACCATCTCTCTTCCAAGATGACTTTTTTCACTTCCATGAGGTGGCTGCTCAAGATTGGCTTGACTTGATAATAAACTGCATAGACCTTGATGCACTTGTGCGTTGTGTGATGACTGATCTTAGTCTTGTTTGTTCACAATTGGGCACATGTTAAACACAAGTAAATGCAGTATATTACCTGTCATGAAACACAACCCCTTCTGTCAAAAAAGGATGTTCTCTCAAGAGTGTTCAGAACACTGCAATAAGAACAATCTATATTTTGAAAACCTGGTTCCTCAAGAAAGGTAGACTCTCATAGCTCTTGTCTTTCATTACAGGTTTTACTTTATTGTAAATTGTTGCTGAACTGTTAAATACATTGTATTCCTAAAATGGTCAGATAAGTTGTGTAAATGAGACTAGACTGCATATAGTATGACTGCTAAGGATGAAGTGAATAATCACTCATACATTCATTAGTACTAAAACAAATTTTAATTATATTTGTATTCTTTTTTTTTTTATAGCATAATCAAATTCAATGAATGGATGACACTTTTTTGCAGATAGAAATGTATCATTATTTTGTTTAGACCCCTTACATCAATCATTCTTTCTTCAACAACCATGGTTATACTTTTTTTTGGCCATGTTACATTTATTGGACTATAGGAATTCATTGGGTTTCAGCTACCAATTTGCATTTGTTTTAAAGTTCATTTTTTGAAAAGGGTTTGAAGATAAGATATAATTGGATTCATTTCTAAAGGTTGTAATATTCCCACATTTTTTGTGGAGAGCATATTGTGTAGTAAACTGCCAGTCCACAACTCTCCATTCTAAATATGTTGGCGGAAATCCATCAACCTCGGTTTGGACAGGTATATAAAGTGTGTGAATTAGTTGTATTGAGCCATGTAAGTAGCTCTCATGTGAGCAATTTATTTATGTGAGGAAGAAGTGTTATTGCAGTCAGTTTAAATGTACACCTCTCTGGTTTTCTGCTGCTGCTTTAACCTGCCAAGCATGCTTTCATAACTCACTGTTTCTGTCCCTCAGTTCAATGCAATTATCATTTACTATAGTCAGGATTTCAAATATTTTTTGTGACATCTGCTCAGTGCCTTTGTACTATCAGCAATACTTGTACATTAGGAAGTTCCTCTGTGCTGTCAGCAGATTCCTATGTATTGTGAAGTGCCTTTATGTCATTAGCAAAACATACATTAAGAATTCCATTTGTGCCATCAGCCAGAACAATGCATTAAGAAGCACCTTTATATCATCAGCAAAACCTGTACATTAGGAAGTCCCTTTATGCTGTCAGCAAAACCTATGCACTAAGAAGTCAGTTTGTGCCATCAGATAAACCTATACATTTAAGAAGTGCTTTTATTTTGTCAGTAATACCTATGTATTGAAAAGTCCCTTTGTGCTCTCAGTAGTACCTATGTATTAAGGAGTGCCTTTGTGCTCTCAACAAAACCTATATGAAGTGCCTTTATGGGACAGCAAAACCTATACTTGAGAAGTGCCTTTGTACTATTGGCAATATCTATGAATTGAGAAGTTCTGGACATTTTAGTTTACTTTTTTACTTTGTTTCCAAGCTTAAAGCACTTCCTGTTTGTTTATTTCAAAACATGACTAATTAAATTATGGATGGACTCGATAGTGGGGTAAATGACTTTAATTTTAAATCAGTCTTTGACACAAAGTGTAATGAATTCTGTTCACATTATTTTATTAATTCAGTACATTAGTTTGATATGCAGGAGTTGGATTAGCAAGCCTGACCATTAATGTACCAACATGAAAATTCAAATCCTGAATATCCATTAGTTACATATATCTATATCACAATGGCACTGACCTGTATAGATTGACCAAGATGTACCAGCAGTTCATTCTTCCATTGGTTTATAATGTTAAAAGCATAGTTTCATATCAGAAAGAGTTATAATGGCATGCATCTAGTTGTGAAGAAATAATCTTTCCAACCACATATGCACTGTGATAACTCTTTTGGAAGGGGACTGAACCTTTGTCAATATTCTGCATAAGTTTCATTTGCTGGGTCATTTTGTTGAATTAGCACTGATGGCTTTGCTTCAGGGTTTTGTTGATAGCAATGTCATGGCAAGCACCATAGCGTAGTAATTACCATTTTTGTGTGTGTGTATGTTTGTGTAATGGACATTTTAATTAACTGTTTTTTATTAAAAAAGTTTAATAAATAAAAATATATTAATCCTTCCCATGAAAGATGTCAAGTTCAGAATAAGAATAGACTATTTTATTTTATTTAATTTGCCCATGTGTGCTGACTTGGGTAATGTTGATGAGTAATAATTAAAACAAATTTATACAATGGTTGTGGGTACTAATTCCTTTTTTTGCAGTTGAAATTTCTTTACACACGATTCATTTAATACATCTTTTGAAAAGTGGGAAATGGTCTTATAATTAGATAAAGCCTCTCAGAATTAAAATTTGATATACTTTTAAAAAAAAAAAGTGGGAATGGATTTGATATTGCACATGGACTTTTGCAGATTTATGGAATTGTTTTCTCCAATTTTGTTGTTGTAAATTCATAGTTTTGATGGTTCACTAAAGTTTAGAGTAGCATCTTAACAGGAAGTTGTTTTAATAGTTACTCATTCAATTTTTGGTGTCTTTCTGCACAAACGTTTAATGGAGGTCATTGTATAAGGGAGTGTATTCTTTTTCAAAGACTGGCCAACAGGCATAGTCTTCATTATGCATATCATTTAAGTTCCAATATTTATCAAAAGTTTGTGTTTCTATTATTATGATAGTTTAATGACTTCAAAGATATGAGCTAATTGTTATTATTATTATTATTATTATTATTATTATTATTATTATTATTATTAATTTTTGAAACATTGGCAATGCCCTATAGTGATTGTGTTGTCCATTTGCGATTTGTTAATCCATCCATCAGACTAACTGTCTCTTAATAATTTGATTTCCATAAGGTAAATAAGAATTGTTTGATTCTGACTTTATTTGGCATTCAACTTTATATTGATGGGAGCTCAATATCCTGTCTCATATGTTTGGAGTTTTGATCAGTGATGGCATGTCCTCCTAATATTTATCTCCACATGTGCACTTTACCAAGGATTGTTGGATTTTAACATAATATGGCATGCAGTGCTCTACGGTTAAGACATTTAATGATTTGGCTTCCAGTGTTCTTGATTCATGGCCCCTGCTTGTTTCTCCTCTTGGTGTTGGTTTCTGCAGCATACATGAGCTTTCAAGGTTTATAGTTTATATTTAGACATGCAGCTCAGTATGGATGCTCATTGATTACCAGATTTTTTGACCTTGATTTCTGCTTCATTCCACCATTTAACCGGGTCATCTATCTGGGCTATGCGCCCTTGTAGCCCATCATTCTGATTTGGTTTTTGCACCATTGATTTACTAATGATTGATAGATTTAAGAAAAACTTGATCAGACCTCAGATAAGTTTCATTTCCAGTATTCTGCAGCATTATGTAGAGGAGTTATTGCCCCTGATTTCCATTCCTCCTAACTTGGATTTCAGTATTGTAACTTTTCAAAGGATACATAATAAATACAGTATGCACTTTTTACTGAAAAAATAAGAATTAGATTGATTTTTAGAATCTACAAAAAAATGTCATTATGGCCCCTGATTGTCCCCTTCCCCCCCCCCCACGACCTTGGTTTTGTGGTATTGCTTTACCAGTTATTGTTTGATTTCAAACAAATTTGGCATGCAGTTTTAAATTAATGAGTTTTATTCCATTATTCTATGTTGTCTTTTAAAGGAGTTATGGCTCATGATTAAACTCATTCAACAGTGTCATTTGGAAGAGTTTTGGCAAATGACTTCAAAAACATACCATGTCATTTAGAAGAGTTTTGGCTCAAGACTCCAAACTCCTTCTGGCAGGAATACTGTACCAGCCTTGGTGAGCTTCAACAAAATTTGACATGCAGCTTTATATTAATGAGACTTGGAATGACTTTTATTCCATTGTTCTACATTGTGGTTTAAAAGAATTATGGCTCATTGCTCCTAACTCCTCACGACAGGTTTACTGTAAAAAGCCTTGTTGCATTTTGCATAAATTTGGCATGCATGTTTATATTAATAAGACCTTAACCAAGTTTAATTTCCAGCATTCCAAATTATCAGTGTAAAAAGACATGGCTCAAATTGCCCAATCTCCAGCTCTTAGTTTCTGCAGTACTGTATTTTTTTTACCAAGGATTGCTGGATTTCAACCAATAGGAGTCGTGGTTCCTGAATGCTTGTTTTCTGTTTACATTAGTTTCCCAATACAAATTATTCTTTTTAAGGCCCTGCCAAGCAAAGTGTAGTGAGCTGGACCCTTTGTGGTCGGTTAATAGCTCTAATCTTTATTCATATAGTTGTCCATGCTTATGCTTTCATACTTAACTTTGCACCAAACTTAAAGATTTCACATGGGAATTGTACTGGTATGTTCTAACATAAAAGATATACAGTTTTATGCAATTTCATTTTATTTAAAATTGTATATTGATGCCCTTCACTGTTACATGCACCTAATTACATGTATAGTGTTTTGATGCCTGTCATTGATTTGTATGTAGTTATGTTTAATCATACATAGAGAACAAAGTAAAGTTGTACACTTGTCAAACAACATTGTATTTCATAGTCAGACAACATTGGATAAAAATGTAGTTAATTTTTATTGCCTTTAGATGACAGCAGCCATTTAAAGCATAACATTCCATTTTAGAATGAAATCTGATTTATTGTATGCAAGAAGAAGAATTAATGGCAAATAAAGCTCGTTAACTCCCTGGAAGAAAAGTATTTCATTGATCAAATGTTCATACATTGGTGGTGATATATGAGATAAAACTAAGCTTCAATAGTCAGGAACATCATACATTAAAGTAATTGAATTTGACTCATGAAACCATTATTATATCACCAAATCACTTAAAAATTTCATTAGTGTAGATGAATGTCAATTCAAGAATGCAATTATATTATATTTTGTTAGCTCTGCTGGTCTCAGAGCAGAAGAACTTGTGAGATGGATTGTTTTACATTGTCTGTCTGAAGTCTATAATCACTGCTTTTACACTCTTCGAAGGATTTCCATGAAACTTTACATAGTCACACATTCATTCCAAGGTCTAGTTGGTCCTGTATGAAAATGGTGTTGTTCAGACAGACAACATCTTGTTATTGCTACTCCTTCTGAATGGATGGTCATATTAACATGTTTTTCTTTTATACTAAAAAGACTTCTTATGATGAAAATGGTGATCTTCCATTATGGCCACAATGGCAACCATCTCTAAATTTTTGTTATTGCTACTCCTCCTGAAAGGTAAACCATATCAAGAAGATGTATTGTGATGCCTTGTTGGTCCTTTATTAGTCCCAATATCACCTCCAATAGAGCCACCATGGCAGCCATCTTGTCAATAATTCTCCTGAAAGGATGGTCAGATCAGCATTAGGTTTTCACCAAAAGACTTCTCTAGATGTCTAGTTTGATCCTGAATTAAAATGGTATCAATTTGACATCCAATATGGCGACTTTGGGAGTCATCTTGGAAATGTGGTTTTTACACCACAAAAACTGCAATCTGATATCCAATATGGCCACCATGACATTGATCTCTAAATTCTCATTTTTGCTACTCCTGAGTAGAAAGCCATAAAAAATGGAGTTTTAACCAGAAGACCTTATGTGATGTTTGGTTGGACCTTTGTTAAAATATTTCCAATCTCACCTCTAGTATGACCACCATGGTAGCCATCTTGAAATTCTTATGACTACAACTCCTAGATGATGATCATATCAGCATGGAGTTTTCACCAAAAGGTATCTTATGAGATCTAGTTGGTCCAAGATGAAAATAGTACAGAAAGCTGTTTTGATGGTCATCTTGAAATCTTTTTATAGCTACTCCTATTGAATGGATGATCATCATATCATCATAGTTTTCACCAGAAAACCTCTTATGATGTCTGGTTAGTCCTGAATGAAAATGGTGTCAATCTTACATCCAATATGGCCACCTCATTGGTCATCATAACAAATCATTTTATTGTTCAAGAATATTAGAAATTGTTTTTATGCTCAACAATCATAAAGAAGAAATAGATTTAGATTCCTTAAAATTCATATTGGTTAGTAGAGTGTCTGATTGATTTTTTTTTTTTTTTTTAAATTTTATTGTAGCATGTATACTTTCAGGCTTTATAGCAAATGAAGTTGTGCATGTATTTTATGATATACATCTAAAATATTAATTATTCAGTTAGCTTAATATACATGTAACACTCAAAGCCTTGCACATAATTTCAGTGTGTGGATACTCTCACAAATATACAGAACAAGCTCAATACTGCTGTGACTGGGAGAAAGAAAATTGGACGTCTTTATGAGAGATGTAAGATCTTCATAAATGTTATGCTTTGTTTGAAAATACTCACATTTTCTTAAACCGTTATGGCCAGAACCTAGCATTCTTGAAATGTTTTAAACAAGGAGTACACCTAAGTTAAATTCTGGCAGCTTAGGTGAGGAGCTGTAGCTAAAGAAATATGAATCTTACATATATAAAAAAAATAGAAGATACTTCATATTTGTGATGGATTTTTCACTATGACACCAGGTGGGGATCAGTACATGGAAGATGATGATAAGGGACATAAGGAAAAATATACAGTTAAATAACGTGATAGTAAGCCACTGAATCAGCTTAAACACATATTTTTTCAATTTGGGTTATGTAGCTGTGTACTTTGCTGTTCAGATATTTCCCAATGCATGATGGGAAGAGTTTGGAGGTTTAAAGTTTATCATGTTTTTTGCCAAACGAGTAAATTGTATCACATATACATGTACACAAGTAGCTTATGCAGTTCAAGACTGGTACCCTGGCCTACCATGATTTGCACAAGAGTCTAGGTACATACCATTGAATGGCTGATACTGGTGGAGAAATTTAAGATGGCTGATGCAAAATTATATTAGAAATTAAGAAACTGCATTAAATATGTTATTTCCAGGTGCACACTCTTATTTTGACCCAAGTTTAGTACATGGTTATAATTATAAAAGTCCATAGCAATATATAATTTTTCTCAGGAGGTTTCTTGGTGACAGTTTAGGTGCAGAGCATTAAATGATCATGATTGAACATATTTTGCTTAAAGAAAGTTAGTTTTAAATTTTAAAAGAACAGTTTATATTTAATTTAAAATTAGTAAATGCACATATGTAACCCATGTAATTTGTACTACAAGATTCTACTCATGCATTCTCCAAAATGGCATTGTATAAATTGGTATCTATTTAATAACCAACCTCATATCACCAACCTTGACGCCCATTTTCTATTACACTAATGATTGCGAAAAACAATAAGTATGTAGCATGACAGGAAATTGGTAGATCATAAAATGTTGAAAATGGCAAAACACATTTCAGCTATATACAAATAGAGCATCACTGATGCACACTGTAAAACCACAATCATATGATTGTGCAGTCTCTCACCTTAGCTCGTCTCTACCACTCACACATAATGGCTGAAATGACAGTATTAAATAGTGCCACCTTAAATAATTGTTAAATCTGACTTTTATGGTTTAGCTAAGTTATGACTAATACAACCAAATAAAACATGTAGTGATGTACATGGAAAAGACTAATTTAATGCAATTTATTTATTGTGCATGCAGTTTTGTATTACCTACGCCGTCTTGAATTTCACAACTGGTATTGAATATTCAGTGATGCATTCTTATCCTGTGCAGAGCATCATGGGTGGTCAGGATATCCAGTTAGTGCAATCCCAGTGTTAGAGTATGATGCTGTCATCTAATTTCAAGAGTCAAACCAGCTGCAACTGGCTTGGTGACATAAAGTAGTATTACTAATATATGTTACTTATTGCAGGATTTGAACATTGATTTACGTAAAGTTTGTGATATTCATGGTATATTCACACACAGCTGACTGGTACCAACATATACATAAGGCACTTTGTGTATTAACTTTTGCAAGGTTTTTATGCATCTGCCTAAAGGCAGAGAATGTAACCTCTTTGTTCAAATAATTGTAAAAAAAAGTGGTAGATTTCTTCTTTTTTGTTTAGGATTGATACATTTTTCTGTTTTTTATAGTGTCAGAGTTGCAGTGTTACCTTGACCCCCGATCAGCTGATGAGTTGACACTATCACAGGGTGCCAAGGCGGAACTCATTCTTGCAGGTAATAATGCCTTAATTATAATTAAAAAAATTGCTTTACTTAAAGGTCCCATATATGCTCAGGACATCAACATGAAATGACTTAAAATTCATGTTCTATAACATTCCACTCTATAAAGAATATCTTCAGTTGCAAGCAGAGAATAATACTTGGGCAAATATTTACTATAACAACACATTATAGACACTAAACTTTGTCACAAAATGTTTTAGATATCAACTTTCTCATTTGCAGTAGGCGTTTTTATGTGCTTTTGCTATTAGATGGGACTTCCAATTTGAGTGGATTAAGGTAAGACAAAGGAATGATATAACTTCTAGGATGTCGATGTTGTTGACATAAGTATCAATGTTGTTGCATTTATCTCAGTTTTTATGACACAATATATGTACACTTATGAAACCTGAAAGATATATTCATCATGGAGAGTACTGCTTATCAGCACAAATGGCTACCACATTAACCTAATTTACATGTACCAGTCATTACATTAAGTTTTCCATTTAGCTCATTTACCTTTATATATACAGACACGAAACATGATGGATGCATTTATTTTGAGGGATACAACTTACTAGAGGCAGAAGTCGATTACAGTAACCTACTTTTCTTGTTGCGATTTTGCAAGGCTTTTTATACACGTGTCAGAAGGCAGAGCATATAATGTTATGATGTCTATCCTTATGTAAATCTGTTACCTTGCATAGTAACATTAGTTTTACACAAACTATCTTTAGCAGTATTTGTGGATGGCTTGTACTTGAAATATGGAAGTCATTTGATTTTGGAGTAAAATGCCAAAGATCAAGGTTACTGTGACTGGAAGAAGAAAAATAGTTGGATGCTTTGCACTTGTGCTAAGGAAAAGAGGCAATCAATTTTCAGTTTAATGATCAAAGGGTTAAAGGTCATTGTCACTGTATGAAAAAAAAGTTTTCAGCACAGTAACTTTAGTTATACATAACAGCTATGAATCAAACTCTTTGGATGGCTTACAATATAAGCTTACTGATTTTGAGGTCTAAGGTCAGGGTCATTGAGACTAAAAGAAGAAAAATGGTTTCTGTTTGATAACTTGTTCACCGTAGACCTGAACAAAACTTTGTGCATGGCTTGCAGTTGCAGAATGGAAGAAGATTTTGGGATCCAAAAATTTGTAAAGCCAAGGTTACAGTGTCTGAAATACAAAAAGTGTTTTTCTTGCACAAAAACCTCATCTCTGAACCATGTTCCTTCACCAAATGGTTCTGATGGCTTGCTGTTTTTGTTAGAAGCCTATTGAGTTTTGACTAATAGAAAAATGGCTTATCTTTTGCATAATAACTTTTAAGTTCCAAAGGTGTGAAGAGTTTGCATATAAAGTAGTTAAGAACTGTATTGGTTTTGGATAAAAATTTCCAAGGTCAGGATTGTTGAGACCCTCAGAAAAATGGGTATTGCACAGGAACTTTTGTTTTGATCTTGGTACTGGTTACAATTTTGTGATTGGTTTGCACTTGGGGTAAGAAAGAAACATATTTTGGGTCTAAATGTGAATGGTTAAGCAAAATAATAATATATTGGTTCAGGACCACCTACTTTGTCCATTGAGACCAACTGTTCAGTAATCTCTGAGCTAGAGGGCTATTAAACATCCAGTGACATTCAATGTATTTGTCCTGGTATTCTAGTTGAGTTGCCATGGTGGAGTGGGAAAGAAATTATACTCAGCTAAGTTCTTGTATAATCTGTTAGTTGTTGTTGTAGGGTTTAACACCATTTTTCAGTACATGATAGGCTATACATGGCGGCCAGTATTAATGATAGAGGAAGAACCCGGGAAACCCCCTGGAAAAAAAACACTGACTGATGAGAAACTGCTAATAAACTTTCTCACATATTCACATTGGCCGAATCTGAGACTCAAATCCACTGTGAGATGGCAGTGATCTGTAACAGAGAGCACTTTAGACCACTCAGCCACTGTTGGTTGTTGTTTTGAATAATAAAGGTCATATATTTTCCAAGTAATGAAAGTTAAGAAACATTAGTTGTATGAAAGAGAACTGTCCTTAATGAAAAAGCTTGACCTGCATTGGACTTGTCCATTTCTGCAGTGAATTCATATTTGCAATTGTCATCATTTATGGGAATAAGATAGGTTGAAAATGCTTAGAATTAAACATTATTTGTACATTATTGCTTTTTAATTGTAGCAATTTGACAGTGTATTCCTTGCTATAGTTGACTTGAAATTTAAACTTTTTCTGAGGTGAATGTTCATTGTCCAAATTCTGCTTTTTATTAAAAGAATGAATCCATTATAATGAAATGAATAATGAGCAAAGCAAAGACATTCCAAATCAACTTCATGGTTGTTGTTAATACTGGAAATGAAGAGTATCAAACTACTGGATTTGAATGACAAACAGAATTTCAGTGAAAATGATTGAAAATGACTCACTGAATTTGGAAAGTGCAAAAATGTTTTTCCGCATTAAAAAGATTTGGGGGCCATGCAAACCCAGGACATTTCCAGATTATTTGGGACAGTTGACAGGTCTGCTATGATGAAATTTAGATATGGACATATATTTTGAAAGTATGTATTAGGGTTTAATGGTACATCAGCACAATCCTGGCTACATGGTGTTGATTGTATACATTTTGATGATTGTACCACTGGTATATTTAGTTTTTAACAAAAATGGTTAGATGACCTTGATTTTTCAGCATGATTTTGTAGATGTTTTTTTGTTTAAAATTATTCAATATAAATCCTTAATTCTCTGATTGATTGATTGATTAAAAGATTCATTGTGTGATGATTGTTTATTGTAAGTATGGTATTTGATCATTTTATTGCATGTATGGTCCAAATCTTTCAATGAAAGATTATGTTTTAGGATTATTTGGTTCTACAAAATCAAAAAAAATTTTGAGGAATTGCATCACACAGTGATAGTGGTGTTTGAGTAAGTAAATGTTAGATGATAAACTAAAAATGAAATTAATCTTTTGCTTTCAGAGGAAGAGTTTCTATGCAAGCAGGCAGCACGTTTTGACACAATGCAGAAACTAAAGGACACTGTTGACAGTGAACACATCAAGGGTAATAGCACACATCTGCAATTCATCAGCGAAATGTGTTTGATATTACATATACAGTGGGTGATTCTGGGATCTTTTATATTACATTATCATTGCTAAAGAATGTAATTTAATCTCTCATCCAGTGACATTAAAAGAAATCTATCACGGTGAAGTGAGGTGCAGCTGTACATGGCAATCCCCAGAGAGGCATAAGTGTAATTAATACTGATATAAGTGGCAAAAAGACAAATCTGAACATAACAAATGTAATCTATATATTACATGCCATAACCATGGAAAACTATGAAAAATATACATTTATTTTTGCAACTAACCTGGATCTGCAGGTGGTTGAAATTCTTGTCACCAATTGGTGAATACTATATGGATTAATACCTGAATACAAACACAAATGATGCCAGATTATTTATATGCAATACACTTTAACTAGTTTACATGTCTAACTAACAAGTACACAAAATTTACAATGAGCAAGATGATGTATTCAGTCTGAGTGCTGTATTATATCACTCTCATATTCTTCTTTTAAATTAGTAAAGTGCAACTGATTTTGTCCTTATTCTGATCCTGCATGATTGGCAGCTTAAAAAGATACTTTTTCTCTAACATAAAATCAGTCATACCATCCATCGATAAAGCCTGTTTAACTTAACATATGGTATCATTATTTTAGTATAGACTGATCTGCTTCCTTAACATGTTATCAAAAAGTAATCAATATGCGAATCTGGTTTCATGGAAATACATTACATCAAGCTGCTATAAATAGAAAATAAGATAAAGTTGTGTTGGACCATGATGAACAAATGAACTTTTAATTTTACCCTGTTCGTATGCTAGTTAGTTATTGTCAAATTTATATTATGTGTATTATAAAGTTTACACAACTTTTGACTGATTTATATGTAAGTTTTGTTAATGTGAAGAAAAAAAGAATCTATATAAAAATGTAAATGGTTAGTGCCTAACATTAGATAGTCATAATCTTAGAGTATAACTAAGGAACAAGTTTTCATAAAAATTGCAATTAGTGCCTAACATATGATAGTCATAGTCATAACGTATAACTAATGAACTGGATTTCATAAAAATGCAAATGGAGGAAATACATAAGGAGCTTTATTAATTTTGTAATACCACGAGTTGCATGCATGTAAATAGATCATTAAGTGTAAGTTATCAAATAGACTAAGGGATGAAGTTTTATTGGGATGATCACCATCCGAAGGAACTTTTACAATTTAAAACAACATTGTCATTTCTGGCAGAGAGTATATTTAAAAACTTCCTAATTGTTAGGATTAGAAGCACCTAATAAATTAATCAAATAGGATCTGTAAAATAAGTTTTTAAATTTTATTTGTAGGTTCCATTAACAGAACTAGGGATTTGGTATAGGTTGTATCTGTTTAAAATACTGACAGGTTAAAGACAGACACACAGTGCATTTAGAAATCAGACTTGTATGTTTAAGTGTTTTCTTTTCTCTTTTTTTTCTTAGCTGTCCCAAGTTTGGCACCCAAGCTGCAAGATCTGAGTCAGCTACAAATAAAGCAACAGGTGAATTTATGTAAAAAAAAATAGTTATTCTTGTTAATATATAGTATATATTTAATAGCAGTAACAATTTATTATACCAGCCACAGAAAAATTTCAGTTATCTGTCATCCTATTAACCATCAGTCTCTGTTAGCTGTTTGGGCATTGTATGTCAAAATATTATAAACATGTTCATATACATATGTAGATATTATGATTATTTATGACCCGGCCTATTGTATAATATTTTCAATGTACATATTCTGTTATCTGTCTTTTCTCATATCTGTGATACTCTTAGTCCCACACTCTGATTGATAATTGAAGTTCTGCTGTACTGTTGTTTCCCATTTCCAGGAAGCTAAATATTGCTTCTCCAATTATCAATTTGAGATCCAGAAACAAAATAAAACAAAATAACATGTCTCATTCCTTAATCACATCCAACATATAGAATGTTTTGCTCTTTTCCATGGACTTATCTCATATATATATATATATAAACTGCTCCATCGATAACTCGCGCCCCGATGACTCGTGAACCCGCTTATAACGTGGTGTCTGGCATGGATCCCGATTTTCCGCCAAAGATAAAATATATTATAAAAAATTTTAAAATATGCTGAACGTGAAAAAATTACGATACGAATTGGTAAATTAAACCTTAATACATTTCTCGTTTTATCATAAAAAGGTGAGTAATGCCCACAAAGATCGATTCGATATTGTGAAATATGCAGATTCTAAATAAGATATCACATTATATTCAGGTTTATTTGTTGATACACCGTCATCAATACATCGTAAAAAAAACAGCCTGGTGAAATAGTGATCAATGAAAACGTCTGTTTAATGTTAACAGGTGGCAACAGATAATGAAAACAGCAATTAAATATCGTGCTGTGTGAAAACCACATTAAAATCCTTTATTTCCGTTTCAATGTAAACATTATAATTGCAACATATTCTTTTCTATGAAAACATGAAAAGAGTCAATCAACCATCACTTCGAAACCTGAGTACTTCCGTGAGAACCTAGTTACCTGCCGGCATTGTTTTGATCAACAAACTTGGCGAAGTGTTTGTTGCACTAAAATAATCCATTAAAAGAGACTTGTGTTATTTTATCACTTATCTCTTGTGCATGGAATCAAGCAAGTGACGATTTTGCTTAACGGCAGTGAAATCGGGGAGTAACGCACAAAATTAACTGACTTTTTTCAAAACGTATAGCCATTTGTCCAGCGTATCACAACCGGCAATTGTATTATCGTGTTCTAATTTACATTGTTTCAAATTTTTCATTTTACTTCTGCCGTAATCAAATATATACACTGTATATAAATCGATCAATCAAAATTGTTTCTCGAAAAGAGAGTCGATCTTTTGCATTAAACAAATACGTCTAATTTGGATCAAACAGTAAAACAAGAATGTATCCAATAAAGCACAAAAATTAGTGATATAATACACAATGTGTGAATCATTACACATGTTAATCGAACCACAAGAGTCTGACGTTTTATCAATAACATACGGCAAAATCTTTGACAACATGAATTCCCCTTATCGGTAAATTTTTTTTATATATATATTACCAATAAGGGGAATTCATGTGGTCAGAGATTTTGCCGTACTTTATTGATAAAACGTCAGACTCCTGTGATTGAACGGAAACCACATGGAATAATGTTTTCAATTAACTCCTCAATATACGGTAATTTATCCTGAAATTAATGTTACTCTATGAGGAAAATATAAACTACACCATTATGAAGAGATATTTATTCACAGTTAATCACAGCATAATTATAAAGTGAGTATTAAAAGCTAAAAAATCTGAAACCCACCCACCCTTTTGCCATTGTATCGATTCTTTTGTTATTATAGGTCCCTCGATAACTTGCGCCTCACTTATAGTGCGGTCGATGTTTTTGGACCCCGATGTGTGCGAGTTGTCGAGGGAGTGGTGTGTATATATATATCTATATATATATATATATATATATATATATATATATATATATATACATACAGGCACGCACACACACACACACACATATGTTCTTGAATAATGAACCAATTTTGTAGACTGCTTCATTGGCCTAAGTGGTAAGAGCTTCTATATGCCTTGGATGCGGAAGGTCACGGGTTCCAACCTGGGACAAGTCATAACAAAAACTTTTTAAAAATGGTACTCGGATCTTCCTTGCTTGTTGCAACACATACTGATTGTTGTTCGATTTGTCTTTTGGAAGATGCATTGTGGAACTTGAGTAAAAAGTAAATTCACAGATAGAGGAAGAAGGCTGCCCTGACTCTGACTCCTCATCTCAAGATGACCCCATCCTTTCTCATGAAGGATCTAGGTCACTTCCTTCAGTGGTGGAATCATGAGTGCTTTCTGTGATTCAAAAATGGACTAAAGGCTTTGTATCACTGACACTTCAACTGTCATCCTCCATTAGGGAGAGATCCTTGTCACATCAAAAGTGGGACAAAGTGCTGTTGCCCAAAAAAAGTGAGTCACATGTTCCCATTATAAGTGAAGAGCAGTATTCTTGTTTTTAACAGACCTGATGCTGACTCTGTTTTCCAATCAGATACTCTTAGATCATCATCATTAGACCAGTTTCTTACCAGTGAATGGACACTGAGTACTGGGTGATAATCCAGTGATAAGGGATCGGATCAATACCCACCTTTCACTGTGTTACTGTTTAAACCTTTTGGGGATAGGGACATGTGTTTTGCTTTCATATTGGGAGAAATTGATCATATTTGTGTTCTCACCTCCACTTCTGTGTTCTCTTTTAATACCTACAGGATTTGGGGACCCCCTGCTAACTGGAAATGAGTTGTCTTTTCCCCAATGACATATGGCTGTTTCTTCCTTGGTTTCAAGATACATTGAATGGGTTATGCTGTAGACCTTCTCCATTCCCTCTAACCATGTTTAGCATAATGAAGGCAGATCGCCACTCTCCACCATGAGTGTTGAATAGAATTATTTCACCACATTGTCCAAGGAGGGAATATCAAAGAATTAGTCCTGTTAGCATCACCTCACCCATTAGTGGCTACAGGATGACAAAGCCCCATCTTTTCTTAACTCCTCTGCCTCCAGAAAAGGGGATTATGAAGGATAAACTTGTTTAACTTCAAGAGTGAGGTCAGGACAACCTCTCTGGCACTCCCAAAGAGTTCGTTCAGAATCATAGCAGGGTCTTCACTACCTATTGGGTCCTCTTCATATTAGGAAGTCTGTACTTTCGATAATACAGCAAACAAGGTTTACCACCTTGTTCTCCTGAAGCCTTGCCCAAAAATCCATTGGGGAAGATGATTTTTCCCTCCAGTTTGGAGAGACTGGTAAAACTCATTCAGATCTTCTGTTGCTTCCACCATCAGTGATTCTTTGAGGTTTTACTCAGAAGTTGTCTCAAGGGTGCCAGACAGCCTCAAGTTATTTTGTGTCTATTCACCTGCTTGATCTCTCAAACTCCAGGATTCAGGTGCTTCTCAAGTGGTGATAAATTAGTTGGAACCTGGGTTAATCTCTTGGTTAAATCTTTAGAGGCTTTCAAAATTAAGGCTAGAACCCTGGATATAATAGCCTCACATGCCGATCTCTTCCCAGCAGCCTCTTTCAGTTTGTTGAAGAGTGAATTGTTTCCAGTATTACCAGTGCTTGCTGGATGCTGTGGCTAAAACATAAGGTATGCACTTCAAGTGACAATTATTCTGTATGCAAAGCATTGGCACCTACATAAATCTGCTGCTTTTTCCCAGTTTTTTATTTTTTTGTTAAAGACTTGGATTAACACAAACAGCTTATGAGGTTTATCCCAACTGATACAGAAACACTTATTTGTAGTTCTGATTTTATCAATGGTGTAATAAGACTTGAATCAACAACACTGGTTATGGGTTGTAACTTCAGGTCCATCTAACTGGCAAAGAAGGGATTCCTCTCCAGTAAAAAGGGTAGCAAATGAACGAAGTCCAGGTTTATGTTGCCACATCTTTTTGGTGCTAAAAATGGTGGAAAGTATCAGCTCACAATCAATCTTTCACTCATATATGGATTTCTTCTGGAAGAACTTTTCAAAATAGAGAGAGCAGTTTTGGTCAGGATTGCCATAAGGACCAATGACTGCGATCTCCTGAGATCCAGATCTGTAATGTCGCTTCCCTATCGTCCTGTCCCAAAGGAAATACTGTCAGTTTTGTCAAGGACAGGAGGCATTTAAGTTTTGGGTTCTTCTGCTCTGTCTTGTCTCCAGAGCCTTTACCAGTGTGATGGGTGTGGGGTAATATTGACTCGCTGGAGGGCGTTAGGATATCCCATGTTCTAGTATTTTGATGACATCCTCACTCTTTTGAAAGACTTGTTCTTATACTGGTTGATGGCGACCTGGGCCTAATCCCCAACCTTCTCAGGACTTTCTGTGTGTGTGGGTATACATTTTGTCAAGTCAGGATTACTCAGATTTTGTCCCACATAGTAGATCTTTTGGCCCATACTTCATTGTCTGCCTCTACTTCACTCTTCTGGGAACTTGGAACACATCAGCAGAATTAGTTTCCCTAAGTTCATCATGTTTCTCCAGATCCTCCCTTTAGAAAACTGGAGACAGCAGAATGACATGTTGTGTTCTTAGAGGTATCCCATCTATAGCACACATGTCAAAGCACACTGACAAAAGCATGCAAGACAAAAGCGCACATGGTATAAATTATAAAAGTTAACATATCAAATAAATAGCAAATATTTGCTACTTAAAAAATGTTTAATATTATTAATGAGTTTCAGTGTAATATTTCTGTCACTGTTCAAAATGCAACATTACATGCATAATCAAGGCAAATAAATAACGCAAAACAATTATACAAGTTAGTATGATTTTCATTTTATTATGTCTTTCATTTTTCAAATTGCAACATTATGTGCAATTCCACCCAGATATTCCATTAATGGTACTTTATTTCTACTTATGGTTCAGCGGTAGCTATGAATCAATTTGTGTTTGTCAACCTGGTTTTCTGGCTAAGAATCAGCTGCCTTCTATTCCTGTCAAGATTCCTAGTCTCAGTCATATCAGTACAGGGAATCATCAAAATTGGCTACTTCACCTAGATGGGGCTTTATGGTCTTGTTTGACTTTATCTAAAAGGAGAAGGAAGCATGGAGATCATCATGTTCTCCCACTGAAGGGCTAATCTTGAATTGAGGCAACCACCTATTCCAGGTGTATATCATTGTCATGACTGTCAAGAGGGTTTATTGGTCCTTCAACAAGAGGAATCATTCTTTATGAGAATACAAGTCCATGAAGTTAAAACTATTGCTGCATCTTGAGCCAACCTTAATTATTCCTTCTTGGATGGTGTCATTAGAGCTTTTTTTTTTATTGCAGTCTCACTAGACTTTTCCATCATTTTGGTTTTGAAAGTTGAAACATCATTTTGAAGACATTTACTTTTTGGGTCCATTCATAATAGTACAACAGGTGGCTAAATCATCTTCCAACTTAAAGTTGGGTCTATTCTTGCAATAAGGGTAAGTACATATCATCTGGTTTGTTTTTAATTAGGTTTTCAGTCTGCCTCTTAACTGATAATTGAGTAATGCAGTTGTAGAAAATAAAGTATTACTGATATTGGGTAATTTTTTTTTTTAATTTGCAATACTTAATGGTACTATTGCAGAGATTCCTTCCTCCCACCCCATTATGAAATTTTGTTGTCTTGGTCTAAGTGAGTGAGAATGATATTATGCATGTTGGATGTCTTAAGAAATTGGATGGGATCCTCTTCTTTTCATTTCAAAATTAAAATTTAGATGAGAGAATATTAAGCTTGGACTAGGGACATGGCATTCAGATTAGCAATACTGTAGTAGCAGGTAAGTATTGCATAATTACAATTAGTTTTACGTTATTTGGATACCATATGAATCAAATTTAAGAAAATGGTTACCCTACTTCAAAGGTTACCATAGAAAATTTGGCCTTACAGGAGAGGGATAAAGTGATAAAATTGTTCTTTTTGAGTGTCTGGTAAGGTGGCATTTCTTGAGATGTTCCTCTCAAAAAGGTGAATCACTGTAATTCACTGCAGGACAGTTTATGAAACAAGTGGCATATGAATGTGTTGTGTATTATTGATGGATGTAACATTCATAAGAAATCATTTTATACATAATGTGATGAGTACTTTTATAAAGTTTGATTTTGTATTTGTATAATTTTGCTCATTTTACCTTTTCCTTTGTTTTATATACTCCAGAAAAGGGATTACTCAATTATTTTATCCAAAAGATTTTTCTATGCTGTAGTGCTGGGCTCTGATGACAACTCTATGAAATATCTTCATCTTTTTGCAGGACCAAACAGCTGAGTTGACTGAAGACACCAGACATCTGCTAGCATCATACAACTCAATCATATCCTTAAAGGAGCAATTAACAAAAGCTTTAGGATCAGGGTGTTCTTTTTTTATGTGTATAGTAAGAGACTGTGTTAAATAAATTATGTAGCTATCTGGAGCAAGAAAACTAAATTATAATTTAAATCATCACATATATACTTGTAGGTGCCAGAAACCATATTTTACACTGCTAGGATAAACTGATTCAATAAAGCATATTTTGCACTGCTAGGATAAACCAATTGCCAGATACTATATTTTGCACTGCAGGGATAAACTGATTGCCAGAAACCATGATTTGCACTGATTTCAAGAAGACATATTTTGCACTGCTTTGATTAACTGATTGCATGAAAAGCATATTTTGCACTGCTAGGATAAACGGATTGCCGGAAAGCATATTCTGCAGTGCTAGGATAAACTGATTGCAAGAAAGCATATTTTTCACTGCTAGGATAAACTGATTGCCAGAAAGCATATTTTGCAGTGCTAGGATAAACTGATTGCCAGAAGCATATTTTGCAGTGCTTGGATAAACTGATTGCCAGAAAGCATATTTTGCAGTGCTAGGATAAACTGATTGCCAGAAAGCATATTTTGCAGTGCTAGGATAAACTGATTGCCAGAAAGCATATTTTGCAGTGCTAGGATAAACTGATTGCCCATGCCTGTTAACTCTTGGTGGTAGAAAAAATGATTTTTGGGTCGTTACATGCATACCTCCCGATATTTGCAGAGAATTCCCAATTATTACAATTTTCTTCAATAGATAGAATGTTAAATTTAAACATTATTCAAGTCAATTTATGAATGCTTATAACCTTACAATGATACTAAAATCAGAAAAACCACAACAAACAATAAACCATAACAGCAATTAGTTTTAATGCCAAAAATGATCGCTGTGATGCTGTAGCATCTCCATTCCCATGAAAGAAACTTACGCCTGTGAACACCTGGCATTACTGTACCATAAATTAAAAGAAGGAATGGAGAAACATTCATGCAGCTTATGTACCCTTGAACAATTGTTCAGAATTAATTTTATTTACTAAACAATGTTAAATGCCTTTCTAGTTGAGAATAAAAAAGAGGTATAAAGTAATGAAAAAATAAGGTGCCACATGTACAGTACATGTAGCTTTCGACTGCATATTTTGAGTACCTCTAATTGCAACAAAATAGGGCATTGTTTATTTGCCAATCAATTGCTGGTGCTTTCATAACACACACTGTTGCTATGATAAGGATTAACTGTTAATTATTCATGCTGGCTTTTTTACTTGTTTACTTAAGACTAACCTTAAGTTATTGTACAGTTTGGCCAAAACTTTCATAATATGAAAAGTTGGCACAGTCCTGGGAGAAAAATAAGATGTCACAGGGAGAAATGTCAAGTTCTTTGAGAATTTCTTGAGTATTGGACCTGGAAGACCAATCAGTATTTAGTGAAAATAAGGCTTTTAAAATAACCCGCAAAAAAACTCAATGTTAGGTCCCAACCTCTCCATTTTTTCATTCAATCTCCATACTTAGTTTTTGAAAAGTTGACAGTTGTGATTGCCAGAAAGCATATTTGGCACTGCTAGGATTAACTGATTGCTATAAAGCATATTTTGCAATGCTAGGATACACTGATTGCCATAAAGCATATTTTGCAATGCTAGGATACACTGATTGCCATAAAGCATATTTTGCAATGCTAGGATACACTGATTGCCATAAAGCATATTTTGCAATGCTAGGATACACTGATTGCCATAAAGCATATTTTGCAATGTTAAGATAAACTGATTGCCATAAAGCACTGCATGGATATACTGATAAAAATGCTGAAAATATTTAAGGTAGGAAACAATAAAAACCTAATAATGTTTCCTACCTTTAATATTTTCAGCAATTGTTTTGGTAGTCGTTTCATTATAGATCATGCCAGAAAGCATATTTTGAACTGTTATGATAAACTGATTGTAAGTTGGACATAATCTTTGGTTGGATGTTTTTTGTGGTATTGTATAGACATCCATAATAGTTTGAATTTTATTTGAAAATGAAATATTTGTTTCATTGAGATTGAACTGTAAACTCTTGCCTTAGATATAGTAATTCGATTGAATTTATGTCTTATTCAAAATCAGGAATGAGTAAACTATATTATGTTGGTGGAATCCAGCCCATTGCATGGTTTTATCAGCAGATTTACATCAGAGGGTATGGATTTAAAAATTGCATATGCCCACTTAAAAAAAATCAATGCTGCTTGTCCAAAATTTCATTAATTTTCAGAAGTTTCACACACACAAAAATTATATGTGAAACAAAAAGGTCTGTTAATCTCCAGTATTGTAGTGATATGACTGAAAAATGGTGATAGGTGTGTTAAAAATCTATATCACACACGCACTAATCTCCAGTACATATTTTACAGCACATTTTGATCATTGCAGTTACTGTATTAGTCTTACGGTTGCACACACCTATGTCAGTTTTACATTTATGGAAAAGATAAGCAAATTGGACTCTATGTGGAGTTAAATGGAAAGAGAGACAACTGGAATAAAATTATTTGTTTTGTTATCCCGTCTCTTATTTGAATTATTAAGCAGATGGCAGACCAGGGTGTGTTTTGTGGCATTAAGCTACTAATTAAAGACATATAAATGCAAATCATTTTATGTTTAGCATGCAAATATTCATGCCTAATTTGTCCTTGACTGTGTCTAGATCACAATATTATCCAAGCAGTTTGTCCAGTGGGATGAGATCCTGACAAAGCTCGAGCAGGAGACCCAATCCAAAACTGTGTTTGACTGAAAGATGATATTTGTGATTGCATTTATCATTGTCAGTGTGCAATATATTTATCACCTCATTTAGTTGCCTTTTGTCTGCATTATTTATCTTTGTACCAATTGAATTAAGTAATTCTTTACTTAATCTTTATTATAAAGAGTTACTTAAAGGAGTCTATATCTTACAGGCTCATTGAGGATCATAAGTGTTAATTGAATTTTGCCTTTATCTATGTACTTGTGTAAAGGTGATGTACTTACAGTATGATAGGCGAAACATCAGTCCAACTTTCATTTATATGGCTCAGCTTTTGGCTCCTGTGGGATGGCTATTTGTCCATTCATCTCTGCTTGCACAAGATTTTTTTTATTGCTACTCCACCTACACTACTTGGAGGTTTGTTTTTCTCCCATAACTACTTAGTGGATTGCTACTCTTTAATTACTTGGAAGATTACCATGAAACTTTACACACACATTAATCTCAAAGTCTAGTTGAGAAGTCTCCAACACATAGCCCACAGGCCACATGCGGTCCACTGAGCTGTATCCTGTGGCTCGTAAATCGATTGGTGTCACAAGTTGTCATGAGAGATAACAAAGGTGGTGCTGCCCTTTGGCATCAAAAATGCCTTCTTGTGGGCCTCATGGTGGTTTGAGTTTGAGACTCCTAGTATAGTTGTTCAAAAGCGACTGGAGCTTATCTGACATCCATCTTCAAAATCTTGTTATTGCTATGAATAGAAGATCACATCAGTATTGGGGTTTCACCAGCAGACTTCTTACGATGTCTAGTTAGTCTTAAACGAAAATAGTGCCAATCAGACATCCAATATGGCACCTGTGACAGCTATTTTCAGGGTTCCCACGCTACTGGGAAATCAGGAAAAAGTCAGAAGAAATGATAATTTTTTCCCAACTGTGAAAAGTCCTTGAATTTTGCAAATATTAATTCAAGTTGGAAAAACCACAAGAATTTTCCACCACCATTTGATGCCTGAAACAATTATGTAATTGAGTCGTAACTAAACTGATTGTGAGTTAAATTTATCGAGTTCTAGCAATATTCAGAGGGTGCAGTATGGATCATTTGGCTGCTTGCAATAAATATATATGCTGAGTCAATCCAAACGCTCAGCATCGCTACTTACTGGGTGGCCAAGCAAACATTGTTAGATCGAGTGATACATGCACATACATGCCAACCATTACACTTTTGGCTTAATCATTATGCTTTTTTTCACTAAATTACACGTTATGCATAAACGTATATGGATTACGCTTTTTCGGTATATCCACCTTCCCAAAAAATCAATCTGTTTTCTCATTTTTATTAACATTCCATTAATCTCACAGACCGTATTTTAGAAAAGACAGCTTATACATAACTACAATATAAGAGTATGCTTGTCTGTGGACTTGCATGCACTTTTCTAACAGTATCATGTTCAATTTATAGCAAACCTTGTTCTACTTTCAAAGTTTCTACCTCAAATTCTATTTATAGCATTTGTATGGCTTAAGGAGGAGAGAACTGACTGGTTTTCTAATTTTAATCTTTACGCGCAGATTCTTTGTTTTAATTCATATTTATTGCAGAACCAGTCTATAGGTATTTGGCGCTAAAAAGTATATTTTAATTTAGTCGATGCATATATGAGAGCAAAACTGTCTCCTTTCAAATATTTCACAGATGGATTAGAAAAAGGCAACAACAAAAAAACGAGAAAAAAATAACAGAATCCACTAAATATGAAGACACATGTGCAGCATCATGTGACATCTATTTCCAGCTGTGTGGAAATTTTTTTAATATTTGGTGCTAAAAGTCTTAAAATGGATTCTAGTCGATGTGTGTGTAAAGCTAAAAGTGCTACATATGAAAACTTGAAACATTAAAGGATGTTAAAAGATGAGATTCCGCTTTTTGACCACTTGGATTACACTTTTTCCTCGCCAGAGGTTGGCATGTATGCATGCATGAAATTGATATGAAAATTACTTATTTTCTCAGAAATTGTGAGCATTAAAATATTTGGCTTTAATCTGCTGAAAGACTAGTCAAAACTACCGTGTTTATGAAATGTGACCTGGTACTCACGATTTGCGATTGGAAATGCATGAGTACACAAATCTGACAACCCACATTTTCAAATGTTGTAGTGAGAGAAAAAAAATTAAAATTAAAGTCGTATTCTGGTTGTAATAAAAATACAAAAACAAAAGAACACAAAATGTTCCATATTTCTATATTCCGAGAACAACTTCTGGAGAGTTTTGGTATCATGTGACTACCACTTTGACATGTGCTCTGTGCTTTAAAAATCAGACTGGCCAGATTCCTGGTTTTTGCAAAAAGTATATGACTTTCATTTAATATAATTGAATTGCAGTGTAACAGCATTAAAAAAGTGTTTGTTGTTGATGGCACGTCACTACTGGACTTCCGATGTCATTTGAGATTTGTGAAGTTGTGTGACTAGTATTAATGGCAAATGGCGAGTACTGGGCCAGGTTTCCTCTATGCTGTAGATTCGTCTAGTTTGTCAGTGGATTAAAGACATAATAAGTATAATACTTGCCATTTCTGAGAAAATATATCATTTTCCTATTGATTTCATGCAGGTGCAAGTCAATAAAAAGTATGTTTAAATTTTCTAGGCCCACTGGTAAGCAACTACCATATGTCGCTACAACATGGTGGCGGCAAATTCCAAGTTTCAATATGAAGTTTAAATTAACCCACACAACAACCTAAATGTCCAATTATGAAAAGTGGGGTAGGAATATTTGGTGGAAACTCTGATTAGAAAATGGACAGCTATTTGTTTTAAGCTAAATTTTTAGTCCAAATTGTTGAATCTCTTAGCTGAAATGAGTTGTCATCGTCTCTTGTATTATATATTAAAAAACAATATGAGGCCCTGTATCAATACAGGTTTGGGACTGGTTTAACAAATTACATGAAGACAAGTGTTGATTTTACAGTAAATTCATCCCTTGTTTGTACAACATTATATAATTTTTAAGGTCTTTTGTCAACGTTCTTTCAACCCTTTTGAAAATGTTTTTAAATGATGGATTTTTAACCCGATTGCCTTAAGGAGATTAGGTTGTTTGAAAAATCTTGATCAGGATTTTTTGGCACAGCTAAATTCAGGGTTTAATTTGTTTCGTTACATAACAAGATTCTTAATTATTTGTTGTTTTTTTTTAAAATACTGTAATAGGAACAGTTTTTTTAATGAGATGCATATATATATATATGCATATATATATATATGCATATATATATATATATATATATATATATAGCTATGTAATTCCATAGGATTAAAGGTTTGAAGGAAAACAAAACATAATTTATTTATGTTCATGATGTTGTTCCCACATAGCAACATAAAGCAGGTCAGCAAAATAAAGTTAGATTTATTCTGTACATTAAAATGACTTTACATGCCAATATACATATATATATATAATCTAACTTGTTTCGTGTGATACATTTTGTGGTTTTGTACATGAACCTCTTTTCTTACTTAGATGTTTTGGAGTATCTTGAAAGAGAACATCTTTAGATTTAGAAAATGCATGTTGTATAATCTAAAATGTTCTTTAATTCCATTCATTAATGGTCATATGTGAACCTTGAAGAAATTAATTTCATCCTGGAAAAACCCTGAAAATCTATCTTTAGAAAAGCGTGGGAACCATGTATCTTGAAAATCTTGCCACTATTCCTCCTGGACAGATGTTGATATCAACATGCAATTTTCATCGTAAAACTGCTAAGGATGTCAAATTGATTCTGAATGAAAATATTGCCACTATCTTAAAAAGTGTTTGTTATTGCTGCTCCCCATTAACAGAAGGTCATATCAACATAGGGTTTTTCAGCACAATACTTTTTATGATGTCATGCTTGTCCTAAGGCTTTGTTGCACAGTTTCTTTATTTTACACAGGTTTTGAATTTTTTTAAGAGTATTTCCAGGTTTTTCTCATTAGTTATCCTGATTATTTAAAAGTCATTGTATATCTATGGTATTGTTATAATGGCTTTAAATTCCTTTTATTTTATTGTATGATTGATGGAGACAGTATGGATTATAAGTATACAGCATGATCTTCCTTCAGACGTACACATTTAAAAAAGACTGCTAACTCCTCTTGAACTTTTTCACTTCATAGGGTAGTTGGAAATAAAAGTCCTTGTATATCTTAGGTATTGTTAAAATAACTTTTATTTCTTTCTTTTTTTGCTTTATGATTGATGGGTGTAGTTTGGTTGACGAGTATACAGCTCTGCCTTTTTATGATGTCTGGTTGCCCCTAAGGTTCTTATTAATTTCATTCTTTGCAGAGTTCATTCTAAATGAAACCTCTTTCTGCTTTGACCGCCATATGACTGCCTTCTTTAAAACCTTGCTATCACTGCTCCATGTAGATGGATGGTCGTATTTACTTTAAGTTTTACCCAGAAACTTGTGATGTCTAGATGGTCCTAAATGAAGATGGTACCAAGCTTTCATCCAGTAAGGCTGCTGTGAATAGCCATCTTGAAAATCTTGTTATTGCTACTCCACCTGGATGTAATATTGACATGGGGTTTACATGATAATTTCTAATACTACTAGTTGTTACTAAATGAAATTCGTACAGATTACATCCAATAAGGTCACCAGAGTGGCCAATTTGAAAATCGTGTTATTGTTCATTATTGTACTTGATGGTTTCAACACTCAAAGAGTTAAAATGATGTAATGGCATCTTCTTGGATTGTTGGAAATTCTTATAGCCAGTAAAACATAGCCCCAATGAGGGACTCTGCTTAATTCAGAACATTTGTGGAAACAGTTTGAGACCTCAAAACCCCATATGTGTGTCACAAAAATTGAACTAATGCTAATATGTTATTGTTTTTCTGCAACTTTGCTGGGAGTGATCTTAGAATTATGACTATAGTTTGGTACACATACATTTTTGGGATCACAGTGCTTGATCATTCAATCTTTTTGGGAAATGCTTCACATTTAATTAATAGAGAATGGATTGTACTTTTCCAGACATGACTGATTGGTTTTGAAAATTTAATAATTTATATTGTTTCATACATATTTTAAATTAGTTGCAAAATCACAATACAGGTCATGACTAAAATTTCATATACCATGGACTAAATGTTAAGGTTTCCTGTTGGATAAACAGTGATGGTGTTAAGGTCCATTTTATAAATAAAGGATATGAACAAAAATGGATCACTGATTGAAAGTTGTAATTATATGATAATAAAGCTTTTCATAATTGATCTTTATAAAACTTTTCAACATATTTTTCCTCACCAGAGGTTGGCATGTATGTACTGAAGTCTAAGTATACTTTACAAACCTTACAAACAGTCACTGCACAAGTCTCGGATCACAATTATACACTTTCTTCTACATTGACAAGAGCAGCATATGAAAATTGGTCCAAGTTACAGAAAAATGTTTACTACCTTGGCGAGGTCTTGCTTGGGTATATCAAGTCTCAATTGATATCAAGTCTCAAATGATAATATATCAAGTCTCAAATGATAAAACAAAATAATTTATGTGGGAGGAGGATACACAGAAAAAGCTTAATCCAAATATTAGTGGGGGAAAAAACACATGGATTACGCCAAAAGTGTAATGGTTGGCATATGCCAGTAGTTTCAGAAACTGCTTTTTTAATTTGCATGGTGCTCAATGGGTTTTTGCTACGTCTCAACCTTTCAATTTATTTTGTTTCATTTTTTCTTTTTTTCAAATTTCAAGGGGTGACAGCTATAAAATCTCTCACCATGAGACATGCACAAATGAACACATGATGTGAATACATAATTTCCAATAAATGTCCTTTTTATACTTATTTGCTGGCTTTTTATGAGTTGTCTTGTTTCTTTTTCAATGTTTTTTGTTTATTGGATACTATTTCTAGAAAATGCTGCAAGTACAAGCTTGACGACATGTAGGCACTTTGATAAATAAGGCAATTTAAAGCATGTGAGGTACTTAAGTTGTTGTTGTTGTGTTTAACACCATTGTTTCAGCACATGATAGGCTATACATGGCAGCCACTATTAATGGTGGAGGAATAACAACTGACCCACAAGAAGCCACTGGCAAGGTTTCTCACATACCCACATTGGCCGAATCTGAAACTCAAAACCACGCAGACAAGTGAGGTTTTCAGTGATCCATAATGAAGAGCACTTTAGATCACTTTGGGCCCCACAGAGGTAAAGTCAGCCTGGTTCCCTGGCCAATTCTAGTAACCATTATCAACATAAGCTAGTTCTCTTGCGAATTTTTCATTTGTTTTTCTGCTACATCCGTGGTTCTCCATCATATTTCACACCAGAGTGTATCACACACACAACCAAGTTATAGCAGCAATATGATTTAAACAACAGATATTATTGGAAAAATAATTTATTTATTCTAATGTGTATGTTAAATATAAATGTACAATTATACCTTATGAAAGTTGATTATCTATCAACAAATGTATATAATGTCAAATTTCAAACTTTAAAATTCTCAATGTAAAATTAATACGGAGTCACTACTTTGACAACCATGATTTAATGCAATTTGACACTGATTTAATGGCATATATACACCTTCATAATCAGTGTAATAATCAACAAATGCATGTAGTAAAATCAAATAAACAAATTGTTACAAAGAATATAACATGAATCGCAGTCTTGTGACATGAACTAAAACTACTTAACATGCAGGACATTACTGTTAGACATGTTGGCAATCTGGCAGGACATTAATGTTACAGACATGTTGACAATCTGGATCACTGTTTTGATATTGTTGTATCCATGACTTACCTCTCTGTCAAGCAGGTAGTATTATAAAGATTTTGTTATGATCCCTTTCAAGTAATGTTTGATGACGCTGATTAAAACAGAAAATTATATGCTGGATCAAGATACTGTATCAAGCATTGTTGAAAAGTGGTCTTCACTTACAAGAGTAGATGAAAGTCTTATTATACAAATACTTCTTAAGCACAGAAATAAATTTGTTTCAATATCAATAACATGTAAATAAATAACTTTCCAACAACAAATTAATTGCTTTGTACATAATACTTTGCAAAACAAAGTTGCATATATAATGTGATGTGGTTAGCTTAAATCTATGTTAATTACAGGAGTGACAATATACAATTATGGCTGATTGTATTCCAGGTGTAAAATATCCACAGAAAATCAAATATTTTTTGTGTTCATGCAGATAACATTTCATATATTTTGCTTTAGTTAAAAAGATAAAATGTATTCATCTGGCAAATGTTTACTAACATGTCCTTGCAAATATAACATTTTATGATTTCATCAACAATTTGTTAACTTCTACACATTTTCAAAGCTTCATTGTTTTCTTCTTCATTTTCGAGAAATGATCATATACAAAAACAAAGATAATTTTTCTGAAATATTGTAAAATGGCATTTATTGTGTTATAAATAATATATCCTTTACAGAGAATTTGGTATGTGGACTAAAATATAGAAAATGTAATTTTATTCAAGTTATTCACATTTCAGTCACAAGTGTTCTTCCACTATTAGTGAATCATAAATGGAAGATGGTAGGGTCTATGTTCTTTATTACAACTTTGCCTGTTCTTGGAACAAGATGCCTAACTTCTGAGCAAGCATTATGTTTCCTTTTAGCTTCAACAATCCTTTCATGAAAGCCTGAAAATCAGAAACAAATAAGTAAGACAAATTGTATAAATTGCTGCTTTTAATGCTTAAAAGGTTACAAATTGTAGAGAACATTTATTAGTAAGTTATATTTCTCTGAAAATACTGACCCTGATCACATTAACATCAGGAATTAGTGTCTACTGTTAATCCAGTAATCTTACTGAAAGACAAGAAAATGTCATTCTGTTTATAGATCATATTGACAAAGGAAAGTAACTCTTACAAATTAGCTTTCCTTGTTCTGCTACTTTACAACCCTTATCCCAGATGTTTACTAGTTTAAGCTTGAGCAAAACCTTTAAGAGCATGCTCACATTTGTGGGGAAGGATTGATAGTATTGTGACTGGGCAAGTATTATCTGATTTCTAAAGATTCCTTTCTCTGTCAAATACGTTTGCCAATCACATTACCATCAGAAGAGTATGCAAGAAGTGGAGCAAATACTTAAGCAATCACCTGTAGGAGTACTACAATTGTTGTATTGAAAGGATGAACTTATAACAAGAAGACAGCATATTGTACATTTATCCCACACATGGCTAAATTGTGCACTTATCCCACACATGGCTATTGTTTTGCATGCACAAGTTTTCTGGGCAATTCCAGCAAAAGATTCAAGGTCATGCCAGGTTGAAATTGTGTCGTCATGAATGGGGCATGGTAACTTTCTGGGCAGCTAACAGTCACCCAGTGAGATTCTACTTTGTGAGGTTATGTTAAATAGAAGCTGGATAAAGCAGACTGCTGTGCCAGCCAAATTACTCAATTTTGTCTAGAGACTTCTGTTTTAAGGTTAGACTCATACAAATCACTCATTTTGTAAGCTAAAATCATACCAATCATGTTTGAGTTCTGAGTTCACCACACTAATAACCCCATTTAGCTATGAGGCTAGTAGATGTGGGATCATGTCTTGGTTTCCGGCCATAACAGGTATAAAAAACATTTGAGAGACACAATGGACATTTACTTTGGCCTGGATCTTGCAGCTTAAGGTCTCTCTCCACAGGTTGATCAAGGTAATGGTAATGAGTAACCTATTCATTGCCTATCAATGGTAACCTGTTCATAGAAATAAAGCCAGGTTGTGTCATTTGAACAACTTAGCCATCAGAACAAAGCTGCATCTAGTTCAGATCCAGGGACATTAAATGCATCTCGTTATGCAAGATAAAGTTAGCCCTGAAAGATAAATAGGGTTCCCAAACTTTTTTAAACAATAAAACATCCAGGTATTTTTATTTAAAGAAACTGATATTTTCGAGGTTCACTTAGCACACTATAAGACAGTGATGACACTGTGTTGTCCCCATGAATAAAAATGGCTCAACTTGTTGGATATGATATGACAAGCCAGCAGTCAAGTCCAGTAAGATATTACAGGTTGGTCCTGGGTGTTAGGATGGATAAAGGTGGTCTGCTGGTATTAGGCCATCATCACTGTAGGAACCGTTGAGCAATGTGCAGTTCACCAGTATGACATAATAGATTCACACCCATCAAAACCATACCATGATTGGCCGAACTGACAAGCTACATCAGTAATGGTGTACAGTGAATGATATATGAAATTTTGAAGGTGATCCCATACCACTGACTCCAATGGTGCTACGTCCATGCACAGGAAGGTGATTTAAACCAGTGCCCTGTAGAATGCCAGAGTGGATTAGAACTTTATCTGACAATGTTTTAACCTTTCAACCACATACACAAACAAAACTGAGAACTGAAATGTTATATACAGACAGGGTTGGCAAGATAGGTAGCAGGGACTAATTCCTAAGTTAGTCAGTAATGTATTTGATGGACAAAGACCTTTCATCATGGCAGTTGTGTAATTGAAAAATACATAGTTCACAAACAATATAAAGGCAATGCTTAAACAACTGTAATGTTGTTAAAATATAACATACTTTTTCTTAAATCCAACTAATTGTGGAAAAAAGGCATTTCAAATACTATGATAGTATTCAAAGGAAAGGATGCAAAACGCATGTTAAAACAATGACACAGAACTTATCCACCAATGATACAATTTGAAAATAATGGCCCAAAAATGTCCCAACATGATCTGACTATATACCAACCTCCTGTGCATTAAGTTTTCCAGTCACTAGCTGTGCAAAATCTCCATCAGCTATAGTAATGGTACAATCTGCTTTTCCTTGTGCAGGTTCTCCCCTGTAAATCGCACCATCTCCTGATTTCATGTCCACAGCTAAAGTTTACAAAAGCATGGTTATATAAAAAAAGTTACATGATCTTCACTTATAATGTGTGTTTCTAATTTTCGTGGCCTTGTGAATAAATTACATTTTTGTTCCATCAGTGTATGGATTGGGGCTGGGATCCTGGTGTTTTCATAAAAAGGATAATTGTTTGTATTTAAATTTGTGGTTTATAGCAAATGAAAAATCTATCAATATTGATACCCACTAAAGAATTGAATTTACAGCATATTACAGAAAAGTTTATGCAATGTGAGGGGAACTTGCATGAATGTTCATTAGAAATTAAGTTTTATAATATTAAATTCCATGAGCTGCTTGGAACATGTGACATTGTTCAATGAGTTTGATGCTGAGTTGAAAGTTTTATAACACTATGTGATTTATCTAATGTCACATTACATCATACAGCATTGTTTTTATATATTCAGTTGTTCTATGTCTTTGTAATCAGGTAAGAAATTATTATTGAGAACCAGACACTGAAAAGTTTTATTCATAAAAAGATATTTTTCTGAGGCAAGAATGACAGAAATGGAAAAATTAATATCTTTAAAAAATATTGAGTGTATTTGTTGTAAGTTGCTGTTGGTGTGTTGAGTTTAATGCCATTTCTCAGTGCAAGAGATACATTGTGGTCAATATAACATGGAGGATGAACCTATTCATGTCCCTTTAACATTCACTCAGCCACTGAGAGGAGAATTAAACTTATTGACTATTAATAAATAATGAGTTGACATTTATATTAAACATTCTCCATTTTAAATAAATGTCTAAGGAGTTTAATGACTTCTGGTATAAAAATGTTACGTAATTTTCACCAGATAATGTTTTCAAATTTTTTTTAATAAAACTGATTCACTTTAATAGCCACATGGCTAAAAATGCATACTGTGAAGGAGCAAATATTACATTATATCATGAATATGCTGCATTGACTCAATTTATGAAAATGTAATGATGCAAAAATACGCTTTAGGTGTTTTAGTGCAACAAACACTCTACTTACTCCACTGACTAGCCTGTTGACCATCCTTGGTAATGTTCCATAGGTATATGGCACCAATTTTTTTGGCCAGACCTGGTCTAGAACCCATTTGTTTGGCCATCTCATGGAATACCATATCACTCTGGAGACCCGAGGAAGCCTAAACAAGAAAAGTTCAATAGTGTCATAAAGATATTTCTTTCCTGACAGGCTATAGAGAGTGGCCAGTATATCTGGTGAAGAAAGAACATAGGGAAAACATTTGGAAGAACTACTGACCACAGGAAGCTACTGGCACGTTTTCTCAACCATGTTGGCTGAGATTGAGCTGAAACTAATTAAATTGATTGCATTTTCTGGTTATAAAGAAACTTTCCTTGAAACCACTTGAAAACAAGCCCTTTAAGCAAAGTTTTTGCTAATGAGAACCAAGGTTGTATTTGATTATGTATAACCATGCTGATATATAGTTTTCCAATCGAAGGTCAAGAATGAAACCATTGGAAGGACTTGGGGAAAAAAACTTTCACAAGACTTGTGAATTTCTGATTCAACTCATAGCAGTGCACACCTCCCCTATGGTGCTTACATGTCTGCAATAGAACCAGAGGTACACCTAATTCAAGCTTGATATGTGAAATGGGTAAAATCCATGAAAGTAATATATTTCAATACATGACTCCAATAAATATATAATAAGAAATAATGTTTGTAACTTGAGAAACTGAACCCACAACTATTTCTGACATTTCAGTAATTATTTACAATATAACATTTCAATAAAGTATAACATTTAAGTAACTATTTACAGTATAACATTTCAGTAATTATTTACAGTAATTATTTACAGTATAACATTTCAGTAATTATTTACAATATAACATTTCAATAAAGTATAACATTTAAGTAATTATTTACAGTATAACATTTCAGTAATTATTTACAGCATTACATTTCAGTAATTATTTACAGTATAACATTTCAGTAATTATTTACAGCATTACATTTCAGCAATTATTTACAATATAACATTTCAGTAATTATTTACAGTATAACATTTCAGTAATCTATGCATCATAGGTTCCTTTTGAATCAGCTATCACACATCTTTATGAGATAAATATGGGAGAAGTGAAGAAGCAGTGAATTTCAAGATTTAATGATTTTTGTTTGGTCAAACATTGCTGCTTGCCTTTTGGATCACATATATTTTCAAGACTGCAGTGTTTTCAATACATTGTCACACTAAGTTTTGTTTTGTTTTCTTTTTTTAGGGTTTAATGCCATTTTTCAGCATATGATAGGCTATACATGGCAGCCAGTATTATTGGTGGAGGAAGAACCCGGGAAAACCCCCGGAAAGAACCACCGACCCACGAGAAGCTACTGGCAAGCTTTCTCACATAACTACATTAGCCGAATCTTAGACTCGAACCCATGTAGACAGAGGTGAGATGGCAGTGATCCGTAACAGAAAGCACTTTAGACCACTCTGGGCCCCGCCACACTAAGTAAAGAAGACACTAGGAAATATTCATGAATGTAATTACTTTTGGGAAGAAAAAATGTCGGTAACTTGCATTTTAAAGAATTCAAATGATCTCAATTTCCACCAACTTTGGTACTAAATGAGCCATTTTGGTCCAAGCTCCATACTAGAAAGCCATAAATGGGTGCCAAGAAAATATTGCCGATTGTCCAATATAACTGGAATATTTATAGGTCATTATCCCAACTAAATTGCAACCAGTCAGCTACTGTCTCAATATTGTCTGATTTATAACAGCATATACTATGTGAAAGTTGGTGGGAAGAGATGTTTAAAATACATATTTTGAATGCAAAATGGCAACATTTTTCTTGTGAAAATGATATACTTATAGTATTATCAACTTGTATCTTGTTACTAGGACTGTAAAAAAGCTTTAGTCTTGAAAATACTGGTGACCTTGGGCAACTATAATATTACCTGTCACAGATTTAAAATAAAATCAAAAACATTTTGACATTCTCTGTCTCCTAACTTCTACAAGGTCTTACTCATAAAGATGTGTTATAGCTTGTTATAAGGGACATTATCTATACATCATCTCTACATCAAAATTGCTGAAATGTGTCACTATAAAAAAAAAAAACATCATTAAGAAATCAAGAGGAAGGCATGAAACTACAAACATACAATGTTCAAAATATTTACACATTTTTTAAAATCAAAATCAAATCGGGTAGTTTTCTAAAAAAAACAACAGTGTTTCATTTGCATTATGCTCTAGACTGAATAATAATAATAATAATAATAATAATAATAATAATAATGAGGGCATTGTGTAGCACCTAATCTTTAGAAGCTCTAAGTGCTTTACAACATACATAATGATGACTACAATAAAAAACAAAAACAAAATAACAAAAATAAACACCATGAAATTAGAAAACATAAAATCATGCTGAAAATATTTAAGGTAAGAAACATTATTAGGTCTTTAAGTTTGTTCTTGCAGTAAAAAAAATGGTGAGTTTTATAAGCACGCTTGAAAATGATCACTGTTTTTGTGTCTAATTTTAATTCGCAATTCGTTCCACATTGCTGGGCCCTGGTATGCAAAAGAAAGTTGTCCATATCACATTGTTTTCATAGTGGGAATAATGAATATATGATTGTCAGAAGAGGTGCATAAGAATCTTGCTGGTGTGTACATGGATGAGGCTAGATAGGTATGTTGGACTGGAGTCTGTCAGTGAAACATAGCACAGAGAACGAATTTGTGTTTGATTCTGGATCAAATGGATAGCCAGTATAAGAAACAGAGCAGCGGGGAGGTGTGCTCTGATCGTGGTACTCTAAGGATGATCCGAGCAGCTGTGTTTTGAACTTTTGCAAGTTTATGGAGTAGATATTGAAATGAACCAGACAGAATTAAGTTACAATAGTCCAGTCTTGAAAGTATTAATGAACACACAAGTGTTTTAGTGGCATTAACTGAAAGATATTTGTGAATGGAGCTGATGTGTCTCAGCTTAAGATATGCAGCCTTGCATATGTTCATGCCACGTTGGTGTAATGTGAGAGTACTGTCGTGAGTAACACCTAGGTTTCGTACTGACTGAGAATTTAATGTTGGTGTTGCTGATATTTATTGTCTTAGGTAAAGGATGTGAATGAGAATGTCTTTGTGTTTTGATCAGAATGGCCTCTGTTTTATCATCATTCATCTGCAGCTTGTTACATGTCATCCATGATTTCACATCAGAAATGCACCTCTCTACTCCATGGATGGTAGCATCAACTTCAGTTGGGTGGCTAGATTTGTATATTTGGTTGTCATCAGCATACAATTGGTGAGACACAAGATATTATAACACTTATATAGAATGAAGAGAACATGTCCAAGGACAGACCCCTGTGGAACACCACAACATAGTTCAACTGGGCTGGAGTGTATTAAATTTACAGAATTTGTGTCCTGTTGACTAAGTAGGACTTGAACCACAGTAAGGCTGTCTTGTGAATGCCAATTACATACTGGAGATGGTGAAGTAATATATCATGGTCTATTGTGTCAAATGCTGCAGACAAATCAAGGAGGGTGATGACTGTAATCAGAGGGAATGTCATTAATTACTTTCAAAAACAAGCAAGCAAGTAAGGCAAAGGTGTTTCTGATCGATGAAGGCCAAATGTTAAGCAAAATTTAACTTCAGCACATGTTGAGGGTAGAAATTGCATTCAGATTTAATTTTGATGTGTGAATCTGATGCCAACCATTTCATAATTGCACTCGAAAAAAAAAGCTCTAATTAGGTGCTGATACCATCATTTTCTGCTACAATCCAGAAAGGTACTGATACCATAATTTTCTATTAAACTCTACAACACTCAAGTTTAGTACTTGATACCAACTTTTTTTTATTAAACTCCAAAACACTCCAATTCGGTACTTGATACCAACTTTTTTAAATCAAACTCAAAAACATTCCAATTTAGTACTTGATCCCAACATTTGCTATTGAACTCTACAACACTCCAATTTAGTACTTGATACCAACATTTGCTATTGAACTCTACAACACTCCAATTTAGTACTTGATACCAACATTTGCTATTGAACTCTACAACACTCCAATTTAGTACTTGATACCAACATTTGCTATTGAACTCTACAACACTCCAAATTAGTACCTGATACCAACATTTTCTATTAAACTCTACAACACTCCAATTTAGTACTTGAAACCATCATTTTTTATTAAACTCTACAACACTCCAATTTAGTACTTGAAACCAACATTTTCTATTAACTCTACAACACTCCAATTCGGTACTTGAAACCATCATTTTCTATCAAACTCTACAACACTCCAATTTAGTACTTGAAACCAACATTTTCTATTAAACTCTACAACACTCCAATTTAGTACTTGATACATAACATTTTCTATTAAACTCTACAACACTCCAATTCGGTACTTGAAACCATCATTTTCTATCAAACTCTACAACACTCCAATTTAGTACTTGAAACCAACATTTTCTATTAAACTCTACAACACTCCAATTTAGTACTTGATACCAACATTTTCTATTAAACTCTACAACACTCCAATTTAGTACTTGATACCATCATTTTCTATTAAACTCTACAACACTCCAATTTAGTACTTGAAACCAACATTTTCTATGAAACTCTACAACACTCCAATTCGGTACTTATACAAAACATTTTCTATCAAACTCTACAACACTCCAATTTAGTACTTGAAACCAACATTTTCTATTAAACTCTACAACACTCCAATTTAGTACTTGATACAAAACATTTTCTATTAAACTCTACAACACTCCAATTCGGTACTTGATACAAAACATTTTCTATCAAACTCTACAACAGTCCAATTTAGTACTTGAAACCAACATTTTCTATTAAACTCTACAACACTCCAATTTAGTACTTGAAACCAACATTTTCTATTAAACTCTACAACACTCCAATTTAGTACTTGATACATAACATTTTCTATTAAACTCTACAACACTCCAATTCGGTACTTGAAACCATCATTTTCTATCAAACTCTTCAACACTCCAATTTAGTACTTGAAACCAACATTTTCTATTAAACTCTACAACACTCCAATTTAGTACTTGAAACCAACATTTTCTATTAAACTCTACAACACTCCAATTTAGTACTTGATACATAACATTTTCTATTAAACTCTACAACACTCCAATTCGGTACTTGAAACCATCATTTTCTATCAAACTCTACAACACTCCAATTTAGTACTTGAAACCAACATTTTCTATTAAACTCTACAACACTCCAATTTAGTACTTGATACATAACATTTTCTATTAAACTCTACAACACTCCAATTCGGTACTTGAAACCATCATTTTCTATCAAACTCTACAACACTCCAATTTAGTACTTGAAACCAACATTTTCTATTAAACTCTACAACACTCCAATTTAGTACTTGATACCAACATTTTCTACTAAACTCTACAACACTCCAATTTAGTACTTGAAACCAACATTTTCTATTAAACTCTACAACACTCCAATTCGGTACTTGATACAAAACATTTTCTATCAAACTCTACAACACTCCAATTTAGTACTTGAAACCAACATTTTCTATTAAACTCTACAAAACTCCAATTTAGTACTTGATACCAACATTTTCTATTAAACTCTACAACACTCCAATTCGGTACTTGATACAAAACATTTTCTATTAAACTCTACAACACTCCAATTCGGTACTTGATACAAAACATTTTCTATCAAACTCTACAACAGTCCAATTTAGTACTTGAAACCAACATTTTCTATTAAACTCTACAACACTCCAATTTAGTACTTGAAACCAACATTTTCTATTAAACTCTACAACACTCCAATTCGGTACTTGATACAAAACATTTTCTATTAACTCTACAACACTCCAATTCGGTACTTGATACCAACATTTTCTATTAAACTCTACAACACTCCAATTTAGTACTTGATACCATCATTTTCTATTAAACTCTACAACACTCCAATTTAGTACTTGATACCAACATTTTCTATTAAACTCTACAACACTCCAATTCGGTACTTGATACAAAACATTTTCTATCAAACTCTACAACACTCCAATTTAGTACTTGAAACCAACATTTTCCATCAAACTCTACAACACTCCAATTTAGTACTTGAAACCAACATTTTCTATTAAACTCTACAACACTCCAATTTAGTACTTGAAACCAACATTTTCTATTACCATATTTTCCCGCATATATCCCGCATGTTATACCAGATTTTACAAACCCCGTGGGGGTGTGGTGGGGGGTGTGTGTGGGGGGGTGCGGGTTATATAAGGGTGCGGGCTATATCACAATTTTTTTTACACATAATAATATTTCAATATATTGTTTGAAAAACATAACTACATAACTTATATATTGTTCTAGTTTTGTTTTGCTAGGGTTGGATATTATGGCTACTATGGTGACTTTACAACAACTTACGGTATCGGAACCAAATCAACATTTCGGGATAAAAACTTAAAATTTCGTATCCGTCACGTTTTCATAATCAATATTTTCTGTTTTCAATTGAAATAACTACATAATTTTAGGTCAGCTTCAAGCTGGGGCCATTTTGCTTTAGGTCCGCGACGAGCACGTTTTCGTGGATTCATCTTCTCCAACGTTCCTTTTTCTTTTCTCCAACCTTGGATTACACTCTCATCAATATCAAATTTTCTGCCTGTGGCTCTATTGCCATGCACTTCAGCATACGCAATGGCAGTTAGCTTGAAGTCGGCTGTGTAAGACTTTCGTTTCGGCATTTTTAAATTAAACAGAAAGAAATTATTTAAACTCGAATCTACACTTCACAAGAATGCAAGATTATTTAGAAATGTCCGTGTTTATGTAGCCTGTAGTTGAGGCACAGCTCCTATAGACAGCCTACGTGCACAAGCACTGTGTACCGAGCCTGAATAGTTACCGGTATATGACGTCATGCGAGCTACATTCGAAATTGACAATTGTGGCATTCAGTCTCAGAACCTCACACCATCGCCTATCCGGCTCACAAGTACCTGGCTTCAAAATTCAAATCTGCCGACTGCCAGCCGGAATATAGTGGAGGCAGGGTGACTAATTTGAACTGATGCAGAGGGATGATTATGGACCGGGGCAGACTGACTTGATAGCGTAAATACAAATTTGCATGTTGGGCAGGTGAGTGAAAATTTATTAGTTGTAGTATCGTTCGTCATCCACATGTGAGCATTGACGAATTCGGTCCTTCTAAAAACAGTAATGGTAGACAAAGTGAACATACACATAAAAGTTCATGAATCTATGGTTGCGGGTTATACAAAGGTGCGGGTTATGCCAATGATTTTTTTACACAAAACCCCCAAACACGCGGGCTATATGAGGGTGCGGATTATCTGCGTGTGCGGGATATATGCGGGAAAATATGGTAAACTCTACAACACTCCAATTTAGTACTTGAAACCAACATTTTCTATTAACTCTACAACACTCCAATTCGGTACTTGATACAAAACATTTTCTATTAAACTCTACAACACTCCAATTCGGTACTTGATACAAAACATTTTCTATCAAACTCTACAACACTCCATTTCGGTACTTGATACCAACATTTGCTATTGAACTCTAAAAACACTCCAAATTAGTACTTGAAACCAACATTTTCCATTAAACTCTACAACACTCCAATTTAGTACTTGATACCATCATTTTCTATTAAACTCTACAACTCTCCAACATACCTATCTAGCCTCACCCACGTGTACACACAAACAAGATACTTACGCTCCTCTTCTGACAATTGTATACTCATTATTCTCACTTTAAAAACAAAGTCATCTGAAAAACATTCTTTTGCATAGCAGAGCCCAGAAAAGCGGAATGAATTGCCCATTGAAATTAGACACAAAGACACAGTGATCCCTTTCAAGAGTGCTCTTAAAATTCACCTTTTTCGATGCCAAGAACAAACTTTAAGACCTAATAATGTTTCTTACCTTAAATATTTTCAGCATTTTTTTTATGTTTTCTAATTTCATGGTGTTTGTTTTGGTTTTTGAAGTTGTATCATTATATATGTTGTAAAGTGCTAAGAACTTATAAAGATTAGGCCCTATAGAATGTCTTCATTATTATTATAATATATCCAGATGTTTGCAGAGAACCCCCAATTTTTATACTATGTTCATTTTCATTTCTCCTGAAAATAATTATACATTAATGGATAAACCTTATGTTATTTTATTCAATCTACCTACATGGTTTTTAAAAAGTTGACGGGTATGCTGTGATTGATGTAAAATAATAGTGTTGCATATATCCTGTCTCTTACTGAATAATGGAAATGAAAACTCATGGAATTGTTTTTAATAGAATTAAGCAAAACCTAAAGACCTTGTAAGCCTGCTCAAAAAAAAAAATGGCTGTACCTGAGGTGTTGATGTCACCTTTACTGCTGAGGCAGCTTCATTCAGGTCAATATACGACCCAGACAAGCAAATGTTACCATTCTCCACAACCTGAAATGGGTCAAAATAATGCACACAATTTGTCTCTGAATATCATACCAACATATTGATTTATTATTGTCATACAATTTGTCTCTGAATATCATACCAACATATTGATTTATTATTGTCAGGATGATGCACTGATACATGAGATTGTATGTAACATAATTGAGCTCTCACCTTTTGAGACTGAATCAGATTGAAGACATAACAAACACGTAAAATACTATATGAGTGACAATGAAAAAATGTTACATCCTCTCACACTAATGATTGTAAAATAAAGAATGAGGACATTTAAATAAATACAAACTTACATAGTATGGATCAAATGTAAAACAATCATGAAAAACAAATAATTATGTGGAATATTTAATAACTCTATGATGTTGTCTTAGATAGTCAAACACTACCGTGCCTCTTGTCTCTATAGTCAACCACTATATTGACATTTCTCTTTATAGTCAAACACTATACTGACATTCCTGTTACAAACACTATAATGACATTTCTCCCTATTGTCAAACACTACAATGACATTTCTCTTATAGTCACTCACTATAATGACATTTCTCTTATAATCAAACACTATAATGATGCTTCTCATACATATGACAAATTTTTACTTGACATTTCATATGATGCTCTTGACCCGCTTTCCTTGCATGGTCACCTTAACCACCCATTCTTTCCATGCACACACACGTTGGCACTTCTCCTGGTGGTCTTTCATCTCTCCATACTACAGCAGCATCTAGCTACTTCTAGTTACTCCACATCCAGTTATCCACACCTAGCAAGCCAATTTGTTAACTCAAACTAAGCAAAACATAATGGCAATCCTGCCACGACTGCTAAATGTACAAATAGCTTCCCTCTAATGGCTCTCCCAGTCAAGATCACTAAGTAATATACATAGTTGTGCACGGTAACATGCAATTACACATGAGCCGTGCAAGCAATGTTGGCATCATGCGATGAAAGGAAAAAACACTATTTACAAAAATACTATGGTGTGCCAAACACTTCACTTTAATAATACTGGAGTTTATGGTGGTCTAGCTATGCCATATAAGGTATTTCATTAAAGAGATATCAATGGAGAGAAATACTTACCGAAATCTTAGTAGTGTCACATGTAGTACTTTGAGTACCTGCTTATCTAATTACTGCCTCTGAATTCAGAAGACATTTATCACTGATATAGTGAATTTACTTTACAAGATCAAACATCTCTGACTTTACAGAAAATAACTCCATCAAATTTTCAGCTCCTGATACTTTGGTCATATTATAGATTCCTGTAAATTTTTAAAGCTCTTGCTTTGAAGAAACTATGATTAAAAATGTTTTCTGGTGGGTTTTAAAAAAAAAAATCCATGGTGGTACCAATCATAAAACTATTCAACTATAGCACTTTGAAAAATATGGCATGCCTTTCGTTTAAATCCCTCACACAAGATTCCACATTTCTAAGGATGAAAAATTAACCTAACACTTCCTTGACCTTGAGTGTACATTAAAGTCAATGTAAAGCATCAATTTCTGTAGCTGACAAGTTTTTAACACTGGTTTCATCAAATAATCTCCACATGTTAAGACTCTGGACTAGAATCTTACAAATTGTTTAATATGTCTAATAAACAACCAGCAATTAAGCAGAAGAAACAGTCAGCACACACAGAAGTGAAAATGAAGAAAACAAAAACATGTTTTCGGATAAAGTGGTGGCCAAACGGTACATACCTTGCACTGGAAGAAAACTCTGTTCCCTTCTTTCCACATATCTGTTTTTAAAGTCTCACCAGGCAATACAGGCTTTGACATTCTGACCTTGAATGAGAGCAATAAGACACAAATAATTAATTACCAAGAATGGATGTATGTATGTGTGTGTGTGCATGCATACATGAATACATGTGTGTTCTGTAACAATGATGACAAGAGTGAAGTGTATACATGGTAAGTATATTGGGCTGGATCCAGTCAACAAAATCTAGCAATATGAACCAATCTTGTTTTTTCATTCAGGATTAAATCATAACCCTGTACAAGAACAAAGGCAACAGAAGTGAATGCAACAACTACTGGGGCATATCCCTTCTCAGCATCATGGATCAAGTCTTTGCATGCGTCGTCCTGAATAGAGTGTAGATGCTTGGTGACATAGTGTATCCAGAGTTGCTGTGGAGGTTCCATGCAGAGAGATCCACAACTGACATGATCTTCTCCGTCAGTCAACTGCTGGAGAAATGCTGAGAACAACGCAAACTCCTCTTACTGCCCTTAATAGACCTCACCAAGGCTTTCGATCTGGTCAGCAGAGATGGATACTTCACAATCCTGGCGAAGTTTGGATTCCCTCCAAAGCTGCTAAGCATGATCCAGTTTCTTACACGATGACATGAAAGGCACAGTGCAGTATGATGGGCTCAACATCCTACCCCTTCAACATCTACAGCGGAGTAAAACAGGGTTGCGTCCTAGCTCCCCATGTTCACTGACATCTTTTTCACTATTTTACTCAAGTATGCCTTTGGGATTTCTACAGAAGGGATCTACTAGCACATGCAATCAGATGGCAAACTGCTCAACCTGGCACGACTAAAGGCAAAGATCAAAGCGTGTGAAGCAACCATCAGTGACATGCTCTAGACATTGCTGCCCTAGCTACTCACACATAAACTGAGTTACAGCACCTGATGGACAGCTTTGCTAAAGCATGAAAAAGTGAGTTTGGGCTTAACCCCCCCCACCACAAAACAAAAAAAAACGTGATGGCTCAAAACATGGACCTCCCAAGCATCATCATTATCAACAATTACGAATTTGAGATAGTCAGTTCATGTACTCCGAATCTACCATCACCAACAAATTATCATTCAATGCTAAGCTCAACAAGCGGATTGGAAAGGCATCAACAACTCTCTATGGAACAATGCTTGCGTGCTACGCACTCTCCTGTATGCCATTGAAACCTGGGCTCTGTATGCCTCACAAGAGAAAAGACTGAGCGACTTTCATATGCGATGTTTCTAATGCATACTTAAGATCACTTGGAGTGATCAAGTAACAAAAACAAGGTGCTTGAACGTGCAAATATGCCCAGCATGTTAACACTCCTCTGCCAACATTGCATCAGATGGCTGGGCCATGTACATTGGATGGATGGACAGATTCCCAAAGACCTTCTTTGTTCAGAACTTGTCTCTAGCAAAAGGTCGATTGGATAACCACATCTCAGCTTAAAGGATGTCTGCAATCATGACATAAAAGCCCTTGACATCGATGTCAACACCTGGGAAGCATAGTTGCCAACCCCTGAGTAAATAAATACTAACTGCCTGTGACAAACATACTGATTTTCAGAAACTAATACTGAATTTTAAAATTGTAATGCATATGTAATTATTTACAGCATATACAACCATCTATAAAGTAGGACAGTGGCTTACATAATTATTTAATTTCAAAGATGCATGGTGGGGCCCTTAGTGGCTGAGTGGTCCAAAGTACTCTCCGTTATGGATCACTGCCATCTCACCTCTGTCTGTGTGGGTTCAAGTCTCCGTAACGGAGAGCACTTTAGAGCACTAGGCCACTCAGGGTCCCCTATGACTTTTTGTCTGAGAGTAAAGGTTTCCTCTGTTGTGACTGTATCACAAACCAGATTTGCACCATTATCCTTCAGATCAACTAGACCATAAAAAGTTGCTGATATGACCATCCGCTTAGGAGGATTAGCAATTTCAAGATTTTCACAATAGCTGTTATGGTGGCCAGATTGGATGTCCAGTTGGCACCAATTTCATTTAGGACCAACTAGACATCATAAAACGTTTTCCAGGGAAAATTCCATATCAATCTGGCTTTCTATTTAGGAGAGTTTTGGTAGTAAACTGATAAACTTTTCATGATGGCTGCTGTGGCTGTCATATTGGGTCTCGGCACCATGTTCATTTAGGTCCAAGTAGACATCATAAGAAGTCTTTTAGTGAAAACCCCACATTATATGACTATCCATTCTGAAGGAGTATGATAACAGGTTTAAGATGGTCACTGTGGAGGCCATGTTGGATGTCTGAGTGGCACAATTTGCATTTAGAATCGATCAGACCCTGATATGAATGAGTGCATAGTATCATGGTGATCCTCAGTGTAATCTTGGAGAAGTTGCAACAAGAAACTTCTGTTACAAGAGCAATGGCTAGACAACAGACCACTCCATAAGCTTTCCTGGTCAATGTTCAGCATAACTAAACACTGATTATAAATAATTATTATGAAGTAAAGTTTTATGTTTGGTCACAGCCTACTAGTTATATAATAGAACCAGCCCACGTGTGATGATATATAAAATGCTATATTTCAAAGATTAAAAGTAGCCGACTAATACTAATTTCCACTCCACCCCTAACACCCAAACAAAAATGTACCTTTCCAGAAGACTATGTATGGACCGACTGTGTGCTACAGCAGACTTCAACTTTAAATCATTATAACTTTATCACTGTCATTGCACCCAATGGATACTGGATGTAAACGATTATCTCACTGGGCCAAAAGTGTAACGTAGGCACCTACAGGGTATAGTAGTCCCCCTCTTGAACGGCCCCCCTGACCAGTGGCCACCCGCTTCTTACAGCCAGAATCCCTTGGCACCGACGAGTTTGTATTCAAAAGTACCCCTCAAGAGCAACCACCCCTCTAACATGACCAGCAGCCAGCATTTTAGTACAAAAAATGAAAAATGTCCCCCTCGTGAACGGCCACTTTCGTTTCTTTAAATGTATCCAGAAAAAATAATTAATTCAAATCTTGACGTAAGGTAAGCAATTTTGATTATCTCTATGGTAGATACACGTCTCCGAGTGTCAAGTCGCTGTTAAGTGTCGACTAAAGATTTATAGTATATCATTATCTATGAAAGTCGGTGTTTACAGGAAATGGGCTCAATAATGCTATGATATAGTTTGGGGTTTAACACCTATGTAGAGTTCATCTCGTTGATGATTATAACCAGACGTAATTGTTATAATCATAACAAGGTCAGCATAGGCTAAAAATAGATTTTTTACATTGGCACACACAGACAACCTTAAAAAAAAACAACAGGGTACCAGACGAAGACCGGAAAAATCACGTATCCACACATTATAGCTTCCTTTACGAAGGCTGTATTTCGTACACTCAATACAAGTTTTGTCTGCAATAACCGAATAAATCATTACCAAACATTAAAATGTCATCATATTAACAGATACATTATTTTCGAAGAAAGTCGGTTATTCTACTCAACGACATGGGGGGAGGGAAGGGGGGATGCCGAACAATTTTATGTAGAAAAGACACGTAAAAAAATAAGTTTATGTTGAAATAATTTGAATAAACAAAGTAATAACCGATAAGAAGGTTATTCAGCAACAGTGGGAAAATGGAGCAAATGGAAAGATAATTATGTATGTACCAAGATGTAAATGACATTTTTGAATCCATTTGCAATGTGCATGACAACAATACCCGCTCGCATATCACACTTACGCCAAGAAATCAAAAATAGTAACGTATATTCAGTTGAAATAAATTTGTTATTATAACAAAAAAAAACTTGTATTGATTAATGTTTCATTCAGACGAAGATATTTAAAGTTTTGAAGTATGTAGCTTTCTTACTACGTACATTACATATACATGTACTTCTCATAATGAATTTAGCCCCCCTCTGGAACGGCCACCCACCTTATAAGGCCACTTTCCCGGTGCAGCAGAGGGTGCAAATAACATTATTTTCATCATTTTAAACATTTCGTCTTTGATGTATACTTCTTAGGCTATAAGTGTGCTTTTGCACTTACCACACAGGTTTACTAACCAGGCCAAACATCAACATTATGGTCTACTAGAACAGAATTAGTTGTTAGTGCCAATTCATTGTTGGATCATCATCATTTGTACAAAACTGAAAGGTCTTCAAGACAGGATATTATTGGTGAAGTTTGGTACAACTTGGTTAAATTGGTTTTTGACAGAAGTTTAAAATAAGAAGTAGATGTATTATTGACACCTGATGCATGACAAATGCAAGACCATACTATAAGCTCCTCTGGACTTACAGTCAGTTACAAATTATTCCTTTCTATAGAAATTTTAGAAAATTGGAGACTACACTATGTATATGAACTAAACAACTTTGACATAAAACACTTACAATTAACAAAATCAACAACAATGATAATGATGCTATAAAAAAAACATGATAACTACATCTCCATATCTGCTGACACAGGCAAAACAGTAAAAGTTACCTTAATTGCTTTAATTTTAGTAACATCATTATCTGCATACTGCTTCAGAACATGTCTGGTAGCAAAGCCAAAAGTACACATGCCATGGAGAATTGGCTGGTTGAAACCTAGGATGAAAAAAGTAACAATATTTGTACTAAGCTTCAAATTCTTTTTATTTTTACTGATTTCTCAGCAAATGCAATAAAGGTTAACTACTGATTTGACTACTGACGACATCCGCTAGACATCAACAGGTAGTAAACAAAAACAGGCAGTAAATCAAAGCAGGTCTAAATATCCTGATTGTAAATGTGTGTGTGTGTGTGTGCATTCATGTGTTTGTGTGCACAAATATGTCAGAGATCCTTGACTCACTGTATTTGCTGGACATGTTCAGCATATTAAATGTTTTGACTGGTTAATACTCTGATGAATTGATTATCAGTTATAGCACACTCAAATACCATTATAATACACTTATTTTAATTTCTTTAGTTATTACACAGTCAAATAAACACCTCAACAGTTAAATTCAAAGATCACCAAGACACTTAGTCTAGATTACAGACTGCTTCTTTGTCAGAAAAAACGTACAGATTTTATCATCTAAGCTTAATTCAAAAAGGTGACTAGAAAACATGTACACACTCTTTCTTTAATTGGAGAATAAATAGAGGTGTCTGTCATGTTGGACACTTTGATTTCCCAATAGTTTAAACACGCAATAGCAATAAACCATAAGACAACAGAGATGTAACGGCTTATCACCTGGACTTTAAAAACTTGTATAACAGAACAGTTGCTCAAAAGTCTGTACTATATATATGTCCCCACACACCAAGGCTGTGTATTTTTGACTATAATGTGTTGCAGTTTTAACACATGGTACCTTCTGAATAAAATATGTGAAGCCCAGGTCCAAAATGGGAAACAAAGATACTAGCAACAATAAAGAACTTTATTATCATCCTCCAACATTTATTTGGGAACCTTTCAGAAAAAACCTCACCATATAACTTTACTGGAAATGCTATTCAATTAAGTATCGCTTATTTTCTTAGCATTATGTCTTCTTGTTGCCAATTAATTATTTTACAAAACAGTAGAGCAGAATAAAATGCTGTCACTGGGTGAAAATCGATAGTATAGTATTTTGAAAGAAACAGAACAACTTTTTTATATCATTAATTAGAGAGGAAACCAGCAAATCAAAGATAGATGCAGGGAACAAAAAATTATATTTTCTGGAACATTTAATAATTAGGTAATCTTTCCTTCTTGTGTCACAACTTGTTAACTGTTTTTGAACAGTTCTGATATTAAAATTCACAAATATATGGACGTAAACTGCAGGACACCAGAAGTTTGGTAATTGGGGTTCGAAACTGTTTCGACAATTCCAGTTGTCAGGCCATAAATTCCTAACATTCCCCTTAATTTTTTACACCAAGGATTTTTTTTACACCAAGGATTTTTTTTACACACTTGTGCATTGTGACTGCAACCCATGCATCTACAAGGAAGCTTCTCAAGGCCACATCATGAGTTGGGAGCTGCAGTGCTGTGAACTTGCAAACAGACTGATTTATGCTGGCAATGCATAAAAAGTGATTCACTATCAAAGAATTGTAGGGGGCTATTATATAATGCCATTAGAAACCACATAAATGGATACATATAGCAATACAAAATAATTAACATTGGCAGCTTATGGTGTATTTGTAATGTCACAACAAAAAAAATCACCATTAGTATGAATATGTCAAATTGATTTAACAGAGGCTCAAAAGATGTATAATTTTTCAAAAATAAATCCAAGGTATCTAGAAAAAAAACTGAATTAAGGATGGAGTACAATTAAAACACCAAAAAATTGCATGATATTGTATTAAGCCAGTGATATTAACAGAGTTACCCATGTGACTGAGTTTAACTCCTTATGACACCAAAGATAATGAAACACCTAGTGAAGACAATTCAATATTCAACAAAGACAGGGAAGATAATGTAGACAGCAAAGAGATTTAAGACAGCTAAGATCTTTGGTTATCACAGTTATGGACAATCCTATTAGAGAAATAAATTTGGTGGATAATACAGACAGGAAACATGCCTTGACAAATGAAGATATTTGCATGTGGCCCACAAACCATGACTTTATCTTTGCCTTTCTTGTCAGCAAAATTCAAGGGGAAGAATATTTAAAGATCCTCATTTGAAAAGAGATAATTATAATAAAATTGTTGAATTCTAATGTGCTCAGAATAAAATAAATTACTCATGCTGTGCTTCCAGAAGACAAAATATATAACCATTTCATGACCATACCATAAATGTAGTATTTCAGTCAAGTCATATTATCATGTTGATCTATTGCTGAGTATATAATGAGCAGCTGACAAGACAAGCTAACATGCCTGTCACATAAAAATAATGTTGTTGTCAAAGAGAAGCAATCGTTTTAAGAGAACTTGCCAATACAGCGATGCTGATGATGGAAGATTCAGTGTGCTCGACAGTAAATGAATCTAATGTACAGGAACATGAGTGAGACTGATAAATTTTCTGAAACTTGATTGCCACCAATTGAGGCCTTTAATTAATCAGTCTCACAAAGATAATTTCACCAATGACAACATACACATAAACAATATTTGGTCTGCAGATGGTTGTAAAAAGTTTGGAACGATCACAATCACTATCAGGATACAGATGTTTTGCTGCACATCGATGTCTCTGAGACATTTCATCATAGAGCCAGGCATGTGTACAAGCTCAATCCTACACATTACTTCTCATCACTGGGATGGTTTGCAATGCACTGCTATTAAAAACCAAGGTAAGTTGAAACTGTTCATTGATACTGATCAACACTTGTTTATGGAATATGATGAATTTCTGTGGTGAGTCATTGTTTCAAGTTCACATAGACTGATCCCGCTGACATGGACATCTGCAAACATATATACAGCAATGACAACAACAGATATTCATTGAAGCTGACCTGGAATACCCTAATGAGCTATATCCATGCCCAAAATGATTATTCACTGGCCCAGAAGAGCTGCTGGTGCCCCACAAGTGGTCATCTCCATATCACTTTGCACTTGTGGATGATTCCTGGTATAAGTTTACAGAATGCACCAAGATGGTTCCAAATCTGTCCCAACATGTATCAGCAATTGTATTACATGTATCAGCAATTGTATTACATGTATCAGCAATTGTATTACATGTATCAGCAATTGTATTTGTGGCTGATGGTGCATGTGTGTAAAGTACAGAGTTCCATTGTTTCAACAGTGAGTCAAATATACAAACACCAACCTTGGAATGGTTGCAACTAATGCTTTTGAGAAAGAATCATGATTTATGTAGTTTTAAAAAAAAAAACATAGAGAACCTGCAGATGAGAATCCATACTGATTTTTTTTATATAACAGCAAACAAGAAAAGCTCAACATGCTGATTGTGGATAGGGCTTCTGAGTCATGGAAGATATCTGCGGGCAAGAAATTCAACCTGAAGTTGACAAAATATACGGTACAAGTTCTACTATGGAAACATGTCAGTAACAGTGATCGTTTTCTGCTGAATTGTATCAGTGGGATTAAAGCCAATCAGACAAACTTATTCAATACTACTATCATGACTGATCAAAACCATGTTGCCCATTCAAGAGACTGTGCCTCATGATTCAACAACTTTTCTTTCATAAAATGTAGTATCGTCAATATTCATGGGGAACCAATTTTAATGGTTTTTGTTGTTGCCATGAACAACGTATTTAAATCCCAACAGAAAATTATCCACTTTGGATGATGACCCTCACACCATTTTCTTGCAGTGTTTCATTCCTAGAGATTAACACAGCTATTCGTATTTGATAACTCAAGGTCAATACTGTAGTTTGGTAATTAAATATCAGCTTTTACATGTGTTTGTTTTACTTTTTAAACCTTTTGAAGTAAGATTTATAAATAATATTATATTGTTTGATTAGATACTTTATCTGATAGCTGTAATATTATACTCATTGCCTTAAATCAATGGAGCATCTGGCTATCTTTGCCAGGATTTCCTCATTACAACTGTTATACTTTCCTCACTTTGTTACTGCTTCATTAGCTGCCTGCAAGGGTTTGCAGCTTCTAATGAATCCAATAACCGAGGGGAATCAAAGTTGAATTTTACCTCTCTTAAGCCACTGTGTTAACGCCATGATAGTCTGAAAGTACTGATGGTGCAACTTGATGGACAGTCATTTAAGTAAGAGATAATTTATGTACTTTAATAACTGATTGGTCTGGTTTTGTTGGCTGTGTCTGCTTCCTTTGATGTTGAACACTCAAACGTAAACATGGCGAAACCGATTAATCGTGACGGGTGTTTTGTTTGTGCTCATAGAGATGGAAGTATTGTTCTAGTGTTGTTGGTTGCATCATCTTTGACTCTTCAGAAGCATGGTGGAAGTATTGAACTTGCCAGGTCTTTGATTTGTACTCATACAGGTGGTAGTATTGTTTTCAAAATAATGTGGCTGCCGTTTGAGTCGGCATAGTTTTATTCTTTTGTATTCTTTATTTTGGGTATTTTCAGCAGATAAACCATGAAATTAAATACCTACTTGATAGGCAAAACCACTGATTTAAGTACCCACAAAAAATGCCTTTTTTTAAAATATAAAAAAACCAAAAATTTAACCCAACAAAAGGTAACTATACAAGGACTGAAGAAAGGGTATCGTCTATACTTGCTTGTAAGTCAAGTCAAACTGCAAAACAACAAAGATCATGATCTGACATTGCACAATACACCTACAGATCAGGGTTTAGGTTGCTTGATCTACTGATTAATACTAACAAACTGCACAGACCCAGATCTGTTGGCGTATCATGCAATGGCAGATCTGGGTCTGTAAAGTTTGCAGTCGGACTCATAAGTGAGTGTATTCAGAAGCTAGATGGCTATATGACAATAACAAGCAGATATATAGGAATATATTTACCTCCCATTGCGGCAAAACTTGGATCAATATGCAAGGGATTTCTGTCTCCGCTAAGCCTATACAGAGCAGCCTTAAAAGGAAATTACAGTGAATCACACATACAAGGTTTTAACTTAATCCTAATCATTGTATTAAGTTATTCATTTCATTACCAAAAAAGACATCAAACTTGTAATTGTATGGTTTCAATAGGAAATTTTCTAATTAGAAAGAGAATGCAAAGTTTAATTTCACTAGGTCAAACAATGTAAATATGAGTCCAAACAAATATTGATACATATGATGTGTATGTTTTATGTCTTAATACATATGATGTGTATGTTTTACAAATATTGATACATATGATGTGTATGTTTTATGTCTTAATACATATGATGTGTATGTTTTACAAATATTGATACATATGATGTGTATGTTTTATGTCTTAATACATATGATGTGTATGTTTTACAAATATTGATACATATGATGTGTATGTTCTATGTCATGTTCATTATTTGACAATATGCAGGCACTGATATGTTATGGTATAGAATACTGTAAGATACTGACCTCACACATGTGACCACTTACCAGTACACATAACAGAACTAACCTCAGAGATGAAAAACAATCCATACAAGAATTATAAAATGTAAAAAATCTAGCAACCACATGAGTCAATCAACTGCTATCTTGGAAAATATTTATACCTGATCAATACTGGTTTTCTCTGTGATGGAAGCATCAGGTGGCCTTGATGGTGGATCCTTTGGAAGTATGGCTGCATCAGAATTCCTCTTGCCTCCAAATCCACCAGCACGGGTCACAAATGTTGTAAACTGGTTGAATGCCACTTTCTCGTTTTTCTCATCAAAGGTCTCAACTGAAAATTAATAAAGATCATTTTATAGTTATATGATATTATTAATACCAAACTCTAAAAAAATATTTCTAGGTTATTTTTAGATCTGCTAACAAGAGGATCAAGTTGACTGGATATTGCTTACCTGATTACACAACTGAACACTTGATCATTTAACTAAGCAGGCTTATGTAAAAAAATATTTATATTCTGCATATTTTATTTATATTACTAGTATAAAAAATTCTTTCCCCAAAAAGGCATGCTTGATATGCATAGCTCAAATTCCCAGTAAAAGATCTCAATTATATAAACCTATATACACACCGCTTCCTCAATAACTTGCGAACCCGCTTATAACGCGGTGTCTGGTGTTGATCATGATTTTTCCCCAAAGAAAAAATATATATATAAAATCTTTCAAAATGTGCTGAATGCAAAAAAATTACAATAATTACTGGTAAATAAAACCTTTATACATTTCTCATTTTATCATCAAAAATGGTCATCAATGCGCATTAAGATCAATTCCATATTGTGAAATTTGCAAATTCTAAATAAGATATCACATATTATGTTAGGGTTTATTTGTTGATAAATAGTCATCAATACACCATAAATAAACAGTCTGGTGAAATAGCAATCAATGTGGATAATGAAATAAACAGCAATTAAATATCTTGCTATGTGAAAACCACATTTATTTCCGTTTCAATATAAACATTATAATTGCAACAACAGTCACATCGAAACCCGTGAGTACTTCCGTGAGAACCTAATTACATGCCTGATTTGTTTTGATCAACAACTTGGTGAAGTGTTTGTTGCACTAAAATAAAACATTAAATGAGACCTATGTTGTTTTATCACTTATGTCTTATGCATCAAATCAAGCAAGGGACAATTTTGCTCGGCAGCAGCAATTTCAAGGAGTAACACAAAAAAAAAAATTAACTGATTTTTTTTCAAAAAAGTCTATTGTCATTTGTCAAGCATATCACAACCGGCATTTTTAATATCGTGTTCTAATTTACATTGTTTTAAATTTGAAGACCCACTAAATTAATGTTGGTGATGATTAACCCTTGTTTTTTGTTTTTCATTTTACTTCTACCGCAATTAAATATATCTATCAATCGATTGATCGACATTGTTTCTTGAAAAGAGAGCAGATCTTTTGTATTAAACAAATACGTCTAATTTGGATCAAACAATAAAACTAGAATGTATCAAATTCAGCACCAAAATTAGTGACATAATATACAATGTGTGAAGCAGTACACGTTAAGCGAACGGAAACCATGTGGAATAATGTTTTTGATTAACTCCTTAATATACGGTAATTTATCCTGAAATTAATGTTACTCTATGAGGAAAAAATAAACAACGCTTTTATGAAGAGATTCACAGTTAATCACAGCATGATTATAAAGTGAGTATTAAATACTATAAAATCTGCCACCCACTAATCCTTTTGCCTTTGTATCGATCCTTTTATTGTTTTTTTTTTTTTATTATAGGTCCCTTGATAACTCGCGCCTCACTTATAGTGCGGTCGATGTTTTTGGACCCTGATGTGCGCGAGTTATCGAGGGTGTGGTGTACCAAGATCAATTTCCCTCTTAAGCCTTCAAAGTAGAAGGCTTTTTTGCTCTAAATAATCAAAAGGCTGTATTGTTTCTCTCACACAAGGCTGTCCTGACCAAGGTCTAGCATGAAAGAGATGTCTAAGCATGGGTGAAATACTTGCAACCTTGACTGTTTGAGAAGATTCAGTTTATCTATAATCTTGCTGGGTAGCTCTACTGCTACACTGAACAGAATGCTAACCTAGGACTTCTCTCATCTAAGAATGGCTTTCAGAATTATCATGTAATTCTGACCATGTATTTTCTGTGTTAATTCCAGTACTGAGACTTAGGTTGTAAATTGTACTGGACAGTCAACTTATAAATCACCTAGACAGGATGTTAAACAAAGTGGAAGGACCAACCCAAATTACCCTTGTGTGAGTCCACATAACCCTAAATGGCCAGACAGTATGTGGCATAATTTATCTATGTAATGGTATCTACTCAATGCTTTGTCTGAATTTGTGGCCAGACCAGCCTGCCTTGCTATCAAAGCAGTCTGGAAAATGTGCTTGAGTGGTAGCTGGATGGTTGGCTCTGAGCTTGAGTGGATGATTAGCATGGAAAATGGATGGACTGAATCAATGGATGCCTGGGTAACCAGGCACTGCATGGTGAGTCTGTGTGACATGACCTGCCAATACAATAATACTCAATGAAAGCTAAATTGGCGCGAGTGCAGGAGTACAGCTTGGCCTTCTGATATTGGCAGTCAAAAAGAGTGCTTAATAGGTGTCTGGCCAGTTGGCTTGGATCACAAGAGTTTAACAGGACATGAACATTATGCCCTCATACACACTAAATTAAAGTTCTCATAAACATTCAAAGCAAGCTTTATAGTGAAAATGTAAATCTAATTTAATCAGAGTAAAAATATATACCATTAAGAAGGATAACAGCACCAGATCCCTTGTCCAATATGTCAGCAACTTTTGGATAAGAAGTCAGAGTGCCACTTGTCGGTATCGGCTTGAACAACTCCACATACTGCTCTCCATGCAAAATCTGAAAACAGTAGCAGAGGCAGGCACTGAAAAGAACACATTCTACAAGACATATCTAACAGGTTATTTAAAAGACAGCAAATTATGTAATGATTTCATGCTTGTGTTGCCCAAACCAAGATATTCCACTTTTACAAATGTACAAAATGCTTGCAACTGTGAGGATTATAGACCCCGATCTGCAGGCATATAATGCACCAGCATATCAGGTTTGATGTTATCTGCATGAAATGATATTTAAATATAATCTGCAGGATGTATTATCAAATGTTTTTGTGCAAGAACCTTAAGCTATAAGTACCAAAACTTTAACACTTATATGTCGAGTCAAACTGCAAACAACAAACAATCTGACCTGACAAGATCAGGGTCTAAGTTGTTTATTTTACTGATTACTCCTAGCAAACTGCACAGACCCCAAATGTTGACCCATTATGCAATGGCAGATCTGAGTCTGGTCAGTTTGACTTATCTTATTATTGAGTATATGGTAAAGATAAATCTACTCAGCTTGAGTTTGAGCTTGAGATTTTGAGTCAGTCAGTCAAAAATGACTTTTACTTGTGTAAAATTGCTTTTGACTGACTCCTAGCAAAGGAGTTTTGTTATCATCAGACTTGATCAATATTTGATTATCTCCCCTATTTTATGAATTACAATATCAAGTCACTGGCATTCAGGTGAAATTTACATAAATAAATAGAGTATGATCTGAGATAATGATATAAAACATTATCTCAATCCCAATCATGAAGGTCATATCAGACTTACCACATAATAATGTAAAACTGACATAATCGCAATTGTTAAGGTCATATCAGACTTACCACATAATAATGTAAAACAGACATAATCCCAACTGTTAAGGTCATATCAGACTTACCACATAATAATGTAAAACTGACATAATCCCAACTGTTAAGGTCATATTAGACTTACCACATAATAATGTAAAACTGACCTCAATCCCAATCATAGATCATATCCAGATTACCACGTTTATAAAACTGATAATGGTACAAAGCAGGACCCAAACACAGCCTTAAAGGTTGCACCAGACTCACCACATTATGAAACTGATAAACGATGTAAAACATGACCTCAATCCCAATCACAAAGGTCATATCAGACTTAATACATCATGAACTAGACAATGATAACAGTATAAAGCAGGAGTTCATGGTTTAACTCTGATCAAATCTCATTAAAAAATGAAAAATAATTATGGCAAAGAGTGTGGAATAAAAGAAAATGGCTTTACAATTCATACATACAGTAGATACTAAGTAAAGTCTAATACTATAACAATTAGAAAGTACACATTTAATATTTTCATCCCTAAAGACAATACTATTTAAAAGGGCTATGTCTGCCTTTCCTTTTGTTACCTTTGTTGGGTCAATCTGGAGTCCAGGTATGGCTCCCAAAAACAAACCACTTGTACTATTCATGGCTGGGATGACAGCAAAGCTTGGGAGGACACAGAATTCCTCAGCACCTTCAAACAAGAACTTCAGGTAATCTGGTTCCTTTGTGGAGGATCCCACTGAAAAATTATAGAGGACCATTATTGCACTGGTGATGCAGATCTATTAAGTTACTCACATAAATCAGCCCCCAAACCTGTTTTTATACTGCTGGATGATCTGTGGGTCTGATATCAACTGTTTATTAAAATGTGCAATTTTGTTGCAAACAAATCTGTGTGGAACACACTAGTGTACTTTTTACATACTTACTTGTAATTGGTAACAGCCAAATTTAACCACATAATTCAAAATGGTCACATGATTTTGGTTTTATTATTCCATGTGGACTTACAAGTCATCAAACATAATATCTGAACATATCAGCAAGAAGGACACTTCAACTGATGGAAGCTTAAGAGATATGAGATATACCTATAAGTATTTAAAAAGTACAGCAATGTGTTGCAGACAGATCTGTCTGCAATATTCTTTTGATTTTATAACACTTAACATCATACTTTCAGGTCAACCATCTGTATAAAAATAGGATGAGGGGCTAATTTAACAGATTACTATAAAGTCACTATTGGAAAGTGATTATGCCTTGCTACCACTTACTATAGATAAATTAGTGCAATAATAAATATGGGGCATAAGTTTACAAGTATAATTTGTATACAGTAAACATGGACTTAAAAAGTTGCTGTTCTAAAAGCAATTTTTTTTATGCAAGAACAGCTTATTAAGAATGTATTTGGGTTGCATCTAGAATTCGATAAATGTGAGTACTTGCTCCCAGTGACTCTGAAAGAGAGGGGATTGGGGCTTCCAGAACACTGTAAAAAGCTCCATGTATTCAAAAAGAGCAATGGCAAGTATAATAAGTGCATTAAATGCATATCACGTCTTCCGTATATTATAATCGTCTCTCAGAGCAGATCCTTCAACTGAAATCATCATGAGTCTGTCGAGAAACCTTTCTTCTAGATGGCTTCCTCCTGCAGTTTTGGTTCGATTTTGATTGCTGAATCTTCTCTGACAGTCAAGCGGTGTGGTATGACATAACCATGGTCACTGATGCTAAATGAAGATCATTTGGAAATGTGTCTGCATGATGTTGATTTTTGTACAATCTGCCAGAGTCCACACATATTGTCTCTAGGGTACATTTCTCTTTTAACGATAATCTTAGCAAGAGACCACTCTGTCAAAACATGTGTTGGGTCACACAAAAGGGTACTGAAAGATGCTTTCGATTTCTTCTCCTGACCAAAATGATCACAGAGAACGTTTATCTGCTCATAATCATACATTTCTTGTTCTTCAGAAGATAGGAATGTGAGGTTACATAGACCAAGAACCTCAAATGCTGTTGCCACCTGTGTGCTGCTCTTTGGAAATCTTGCAGCCAAATCCACCTGCAAATTTGTAACAAACTTGCAGTGAAGGTTAGACACATCATCATGAGTTCAACACCATTCGTAAGTGAATTTAGTTCTGTCTCCATCCTTAGATGATTTCAATTTTTCAGACAAACAGGTCTGGTGAAAGGATTTGCCTGTGACTGCTTTCTGTAAGGTAGAATTCAAAATATCAAGTGCCAGTAACACAGCTGCTATATCCAAGTCAGATTTCTGCAAAAGCATAGTTAGCTGTGCTAAGTGAGGTATGATATCCATCACAATATTCATGCATGCCACAAATCTGTAGTCTATGAGTTTATTCAACAAGTCTTGACACTCTTTGTCATGTTATTCTTTTTGAAATAATTCAAAAGAGCCCCCAAGCTGTGAAAATTTGCAAATAGTGTATAAAAAAATGCCAGCCATCTAATTGCATGCACCTCTCTGACTTTCAGTTGAGGACTGTCAAGAACGTTCTGGATTTCCTTCAATTCAGCAGTTCTGTTGGCAGAATTATTTAAAAAAACAGTATATGTCTTTAACTGTGCCTTCAAAAGTTTCCTTGAGGTACAGAATGTTTTTTGATGCATGAGAGGTACACTCTATGAGCTATTCAATGAATGCTGATCAAGTGAAGGCTTTTGTCTTTGAACCATATTGCTACACCCCTTTTATTACCTGTCATCACTGATGCCCCATCACTGCCAAAACCAGCAACTTTTTCAAGTGGAATCTCCTTCTTTTCCAAGAAAAGGACAACTTCTTTGAAAAGAACTTCAGCAGTGTGTGATTGACCTTCCACTGACACATTACCAAGAAAATGAGTTGTAGAAAAAAACATGGTTGCTTCAACGATTCTAACATAAATGACCAGCTTCTTGGTATTTGAAATGTCTATACTCTCATCAATTAAAACGCTAATGAATGGACTATATCATACTTATGCATTAACTTAGATTCTATCACTGCTGCTATGCAATCCTGGAATGAAAAATCCCCAGCTTGATAAAGTATACAAGTATTTTATTATCATTAATATTAATATTTTATAAAAGAATTTGAAAAATATAAAACAAATATTTTTCTGTTGTTGTAAAAACAAAAGTAAAATTACCAAAATCAGATGCAAATTGTACAAGACCCTTAACCTATGACCTTGGAGTGTTCAAGGATGTTTTGTAATAATTTTAGAATATTATCTATGACAAATATGCCTATCAACTGATTGCTAACTACGTAATGACAATTATTGGTCCATGCGGATACACATTATCAATGACAAATATGCCTATCACCTGACTGCTAACTGCGTAATGACAATTATTGCTCTATGCGGATACACATTATCTATGACAAATATGTCTATCACCTGATTGCTAATTACATAATGACAAGTATTATCTATGACAAATATGCCTATCAACTGACTGTTAATTACATAATGACAACTATTGGTCTATGCAGATACACATTATCTATTACAAATATGCCGATCACCTGATTGCTAATTACATAATGACAACTATTGGTCTATGCGGATACACATTATCTATGACGAATATGCCGATCACCTGATTGCTAATTACAAAATGACAACTATTGGTCTATGCGGATACACATTATCTATGACAAATATGCCAATCACCTGATGGAAAAAAATCACCTCTAGTCTTGCAGAGGATGGGACCAGTCACAGTCAGTTTCACAAAGACTGGGACAAGACAGTCTTGCGAGGGAAGGGACAAGTCATATAGTCTCACCATCTGAGACACAGAATTATTGATGTTGCTCTAGAATTAGTGGGATATGAATGTCCTACAAAGCAACCACTGAATACAATTGCTTGATCAGGAACTTACAAAATATATGCTTTTCTTTAGGACAAGGTTCAGTATCTGAAATGTTGAATTTACAATAACGAAGGCCAAATAAACCCAGTTTGAGTGTATTAAAAATACTAATTTCAAAATACCCCCATTTTTGCACCTTTTAAAATCTTCTAAAATGCAACATGAACAATTTCTAAGTTTTTAACTGGGGGGAGGGGGCAAAGAGAAGCAGTAAAAATAGATCCATGAACCATACTGACTGCACAGGTTAAGTTTGTAATGCCAATTAAGTGTAGTTAAGAATAGGGAATGGACAGTGGCAACACATCAAAAGGTGCTGAAATTATTGTCCAGTAATGACCGAAAGCTTTGTTAAATTAGAGCTATTAACAATGTGTACATCATAAAGAGCCCTGCTTATTACAATTTGCTCTGAGATTTCTTGAAAAGAACTTTTTGGGGAAATAAAAGCGGGCATATCAAACAATAATGGGTCAGACATCTATAGATGTAAGATGCTGGCAATCACCTTTTTGGAAGAGTCAGTAACTTAAAGCTCCACATAACATTTGCTAGATTCTGGTGTAAAAACCAAAGAATGGATTAACACTCTACTAGTTAAAAATAGTATAGCCTAAAAATTAATTTCACAGGGAGCTGGCAAGGAATGCTGGAATTAAAATCTTTTCAAATCTCATCAGTATAAAGCTACACAGTAACAAACATTTCTGAGGACAATCAAGAAACCATATAAACGGCATAGAATGTGAGAGATCAAATCATTCCAGATCTCACTGACATAAGGCTGCATTATTTCTAGCAGAAATCAAAGAAATCTTAGTCAATGTATGCAATGATACAAAATGTAGGAGAACAGGCAGTCATGGGCCAAAACTTATGCAAATGATGTGGACTGTGGAAATCCAAACATAATCAATTTAAACCAACAAGCCAAAAATGGTTAAAATCAAACAATTGTAAAATAATTTACAGATATCCAAATTAGGAGAACAAGCAATCAGAGGCTATTTGTCATACATGATGTTTAGGAATGAATGCCGACATTACATCAATCCTAAGGAACGCCATGCTGCTGAAACCACTTAGGAGAACACGTACTCAAGGATCATAAACTCCCATAAAATACTGCATGGAATGCTGGAAAAAAAAACTCGTTCAAGGTTTCATCAATATAACACTGCATACCAAGTTCAAAAAGTTATGCAGTGGCAAATCGAGTTAAAAAGATGGGCAATACGGAGCTATAATTCCTGAGAATGATGTTTTGGAGTACTAGAAATAAACTTCCTTATAGGTCATCAACATAAATCTTAATGCCAAATTTTGTTGAAACCTTTGGTAGAGTTGTGCTGAGGAAATCAAAGTTAGCAGGCAGAAATATATGGAGCTATAATTCTTCTAAATCATGACTTTCAAAGCTGAAATCAAAAGGTCTCATCAATATAATGTTAAAAACCAAACTTATTTGAAATGAAAACTATGCCCTATCAAGTTTATCTTGTGCAAACCCAATTGATGATGTAGAAATTAGGAGAACAAGTAATCAGAGGCTATTTGTCATACATGATGTTCAGGAATGAATGCTGATGTTCAAAGTCAACTTCAGTTACATCAATCCTAAGGAACGCCATGCTGCTGGAACCACTTAGGAGAACATGTAATCCAGGACCATAACTCCTGTAAAATACTGCTTTGAATGCTGGAAATCAAACTCATTCAACGTTTCAAGCCAAGTTCACAAATTTATGACAGGCAATAAGGAGATATAATTCCTGAGAATGATGTTTTGGAGTACTAGAAATCAACTTCCTTCTAGGTCATCAACATAAATCTTAATGCCAAATTGTGTTGAAACCCTTGGTAGAGTTGTGCTGAGGAAACCAAAGTTAGCAGGCATCAATATAAAGAAACAAACCAAACTTAGTTTAAATCAAAACTATTCTTTATTAAGTAATTCTTGTGCAAACCAAACTGATGATGTACAAATGGCTAGCCAGGCCAATGGCCATACAGACCATAGGCCAGCCAGACCAATGGCCAAATGTATTAAATATCTAACTGGTACATTGACTTCTTTGAGTGGGAACATTAATACTGCCAGAGCAGGCCACAGTGAGCTAATATTTGTACACAACATGTTGTAGTTCCACATGGCAAGATTGGTAAGAAGAGTTACCGACAATGAGTAAAGGAACTCCACTTAAAACAGTACAATTATAAAACTTGACATACAATTTACCTCCTAATGCGTAAAGAATAACTTCTTTTGGCCCATAAGTAAACTTCCCTGGTTTGATATTCGAACTTTTGGCAACCTCCTATGAAAAGGAAATAAAAAAAAATACAAGTCAAAAACAATTTAAGCAATTATGAAATTAATTTTTCTGACCATTTTGCTAACTTATTGATATTATATATCTTATTTTTTCCACAAGACACAAACAGCATGCTGGAAAAGACTATTCTAGGCAGAAATAAATATTATACTAAAGCAGACAATAAGTGACTGACTAAAAAAACTTGCACATGACAATGATAAGGATCAATTCTGGATTTTGGAAGAGTGAAGCAAATGTGTAACTACTATGCAATTAACTGTGGTCAAATGTTTGAACAATCTTGCTTTTGGAACAGGAATTTCTGAAGGAACAATAAACGTTTTAGCAGTCAGTTTTCAATAAGGATTTTTTAAAACTACACTATCTTAGCATGGGGAATGGTAGAATCCTATCATAAGTAATTGTCAACTATCTCAGAAAGATAAGTGGTGACATGAGTGAAAATATTTATGCACAATACATACAGGGTCAATTCCACCTTTGGAAGTGGAGGAACTAGGATTAGATGTCTGTCTGTTGTTATTTCCTTCTGGATCCAATGTCCTCAGCACATTTACTAGCAGTCTTGTAGAGTCTGAAAGTACATTTTTTGTCAACATTGTTATCAATATACAAGGAAATTACATCAGAATGTGAAAATGAGGAAAGATAATGAAACACTGTATTTAACTCTTTTAAGAAAGAAAAAAAAACCCAACTCATTAATTGTTTAAAATTAATTTGTTAAAACATAAAAACCGGATAAAATAAGTCAAAGATTCATAAGATTTGAGCACTGAAGGATATTTCTGAAGGTTTTCCCTTTTTAAATCAAGTAATATCAACAACTTTTTTAGTGGAGCTGATAAAATGGATATTTATCACACTGAAACACCTATAAGCATTACTAATTGCAAGGTTATTACTTATATACATAAGGTAAGAGGTTAACTCACCTTTCTACCCACTAGGTAGCTACCATTATACCCCAACGTAACCAATTTTACTCTAGTAAAACCTTAAAGGATGCAATGCAGGGCTTGAAATTAGTGGTAGTCCGCTAGCCAGAGGCTAGTAGATTTCCTGTTGAACTAGTAACTATCATAATGTTATTGGTCCAATGGGCTAGTAAGTTTTATCAACAGTCAGCGTTGTTTACTCAATACCTTAATAACGACGTGACTTCAGCATATATTCTGTAGAATCAACGCAGTGACTGTTGTAAACAGTCATAAAATATTAGCATGAGAAGATGAAGTAATTTCTGCCTCAGAAATGTGTTTCTGTTACAAGAAGCCATCTGATTTTGTGCATTTTGCTTAACGTTGCCAATCATGGTCCAGTCATTAACAATGGAAGTTTGGTAATTGATATCATTATTAATCTGACAACGAATTAAATGAAAAATAACCTGGTATCACAATTTATTCACCTGACCACAGTAACAAACAACAACACAAAAGAACATGGCATCAACTATTCAAAGAAACTGGTTTGCATGCTTGTTTGTTTCCCTTTGTTTTTTGCTTGCATGCCAAAGTCACAAACGTGAAACTGCATAATTTACGTTTGCATCAAAATAATTATAAGAATTAGATCAGTTGATTATGATCACATTACCGACACATCATTTCCATACAACTACTTTTTCTATGACAATAAAAATTGTTTTTATATTTTTCCCATACAAGACTGAACAAATAATTTTGAATACACGTGGAGATATCCAAGCAGAATGCCGTACATTTGTTGGGAATTAAAATCTCTCAGCATGGGCATGTAAGATTTGAAAATTTTCTCGCTAACCCAACAAGATTCAGTTCTCTTCTTAGTGAGGAATTGTAAGGCAAAAGGAAGCAAGGAAAAGCTGAGTAGGCATGCCAGTCATCTGATTTTGCTATTAATATTCAAGGCCAGGCTCATGAAGTCAATCATATTTCAGGGGCTAAAATCTTTATTAGTGTACCTTATCACAGTACGCTGATTTTCTTTAGCCAAGTAACCAGTGCATGTGGTGCTGTTTTGGCATTCCTGCTTTCTACAACAGAAATATTGTTTTACAGTTGATACAGATATTGACCATGTGTTTCTGGTAACATCTGATGGAACATAAGGGGTCATGTATCTCTGCTTCTCTCAACAGATCAATCAAAGAGAGGGAGAACATAGTTATTTGTTGGTTGACTAGTGACAGCAACCTGTTGTTAGGAAGGAAACCAGATCTTGTCCTTCACTAAAATGTTCCATTCAGATTGAAATTGCACATAATTCAGATATCTAAATATCATTTGAAGCTCTCTCCATCTGCATACAAGTCATATCTGATACTGCTTGAATCAGTAAAAAGGGGACAAAGATTCAAACTTAGATGAGAACATGCTAAAATCTAGGACAGATTCGATTTGGAATTAATGCGAGTAAACATGGTCTGGATATGTCAAAAACTGAACCACGGTTGGATATTACCTTGTTGCCACCAACATCACCTCTTCCATGAATTCTGAATATGTCTGAGATCATAGAGCAGTATGGTGATTGTGATAAGGGATAACTTCTTGTTGTCATGAGAAAAGGAAAGAAGTTGACCATTGTGTGCTGAGAGTGGTATGATATGGATGTCACACCAGTCATTGACAACACATGATTTTCCCTTTTAAGACCTCATTTGTATACCTAATCCTAAAAATAATTGATAATTTTTTTCTGAACAGCAGGCAGAAAGTGAATGGAATAAGCTCAACGTTTATGAGCCACTGATAGACTTGTGACAATATGTACTAAATTTCATTTAGATATGAAAATGTCTCCAAAAAAAACCAAAGTATTTAAGATAGTTCTATTATTAAGTGATCAAGAAGTAAACTAGCACATTTGGTTTCTGTTTTATAGCTTTGCTACCTGGTGAAAAAAATCTGGATGAAATTTGAACTGCCAAGAATTTTCAAAAGAAAGATCTCTCAGTGACACAAGGTTGAAAATTTTCTGATTAGAAAGAACCATACAAAGACTTTCTAATGATGAAAATAAATGTCAAAATTGTCAATACTAATGTCAAAAGTAAAGTCTACTTATATTTTGGTACTTTCTCAATTTTCAAGCAAGCTCCTTCACAATAATAATGAAGACAATCATGTGTCTATAAAAACAGTGTTGTTCTAAAGCATCCATAGAATTCATATCACTCAGATGGGTGCAAAATTTAGTCATAATCTGTATTTGGTAAAAAGTTTCCTACTTGGACACTGGATAAAAGCAAACATTTACTGGCTGCTACTTCATTTTAATTCCTACCCTGTAAATCATTGAATTTGCAAAGTCTACCGAAAACCTATCATTAATATTACAGTTGAACTGCAAGAATTAACTGATGTTTTGGCAACAGCAAAGATGTAACAAATAATTTGATTATAGACACCTCAAACGTCTTTAAACTAAAAGAGAGTTTTATATTTACCTGCCGCAGAGGATGGGTACTCGGGGTCTGAGAAGTCTGTTATTTCATTCCATTTGTCCCGAACTTGATGAAAGTAAGAAAAAATACGTACAGATGATTGGTTTAGAACCCCCAAAAATGTTTTTATAAACAAAGTACCAGCTACATTTACTATTTGCTTAAAATCTTGTTACCATGAATCTGTATAATTAATTTAAACAATCTTTTGTAGAAATGTTTGAAGTCCATACAAAGTTACAGTATACATACTCCATCATGTTGGATCCAGCTGCAAACTGCACAGATTCACTGATGCATAATACACAGGCAGATCTGGGTCCAAACAGTTTGTTAGGAGTAATTAGTAGAACAAACACCACAATGATCTGACAAAACATTATGCAATAACAGATCTAAGTCTATATTGTTTGCAGTTTTATAATTTTTTAATTAAGAAAATATGTGTTATGTCTACTGTTTAAAAACTACAGTATAAAAAGGATCATTTACATTTTTAAAGAAATCATTGTATAGATAAGACAAGGAACATAAAATTCAGAAGACCTGATATTGTCTATTTCATATTTTAACCAGAAAAATGCACTACTATGAATGAGGAATAGAAACATTGACCAGTCATGTATAGCAAGTGTATGATGGCTACTTGTCAAGAACATCACAATTTTCAGATTTTTATTTGCATTTTGTAATATATATTAAAGTGAGAAAACCAAGAAAGGCAAAAGGAATTTTTAAAAATAATTGGCATAATTTCTGACCCTAGTTGCAACATTATATTCAATTGCGTGTTTCTGTTCATAGTTCATGTTCAATCTCTAACACTCTACCCTCAAGTTCTAGAAAAAAATGCAGCTATGGTTTTCTACCTTGCTCAGGTGTCATAGTTTTCCCAGGCTCTCTGACAATGGCACCTTTTGTCCTTTGCCATCTTACTGAAATAGTCCATAATGATTAAAGATCATACATACTTAATTAAAATTTCTTTATTTGGTAATTTCAAAATGTATGCCACGTTATGGTAATATTGTTATTTTTAGAAAATGTGTTTCTTTGCAGATGTGCTTCATTTGAAATATAATTTGACGAATGTATAACAATCAATTTGCATTTGATAAATAATTGCTAAAAGAAATTAGTTTAAACATTGTATTTATTCACATTGAATATGCAACAAAATAAACATAGATCCAATCGGTTGTCACATAACTGTAAGCAATATGATGGGGGAAGGGGTGCAAGGTAATTAGCAGTGTTGCTTGCTTGTCAAGTCATCACTGAGAAATTATAAATATCTATTAGTGCTGAAATGACTACTTGAGTACCAGAGTACAAGTCTGGTACATCTTAGAGCCAAATCCACATCTGAGACTTAACCACATGACAAGAGAAGACAACTCCTATTAACAATCTGGGAGATATGTCGCATAATGTTTACAACATTTTTCATACAAAGCTAAATTTGCCTTAAGGCAACCACCGGGGCCCATATTCTATCTTGCATGCAATACTTATTTTAAAACATAACAGAAGATGTTTCCACATTCCCTAGCTTTTTAATCAACACTAATTCTAATTTCTCAAGCTTTGCCATGTATAACCTAAAGCATGTTATAGAGATGTTGCAGTTCATGTCTACACTGCAGTATCCTTAATTTTCCATCATTAAACAATGTCCATCCATTTTCATTTCACCAATTTACAGAGCATTGACAGGCACAATGACAATGCAATGTGACGAATGGAATACATTGCATTGATTAGCTGATAGAAATAACACTACTTTCATGATGGCAATTTCTGTGACTGATATGCAGTTTTTACTGGGTATATACTAAGGGATGTTCCATTTTCATGCCCTGGGAAGGCCCTTCTTAAAAAATACAGGATCAATGGCTTACTCAAGAGTTTATATGAGAATTATACAAAGTTTTAAATTGTATCTGTGAGTGAATACTACAAATTAAAAGTGCCTTTCCTGGGTCCCAACTATGTTTTACTGAGACAGCCCTAAAACCAACACCAGATTTAAGCTTCTTATTTAGGAATATTCCATTAAAACACACATGGGACCCAGGGAAGGCACTTTTAAATTGAGGTACTCAACCACAGATGCAATTTAGAATTGTATTATCATTTTGATATGAACTCTATGAAATCAAAGTACCCTGGCATATATTTTTTTAAAACTGCCTTCCCTGGGTACCATGTATGTTTAAATGGAACAGCCCTTAAGAGCAATAAATAAAATATTTTGTGTCACAATTATCACAACTTTCTCAGAAAGTGTGAGTTGGCATATTCTCTGATTCAACAGAGATAACAGTGTCTATGACAACTGCAGTGTAAAATGATCAAGCCAAGTTGGCTATCACTTCAAATACATGACTTCTGTGCCTCGTAACGTTTTCAAAATTGAATAATTCCACCTTCTTTATTTAATTCAAAAGACATAATGTGATAATATAAAGGAGGACAGCTTTGAATTAAGAGCAACAATACAACAAATACTTCTGCAAATGAGGTATCAAAACACTGTCAGGACTTATTTTGGTTCTCAGAGAAATGCTTGCGAACACAGCTGGTAGACTGACACATTTTACGTTAAAATGCACATTGCATTTATGATGATTACATTTAAGAGGAACTAAAATATAGAATTATAAAACAAATTTAACTTAATAGAAGTCATTTAATTGGCATTTAAATATTAATGTACTGCTTACACTAAACCTGAGTGACATTTTCATTGAGCAAAAGAACATAAAGTACTGACAAAGACACATTGTAGCCATGAAAGAAATCATACATTTTCCAATCCAGCCAGCTCCAACCTCAAAAAGGGAACCATTCTCCTGACAGCTCTCATGACAAAGGTACACACTCAAGGGTGCAATATATTCAGGCTTCAAGGCAGCAACCAATTCTGACAAAAAAGAAAGGAAATGATTTAACCTGCTTGAATTTAACCAAGCAATATTTTTATCTGTAACTACATCTTTTTTCTGGATCATTCTAATTATTACACAGTTCTTGTAAAAGATTTTGTTTTTGGACTGGTTTTTGTCATTTTTTTCTCTCACGATATTGATGACTCTTACTTGACAGCATAACATACTCTCCCAATACTTTACACTAAATCATTGTCAAGGTGCTTATAAACTTCAATGAACCAGTTAACGCATGATATTAATCTCCCGTCAGCATTGGTCATTTACTGGTTCAATAAACTTCATATTCACCTTAACAAAGGCCTATAATTGCATAATACAGTTCTCACTTATTATAGGGATCTCAGTTGGCAGTCTCAGACACATAATCCCAGGGTCAGTTTGATAACTACCAAGGAAACAGCTCTAGGTGCCAGGTCTTCAATATAAATAGCCAGTAACATGTCAAAAGTGCAATTAAAATTAAAATTAAATTAAACATGGTACATGGAGTTCATAACTATAGACAGCATTATGCATGGAACTGTGGTTTAGCAACAATGATAATAAATTTTATGAATGTGTGCATATGTGTTGGGGTTGGGAATAAACAAAATGGCAGTCATACATACAGTACAAATTTCAGTTGATAATTTTGGATAGTTTAAGTTACAACATAACATAAATTACATATTTAAAAAATTCCTACAAACTCATATTGGCATATTTTAAGATATTAATATTTTAATAAACAATAATCCATTTTTTTTTAAAGATGCCGAGTTTTCTTAACAGGTTTGAAACAAACAGACAATAATAATAGGCACGTTTAATGCACTGTATGTAGGAAAGAGAGAAATACTAACACATAATGAACTAAATAAAATACACAGAAACTCGGACCTAATTTAAAAACTACCGTACTGTTTGGATTTTTTTCTCAAGTAAGGAAATCACTTTTCCATGATTTAAAACAATATGTTCCCTAAAATGTCAAATTTTAAAAAATAATCATGAATGATTTCCTCAAGCAAATGATTAAAGACTGGACTTAAAGCAATTTTCAGATGTATATATATATTATCATGTAGATAAATTACTCTCACCTGGTGGCATGACAGTTTCTGTCATCCTAGAACCAGCACTCGGAGCGACAGTGTTACAGTGGATATTGTACTTCTGCCCTTCGAGTGCCAGTGTATTGGAAAATCCCACCAGGCCAAGTTTAGCTGAAAAGAAGTGAATCTGATTGTTACAGCAAAGAAAATGTGTTTAAACAGCAGTGAGTTATAAAGAAGAAATGTAACAAGGATAATATAGATTTTTATTCAAATTACAATGAGATGTGGTTACCCATGCAGAATTTCTGGGGAACTTATAATTCTATTGATTTTTTTTACTACATGTTAAATAAGTAGCAGTAATTACTAATAGTAGTGATATCAACATCAAACTATTTAATGCATAATTGTTACTTATTCTTGACTCACACTTTATTTAAGATATGTTTGTTCACACAACTAAAAAAACAAAACATACCGCAAATAAAAATATAATCAGAATAAATCAAAATTGTGCAGTAACTTGTCAAGTGACAGATGGTGCTGAATCACAACATTCTGTATACATGTGCATCTTCTGTTCAGTTAAATTATGTAATTTTTTTAGAAAAAAGGATTTGTTCCATTTTTGGGGTATAGAGACTTATCATCTGCTCCAAGAAGAAGTATATATACTTGCATGCTTTTGTTTTCATGCAAATGTGTCTGAACTTGAAGGATAACTGTTAAGATTGCAAATGAGTCTATTATATGTAGGTCAATGGCGCTGATATTACCATGTGTGTATAGAAAATGATTCTATTATATGCAAGTTGTTGTTGTTGTTTTTGTAGGGTTTAACACCGTATTTCAGCACAAGATAGTCTATACATGGCGGCCAGTATTATTGGTGGAAGAAGAACCCGGGAAAATCCACGGAAAGAACCACCAACCCACGAGAAGCTACTGGCAAGCTTTCTCACATAACTACATTAGCTGAATCTTGGACTCGAACCCATGCAGACAGAGGTGAGATGGCAGTGATCAGTAATGGAGAGCGCTTTAGACCACTCAGGGCCCCCTATATGTAGGTCAATGGCACTGATATTACAATGTGTGAATAGCAAATGATTCTATTATATGTAGGTCAATGGCACTGATATTACAATGCATGAATAGCAAATGATTCTATTATATGTAGGTCAATGGCACTGATATTACAATGTGTGAATAGAAAATTATTCTATTATATGTAGGTCAATGGCACTGATATTACAATGTGTGAATAGAAAATTATTCTATTATATGTAGGTCAATGGCACTGATATTACAATGCATGAATAGCAAATGATTCTATTATATGTAGGTCAATGGCACTGATATTACAATGTGTGAATAGAAAATTATTCTATTATATGTAGGTCAATGGCACTGATATTACAATGTGTGAATAGAAAATTATTCTATTATATGTAGGTCAATGGCACTGATATTACAATGCATGAATAGCAAATGATTCTATTATATGTAGGTCAATGGCACTGATATTACAATGTGTGAATAGAAAATTATTCTATTATATGTAGGTCAATGGCACTGATATTACAATGTGTGAATAGAAAATTATTCTATTATATGTAGGTCGATGGCACTGATATTACAATGTGTGAATAGAAAATTATTCTATTATATGTAGGTCAATGACACTGATATAGAAAATGATAAGCATAACTCCTATGACAACATGGAGGTGGGGACAGGGGAATTCTCATAAAAGCGAGGGTTAAAAAGCTGTACCATGTTTATCAAGTTGACAGATGCACAGACAGAGAGATAAGGGTAATACTGTATGTCCCAACCAAAGTTATATAAAAGCATACAAGAACAAGAGTCCCCCAAAGGGAATGCTACTCTACTGGCTTAAAAGATTTTCCAGGAATCCATTATACATGCTCTTCTCCAGTCATTATATTCTTTTCAACTGCTGAATACCAAAACAATATCTGGTATTTTTCAGAGAGATAAACTTACTTAATCTGCCAAAAAAAATATCTTTGTTTTTTATTAGGATTTTTAACGTAGCTTTAACAATTTTTCAGTCATATCGCTAAGATGTCTACAGTGAGGCAGTTTGTAGTGATGTCTAGCACTGAGACATCATGCCTCAGACATGTAGCATGATGTCTCACCCAGTCACATTATCCTGACACCAGGCCGACCAGTCCTAACACTAACCTCTTAATGCTGATCGTCAAGCGAGGCAGCTGTTAGTACCATTTATGTTAAGTCTTTGGTATGACTCGGCCGGGGATCAAAACGATGAACCCCACGCTTCCGGGGCGGATGCTCTAACCACTAGGCCACCGGAGCAGTATAGTACAGAATTCTTTAGTCATGCTCTTTGACTATAAATCTAATACCATGGACTAAAGATTACTGGATTTGTTTCAGACAATTTCAAGACATACCCACATTCTAAGTTTGGTGAAATCAATAATTACAGCCCTCCCTCATTATAGCATGATTACAAATATAACATAGTATTGCTATCGACCTAATGATGAAAATGAAACCATTGCATTTTAATAAGGACCTAATGACAAAAATGAAATGCATTTTAATTGTTTATTATTATGTGGCTTAAACATAAACAACATCAAGCTATACATTATATCTTTGTTTTCTTTTGACAACACATTTATTGGACAAAAATCTGATTATTCCTACAACATAAATATTGAACACATACACAGTTCTCACTATATCATGGTCCAATCCATAACACTGTTCTCTGAATAACATTGTTCAGTTCATAACACTGTTCTTCCTATATCATGGTTCTGTACATAATTTGGTCAGCAGTTATGTGTATTACATTTTTGAAACCCTCTCTAAAGTTATTGATCTTGCAAATTACAAGGTATTCTTCAAACTGGGTTTGATAAAATTTCATTCATACTTGTACATTATCACACTTACAAGCCAGTGAATCTCAACACCCAAATGAATACCTCTGATCTTCAACAAAGCATGCAAATGCTGAATATTAAGTTGTTAATTAAAATACAACCAAATACAAATCTTGGTCCACATTAATTGGCATATGACTATTCACAGTGTTAGGCGGCTCACCGAAGCAAACAAATAAACAACCAATGACTTTTCACTTGTTAGCTTTGGTTTTCAAACTCCTTCTCACAGATGTGTAAAAAGGTAGTAAGATCTACACTAATTTCTCTAAGAACCATGAAGAAGCGTTTCAGTGAAAAATCCATGTCAATGCCACTTTTTGTGCAACAAGAATAGTTCTAACAATTTTTAAAAAATGGCCACAATGTAGATGTCTTCAAGATCAAATGAACATGATTTTTTTTAAGATGGCCACAACACTGGAAGTCAAATCAAGACAATTTTCATGAAGTAGCAACTTGATGGCATAAGAAGTCTTACAATGAAAATCTCATTTCAATGTGACCATCCATTCAGAAGGAGTAGTGACAAGATTTTCAAGATGGATGTGGTGGTGGCCATATTGGATATTCAAAGGCACCATTTTAATTTAAGACCAACTAGATCTTCAGATAAATGTGAGTGTGCAGGGCTCGAAATTAGCGGTAGTCCACTAGCCCGAGGCTAGTAGATTTTCTGTCGGACTAGTAACTATCATAATGTTATTAGTACAATGGGCTAGTAAGTTTTGTTTATCAACAGTAAGCGTTTGTTTACTCAATACCCTAATAAAACGTGACTTCAGCATATATTCTGTACAATCAACACAGTGACTGTTATAAACCGTCATAAAATATTAGCATGAGAAGATGAAGTCAATTTCTGCCACAGAAATGTGTACATCTATTACAAAAAGCCATCTGATTTTTTGCATTTTGCTTAACACCAACAGCGCCAATCATGGTCCCGTCATTAACAAACTACAAAATTACAACACAAAAGAACATGGCATCAACTATTCAAAGAAATTTGTTTGTATGCTTGTCTCTTTTTTCTTATTTTTTGCTTGTTTGCCAAACGTGCCAATAGTCACAAACAGGAAACTGCATAATTTACATTTGCATCGAAATAATTATAAGAATTAGATCAATCTTTTATGATCACATTACTGACACATTATTTCCATACAACTACTTTTTCTAGGACAATAAAAATTGTTTTTATATTTTTCCCATACAAGACTGAACAAATAATTGAATACACATGGAGATATCCAAGTAGAATGACGTACATTTGTTGGGAATTAAAATCTCTCAGCATGGGTATGTAAGATTTTAAAATTTTCCTGCTTATTATTAATTTCAACAATACATTGAGGTCCGATTAATTAGGAATACTTTTAAAACTTACACTACGCTATTAATGATGAGACTGTAATTGGAGCTGTTAAATACAATGCGCCAAGTTAGATGGCATCGTTTTACACATTTTCCAAGGTGAAACTAACATTATCTTTTTGATGTTAATATCTTATAACAGTGTTTACAATAGCCACTGCTTTGGTCCTGCAGAACATCCACTGAAGTCAAGACTTTAAAAGATGCCATTTAATTGCCATTTACCTGTGATTTTCACAATTTATATATAACATTGTGACAGACATAACATGTGCATGGTTGGACTACTAAAGAATACAACATGTCTTAGATATATTTTGAACTTTTCCATCACAAACAAACAAAAATACTAATGAAATACAATTGTAACTTGTCATTTTACCTGTATTTACACCTGTATATGCAGCTATGTTAAACTTACACGTGTCTTGATGCTAATCTTAAAGTATAGACACGCACCATCATTTTTCATATAGGGTTTGTCTATCAATTGTGTATATTTAATGAAATACATGCAATGTAAAGACTCTGCAGTTTTCTTCTTTTCTCCCCTGAAACAATTCAGTACTGAGGGACCTTTGACTGCAAAACAATGCAGCACTTTAAGGGTTAATATACTGTAACATCTCGAATTTCAAAACGAGGCACAATTCCATCCTTATAAGACAGGCAAAATGTTAACATTGACTGAAGGATGATTTGAAGTAGGATTTATACTTCTATACCTCTGCATTTCATATGATAATGATATTTATGAAACAAATTGTTGCTAATCTCAGTACAAGTGTGTGACACTGTTTTTTTGAACAGGACTAGTAAATGTTTGGCAGGACTAGTAAATTTCTCAGTACACTAGTCCTTCTGGCTACAAAGAAATTTGTGTTAAATTCAAGCCCTGGTGTGTGTAAAAGGTTCAAGTTGTTAGGAGTAGCAATATCAATCTTGTGTTACTTGATGGATAAATAAATGGAGGAAAATATGCCATTACAAAAGTTCTTTCAGTCCTTAACCAGTAAAGCTGAAAACCTACAATAACCAAGTAAAACAAGGAATGGAACTGTCACATAACAGCATAGCTCATCTCCACATATACCGTCTTCAAAATAAATATTGTATACAATTGCTAACAACAATGATGCCTATGACAGTGTGAATATAGCATAGGTTACATTGAACTCAGGACAGGCAAACTAGTAACTGTCACTTTTCTTAACTAGAAAAATAAAATACACCAGTATCTTACCTGAACTGTAATTGGCTTGACCAAAGTTTCCATAGATACCTGAGGCACTACTGGTCATAATGATCCTGAGAAATACATGCAATTATTGTACGACTATTGATCGCAAATCATATTACAGGACATTTTAAAGTAAATGCGATATAAAGTTGCTAGTGGCTTTACAAGAAGGATGGTGTTCCACAACTGGAACAAATTGTATTATGGATAATCATCTGAATACTGAAGACTTTACAATTCTGAAAACAATTTTTTTTTTAAATAGCTAAAGATACAAGATATCTCAAATCGCTGAAAAATGTATAGGTTGGCATGCATTTTTTAACATGACACATTGCTGAATCAATCTCCAAGTAAGGATCATTAGATAGAAAAGTATGGGAAATGGTGCCCTGTCAATGTAATACAAATGAAAGAGTACATAAAAATTCATAAAATGTGCATCAATAGAAGAAATTAGACACAACATATCAAATACAGAAGAAAACAGTATGCCCAGAAGTTTATTTTTCCATATGAATCAATTACTGATACTACGTTTTCCATAACAGATACACAACCCAATTTACAACAGATAACAAATTGCAAAAGATACCAAAGGTCTCATAAATTTCAGTGGCTTTATTTTATCTTTCCTGAAACATGAAAATATTATTAATTATTGAATTACTGACCACTGGAATCAATTATTGTATCTCACTTCTGGGCATATTGTTTTCTTGTTTGATAAGTTGTTTCTAATTTCTTCAACTGATGCAAATTTTATGAATTTTTATGTTACTCTTTCATTTGTATTATGTGGACAATTATTGAGTAATATGTATCATTATTTCATTACTGACCATTAGAACCAATTATTGTATATTTATTGCATTATTGACCATTATAACCAATAACTGTGTATTATTGCATTACTGACCATTAGAACCAATTATTGTATCATTATTGCAGCAATGACCATTAGAACCAATTATTGTATCATTATTGCAGCAATGACCATTAGAACCAATTATTGTATCATTATTGCATTACTGACCATTAGAAACAATTATTGTATAATTATTACATTACTGACCATTATAACCAATAACTGTATATTATTGCATTACTGACCATTAGAACCAATTATTGTATCATTATTGCAGCAATGACCATTAGAATCAATTATTGTATCATTATTGCATTACTGACCATTAGAACCAATTATTGAATCATTATTGCATCACTGACCATTAGAACCAATAACTATCATTATTGCATCATTGACCATTATAACCAATTATTGTATCATTATTGCATTACTGATCATTAGAACCAATTATTGTATCATTATTGCATTACTGACCATTAGAACCAATAACTGTATCATTATTGCATCACTGACCATTAGAACCAATAAATGAATCATTATTGCATCACTGACCATTAGAACCAATTATTATATCATTAATGCATTACTGACCATTAGAACCAATTACTGTATCATTATTGCATTACTGACCATTAGAACCAATTATTATATCATTATTGCATTACTGACCATTAGAACCAATTACTGTATTATTATTGCATTTCTGACCATTAGAACCATTTACTGTATCATTAGACCCAATTATTGTATATATAATGGTAAGCTTGCTTTCTTTTCCATGCACTATACATTCATATAGATTTGGTCTGGAATAAAATTATTATTATTATTATTATTATTATTATTATTATTATTATTCTTATTCTTATCATAAAGTAAAATTTTCATATCTAAGGAATGTGACAAGTGTATTACCGTCCATAGTTCTGCTTCTTCATATGAGGCCATGCTGCCCGGGTGACTGAAAATGCACCCCTCAGATGGACTTTGTGAATGAGATCTGTAAGAATATTAACAAGATCTTTTTGTTCTCTCCCATTTCAATCAAACTAGACAATTGTTGAATATACAAAATGGCATGGCCATCGTATAACTTAGAGTGAAAACTTGTTAGGTGGATGGCACTTTTCCAAGAGCACAAGTCCAAACAGAACTCTAAAACAAGCTAAATATTTCTGAAAATACTGAGAATTAAACTAGACTTAGAAATTTACTTTACTACATCTAGTTTTCTGAAGTTATTCAACAAAAACCAAAATGGATTTTAGAGAAGAAAAGAGAAGTTGACTGTCTAATAAACAAAATTTGAAAATAACACTCTAATCATTATATTACTGACATTCGACTTTGTAACAAACAGTTATCTTAATTAAGTCAGTCTGCATGTCATAGAAATACACATGGTTCCTCACCATAAACAAGCTTCCAGTATTAAAATACAACACCACAATAAAATAAGACAATTCTTGTAACAGCTGTTCAAAAACTTAGTGACTAAATATTCTGCATTGCTATTATTTCATTTTCCTGAGCATTTCAGTTAGACTGCTGGAGATGCTGATAAAATGGGCCTTTTGTTCTTATAATGGAAAACTACAACATTTCCAATTTTAATGTAATTGTACACACATTTCTATCCCATTCAGCAGATATTTGTTTTTCAAAAGATCTTTTACTGCTATACAGAAAATGAATAAATGCATAGAAATTTCACATGACCATGTATTGCCAGTTGAATTCCAATGATTTTTCTTTTTTTACAGTATACAGTCTATGAGATTATAATACTGCAGGATCTCACATTTTACATGACCAACTGCCAGTAGAATTTCAATGTTTTTTCTTTTAACTGTAGTAAGTTTATATGACTATACTATTATGTGAACTCAACATTTCACATGAAAATATATGCACAATCTTTATCTGCTTACCCCAGTCTAAGTCGCTGATCCTTGCAAACGACCTGTCTCTGATTATACCAGCATTATTTACTATAATATCTGAAATAAATTACATGTAATAAAACAGTCACCATGGTATCTCCAAATTAGCAGTATAAAACTATTTAGATTTGCTAAGATAATACTTTTCATCATAAATCTGACATTAATGTATTCAGTAGAGTTTGATAGTATAAGATTCTAAGACCCCACTCCTCAAAAGTGTCATTGAGTTTCATCCAAACACAACTAGCCATGTAACACACACTTGCTACTTAATATAATAATAATATTATTATAGTATCAAATTTCATTAAGTGTTTCAAAAATGATTTGGTTAATAAATAAAAGTTTATTATCCTTCAAACTGTAGCATCCTATTTCTTATTTACATTATTAAATTAGTTAATTAAGTACAAGATTGTAATTAAGTACAAGATTGCAGCATATTTAGCATAAAATCACCTCTCTCTCTCTCAAATTGTAGGTAAAATGCATCTTGGCCCTTGTGTTAATTACAGTATGTTCCTGTTATGTTAAAAATGTGTTCTACTCGTTCTTCTTTAATTGATCTTCTCATAGATTACACAATTCAGCTTCACAGAAACAAAAGAAATTTGCAAATTTAAGTTTTGTTATGAACCATTTATCCACTTAAAATGACAAAACTGTGACAATTAAAACTCTAACATTGCAATAATGCCAAATGCAGAAACTTCTTGATATATCATTTTTATGCATGAATGACATGGGCTTCCAGACCTATTCGTCCAAAGGCCTGCAGTGCTGTTTCAACTAGCTTCTCTCCAAACTCCACAGAATCTGAGAGGGAAAGAAAAGCATAAAATGAGTAAATATATATTTTCATGCAAGAAATACAAGTCAAAAGTAATTTTAATAATGTTGACAATTTATTTACAAGCTCTCAAGACATACATAACAACTATGCAAAAATCTTAACAATGGTACAAACTCACTGTTATCCTCTTCCTATAAGAAACTGGTGTATTGTGGGAATTTTGAGATAGCTTTCTTTTCACAAGGGATTGCTCGTAAGAAAAATTTATGAAATAGGGAAGCATGTCATTACAATCTATTTTAATTGGCAATAGTTTTTTCCCTGAGAATCTTCAAATATAATGTGGTTTCAGATCAAACGCAACCTTTTTAGGGTGGTATTTTGTTGTTGTTTCATATCTTACATAAATAACCTTTATATAGTTGTTGTAATTTGTACAATTTTAATCACAACACAAACTTGCTGGTAATCTTCTAGACCTAATTATTACTACCTTAAAATGAAATCAATTAAAAACATTACTTGGCATTGAAGTATTGAACTTTTTGAAAGGTTTAGACAGCTATGAATTCAAACAATCTAAATAAACAAAAAATGTATAGGCTGGTGCACATGTTCTTGTTCTACTCCATGAAAAAAAAAGCCTGGATCCATTTTTTTTTAAAAAGTCTGGATCCATGAAAAAAAAGCCTGGATCCATTTTTTAAATAAAAAGTCTGGATCCATAAAAAACTCCTGAATGATTATTTTATACATTTATAAAATGTACAGAGATTGAAAATCAAAGACTTTCTTATTAAATTCACAAACCTTATAAGTGATATATTTGGTGAGTGATATTTTTCATTATGATCGAATCACTGCAATCATATTTGTCTTCCACAACTAAAGTGTCAGCATCGTCTATTAAAGTTGTAAATTGCAAATGATTTCCATAGGTCTGATATATTTTTTTTCAACTTTATAACTTTCTTTCTTAATTTGCAATTTTTAAAACTGGATAAACATCATTATTAATAAAAGAAGAGACAGAAGTCACAACCATTTCAATTTAAATAAAATATCTCTCCGAGCTCATAGTCTTACAATACATCAAGGCAAAACATTTAACGCTTTGAAAGAATTTGAAAGCAGTATACAGTGGAACCCCACTATAACACAATATTTGGGTTTTAAAAAATCGTATCATGTTAATAGCAGGTCGCGTTATTGCAGGGTTTTACAGTATTTAAAAAACACCGCATTGGCATATATATATACACATTTTCTTGTCTGATGTAACAAATCGGGGTATTATCGAACAAATATTAAATGGAATGAAGTCATAACACTTACTCAACATAATGGATGGATAATATATGTATAGGTTATTACATTGCGTTTAATGTGTTTTACTCAATTTTATTTCTTTTTACATCAGAAAATACATGTTGATCAATAATACCCCGACTGATGCTATATCCTGAATAGGGTATCAACATTGTTTACTAACGTGCCATTGTCGCATACAGTTCATCCATAATACATGTAATTCCACTGAAAAATTGAGATTTCAAATATTCAATTTGTTTTCTCCAAGATCACTGTTTCTGAATTCAATGTCCAATATATAGCATGAACAGAGTATAAACACCGTTTACTTACCGTCTGATATAGTACCGTCGTGGCATGCATCTAATCCATAATACCAGTAATTATATTGCAAAAATTGCAAATGAATTTAAACTATTCAATATTTTTGTCACAGATCATTATGTGTCTGAATTCAATGGATAAAATCAACAGAAAATTAGGTTAAGAAAGATGAAGCACGTGTACGTTTCATAAAGCTCCAGGGTCACTGAATGGTGTCTATACAAATTGTAAACTTGATTTTGCATAACGGTAAAAGATTTTTTAATACAAAAAAAGGAAATTATTAACAAGTTCATAAGCAAACACCAAACACATAAAATCCGAGAACTAAATGCAGTGAGTCTGTAATGGTCATGAGTCACTGATATAAAGTTTGTTAAGCTGTATGCATGTACAATTTCATACCTGTTCAATTTCCAGCTAATAAAGCGGACGTTATTTACTGGTCAAATGATTGCATCTAATAACAATGCCAAGTCCAGAAAACATGTTGGTGGCTTTCGTCTTTTTAATATTTATTAAATTATGAGAATCTCGTATTAACACCACATTGTCTGCTGCTTGGTTGTGTATGCATTTAAAAAAGAAACACATGTTTACAACTGTTTGAGCAACGATTGTATACAGATTTAATTGAAGACAACCACAAAGACCACATAATGCGTATCTTGGCATAACAGTTCAAGAACCTGGTGAAATTGTTAAATTTCAGAAGCTGTGCCACGATCGTATTATATTATAATTCATATGTGATCTCTTCTCCAAAATGACAATAAATGTTTTACACACTATTTCTCATGCTTAAATTTAAAAAATTTCCCTGTAAAAAAAAAATACATGTTCATATATTTAAAAATTCAAGAACCATGCCACTACTGCTTTATATTCTAATTCTGACGAGGTCTCTTCTCCATATGCGATTTCTTCCCCAAAATGATAACACATTCTTTATATACCATTTTACGTACTTTAAAGAAAGAAAAATTGTTCTTGTGCGAATAAAGACAAAATTTCAGAAGCCACAGTGACCGCATTATATCCAAATTCATATTATCACAGGGTGCATTGTCGCATTGTAGCGGGTTTCCACTGTATTTTGTTCACATGGTCATGAAAATGTATACCTGTTGTGATAAAAAAGTAATCTTAATTACACTGTGTATTTTATTGTAATTGATTAATTACAATAACAAGTAAAAAAAAATATCTGATTACATATTTTTAATTACTTGAAAAGTTCTGAAACAATTATTTATGGCCATGATTACCGGCTGTGATTACACCAAGTTTGAACTCTTCTTTGGACTTGACAGTAATTCCCAATGCTATTTATACTGTACTTTTGAAAGAACAGAGTTCCAAGCAGATTTTCAGACATTGCTGAGTCAGGGATTCTCAATGTCTACGTCGAAGAGAAACCCTGCATAATATACATCAAAATTATGATACCTCACTTGTGGTATTTTTTTTATGTCTCTGATACTGTATTACAAAGAGGATCAAATTATTAAAGTTCCTTTAAATATGATGCCTTTGCTTGCATGCACTTTATTGCAAGATATTAGCAATACTTGTTGTTTGTTTGATTAGGATTTGTAACATAACTTAAACTATTTTTCAGTTATATTGCTACAATGTCTGCAGTGAGGCAGTTTATAGTGATGTCTAGCACTGGGGCATATCATGCCGCAGACATGTAGCATGATGTCCCACCCAGTCACATTATCCTGACACCAGGCCAACCAGGCCTAACACTAACCTATTAATGCTGAGCGTCAAGCAAGGCAGCTGTTAGTACAAATTTTGCAAGTCTTTGGTATAACTTGGCTGGGAATTGAACCCATGGCCTCCCGCTTTCGTGGCAGATGCAATAACCACTAGGCCACTGGAATGGTTCACAATACTGGTTGTAAAAAATAAATTAAAAAAATTATTATTAAAAGAAGTCAAATTTCAAATACAGCCTCAACTCAGTTTAATCAATGATGATAAAGGCAACACTTACCATAGTTTGGAACAGCTTTGCCTCCCTTTGCCTTGATCTCCTCTACAACCTGGTCAGCAGCACGGGTACTGGACCCTTCCCCTTTGAAGGTCCCACCTAGGTCATTAACTGAAAAATTAATTATTTGTTGGTCATTTTGAAGAAAAGGGTTAGCTCATCATAAACACAAATGCCTAAAGTTCTAGTCTGGAAACTAATAAACAATTTTAATTAGATCTGAGCCCGAGAAACAAGGTAGGAGAATGGGAAATGCTGAACATCCTAGCTCTACCTATGTCACTCAGTAGGAGAATGGGAAATGCTGAACATCCTCGCTCTACCTCTGTCACTCAGTAGGAGCATAACTGCTCTACTAAAATGACAAACCTCTCTTTGTAAGTACATCACAACAAAAGACAATTTGTTTATGCACTGAGGATCCCTACTTAATTATTATTATCTCAACATCACACATTTTCAAGGCAAATTCATCAAAAGTCACTGTGGCAAATTTATGTCTGGGTCAAAGGTTGTCCTTTTATGAAATGGGAGTGGTGACTTTCTGTACATCTACCACTAAGCCAATAAGATTCATCTCTCTGCTTAATGATGCTATTCCACGCAAATCAGCTGACTCATCTATGACCGAAACTGAGACATTACATTTTAGGCCAGGCTCATGCAAGCCACTCATATTTCATGAAATGACATGTTCAATAGTGAACTTGATTCTGTGAGATTTAAGAGTACATAGATTTAATAACTCATTTAGACAAGCAGCCAGTGCCTGAGGTTATGTCTAGTCTAGCATTCTTGCCTTCACTGGTAGGAATAGTCCTTTATAATTGATGTGGATATTGTGCATGCAACTCAGGTAACATCTGATGATATGCACATCATCCTTCTTCTTAGCTTTTCTCCACAGATCAATCAAAGAGAATTGCTACTGTTGATTCACTAATGGCAGCAAGCTGTTAATAGGAAGGAACAAAGTTGGGTCATTAAATGACTTAACCGTCAGAATTTAACTGCAGAGTTCAGATCTTTAAATACTGAATGTAGTTCACTCGCACTGCATGTTTTAGTCAGTGTTTTCATAAATATAAAATCATGTATGATAGCTGATTCAGTAATGGTGACTTAAACTTAGACAAGCTTGGCCAATTAAAAAAAATAAAAAGCTGACATTCCACTGGGGAATATAGTCAGTAAATATGGTCTGGATATGTCAAACCTGGAGAGCAAGTCAGAAAATAACCGTATTGTGGCCAAATCCCTTTCATGAAGTCTGAACCTGTCTGAGATCATAAGAAGAGTATCCCTTGACTGTGTCAGGGATTATCTTATTTTCCTAAGAAGAAAAGGAAAAAAGTTCACGATCAGGTAATGAGTGTAATGTCATGGATGCTACACTTAGTCTAGTCATTTTCTCTTGCATATCTTCAAACTGGTAGATCTTCAAATGTTGCAATCCTCTTCATTTTGAAACTCTTTTTCAACCAGGACATCCCTGAAAGGATCCAAGAGTGAAGGAGGAGTTTTCTGAACATGGATGGGTGATCTCAACTGTTTGCACATAGTCATCACTATCACTTGCTTGGGTATACATGTCACTAAATCTAGCTAACCATTTATCCAGGAGTACTTAATCAGAGCTATTGTAGTATGTCTCCATCACTTCTTAATTATCTTCATAATCAAATCTGATAGAGGAACAGTGAATGCCCATATTAATCCAAGCCAATTAAATTAGCAGGTACAGCCCATGCTTCTAAAGTAAGGAAACAATGAAAATAAAATAAGAATCGGAAGGCTAATTTTGTATAAAGCAGTTATGACTTTAAGCTGGCCATTAATTACTCAGATTGAATATTTCCAAATTTTTTGGTAGTACATGGCCATGACAGTATTCCCTACCTTGTGGCAAAGTTCTCATGATTGCTCTCCCCTTACAAAGGTACATTACCACAACTACCTTGTCTGCCATTATCAGGATCTTATTGACATGGATATGTTCCAGCCAGGTATGGAAGGCATTGAGAATGGTTTTCATTCCAAGAGGCTGATATTAAGAGCCTTCTCTTGAAGAATCCAAATGCCACTGACAGAAGCAGATTCTGTCATAAACTGACACTGAAAAAGGTCCATCACTGAAGTGTGTAGACTAAGAAGCTGTATGAAGCTTCCTTGTCTATGTCTAACAATTTCTTGTTTGATACTTCCCTGAAGCATTAACCATACTTTTGGGAGAATGCTGCCAAGTTAATGTGCGTAAAGAGTTCCATATCTAGATCAACAAAATGTTGAGAAGGGATAAGGTCAGACCTCTCTACACTGCTAATAGTTACGTAAGGTTGTTTACATTGTGAACCAGACACCATATTAAATGAATGACGTTGCAGCGTGACATACATGAATACCCACCTTTGTACCATCTACATTGCCCTTTACAAACAGAATTACTAGATTTTTTGTGCAATGACAGATTGCTAAGAATTTCTAAGGAATGGTCAGCACAATGAATCGGTCAGCAGGTCTGCCATTTGGAGATAACAGACTCTTGACAAATGTACATGTACATAACTCATTCATATGGCTGGACCGGTTGGTCAGAAGTCAAATGGCATAGCTTGCGGACTGGCCTTGCAGTATGGTATGGTCGGCCAGCTAAGCAATCTGTCTAGATAACCCATTCATACAGCTGGTACAGTTTACCAAAGACATATATACTTTATGGTACAGCTGTCTGGTGCAGCATGCAGTAAATTTATTATAATTTTTTTTTTAAAGAATTTAACCCCAGCAAAAGTAAAAATTGACACATCTAGTTATAACAGTGGTGTGGATATTTAAATTTATTATAAATTTTATAGAATTTAACTCGACTGCTTTAATGACATCTAAGTAAAAGTAAAAATTGACACATCCAGTTATAACAGTGGTGTAACAATGGGAGTTAACCCATAAGAGTTGCTTCCCTTTGTCTATATAATGTGAAGACAAAGTCTTTCATCTTTACAGGAGGACTGGATTCCGAGGTAACATAAAGTTGTCCTAATGCAATGTGATCAGCTAATGTATTTGTGGGAGAAATTCATAATTATTAATTTGTGGCAAAGCATTTTGTCCTTCATATGCACAAAAAAATGGCATTAGGGACAAAAACTAACCGCATTTGACAAATACCATCGATAAAAACCAAGTTTTTACTATATGTACTGAGGTTTATTTCACACGTCTATTATATCAAACTCATTCAAATAAATGTTAAGATACAGATTTTTCAAATAAACTAAAAATTCATATTAATAATATATAGTAAATGAGGTGGTACTGTAATGTGACATACCAACATTACTAAATAATGTCAAAACTTACCTACAACTGCAGCTCCCCTCTCAGCAAAAAGCAGAGCATATTCTCTTCCTATACCTACAAGTGAAATTGATGTGAATTATAATAAAAACTTTCAACTCACAGTATGACTTTAGTTATTCAATACAGCATTTCTACACTATAACAGAATTGTACAGGTGCAAGCAACACATCTAAGGCTCAGTACATTTACATGCTGCACTGTACCAGTTACTGCATAATCCTTTTGTTTTCTTGACATTGTACTATACAGCAACACATGTCTTGAGAGAACACTGCTATGAGAGACCACCTGTTTTGAGAGACCAGAATCTCCATGCAAAGATTTATTCATTATATAGTGTTATGACCTGTTATGAGATGCCACCTGTCATGAGAGACCATTGGTGGTCTTTCAAGACAGGTTTAACTGTAGTATTTATTGGCATTATTTCTTGATGTAGCAGTGAGAAAAGATTATACTTAGGAATATTTTGTGTTTGCTAACAACAAATATTGCATTAACAAACCAGCATGCAGTAAATTGTGTGCAGACCATCTATATATACCCTAAAACCTTTCCTTGAGAGACCATTCCTGATGCTGACAAAAAAAGAATTATGACAGATAGTGAATCTAGAAAAAGCAAATAATTCTTAAAATTTCGAATCTGGTCTCTCAAAGCAGGCTGTGTTCACAGCAGTAGCCTAGTCTCTTAAAAGAAGCATTTACCCACAGCCAAGATTAAACTGTATACAAATGGAATAATCTTGTTATAATAAAAATAATGAGGACATTGTATAGCGCCTAATCTTTAGAAGCTTTAAGCGCTTTACAACATCTATAATGATATGACTACACAAAACAAAAACCATGAAATTGGAAAACATAGAACATGCTGAAAATATTTAAGGTAGGAAACATTATTCCATCTATAAGTTTGTTCTTAACTTTTTACTGTCAAAAAAGGTTAGTTTTAAGAGCACTCTTGAAAGGAATCAGTCTTTGTGTCTAATTTCAATGGTTCATTCTATGTTGCTGGGTTCTGGTATACAAAAGAACGTTGTCTATATGACTTCGCTTTCATAGTGGGAATAATCAGTATATAATTGTCAGAAGAGGAGTGTAAGTATCTTACTGGTGTGTACACTTGGGCAAGGCCGGATAGGTATGATGGACTGGAGTCTGTCAGTGAAACATAGCACAGAGAAAAAATTTGGTGTTTGATTCTGGATCGAATTGATAGCCAGTGTATGGTACAGAGAAGTGGGGAGGTGTGCTCTGATCATGATACTCTAATGATGATCCAAGCAGCTGTGTTTTGGAACTTTTTGAAGTTTCTAGAGTAGATATTGAGATGAACCAGACAGAATTGAGTTACAATATTCCAGTCTTGAAAGTACTAATGAACACACAAGTGTTTTACTGGCATCAACTGAAAGATATTTGTTAATGGAGCTGATGTGTCTCAGCTCAAGATATGCAGCTGATGCTGGTGCAGTATGAGAGTACTGTCCAGAGTAACACCTAGGTTTCATACTGATTGTGTGAATTTAATGTTGGTGTTGCTGATATTTATTGTTTGAGGTAAAGGACGTGAATGAGAAAGTCTTTGTGTTGTGATCAGAATGGTCTCAGTTTTATCATCATTCATCTGCAGCTTATTACATGTCATCCATGATTTCACATTCAAAATGTACCTATGTGCTTCTCAGATGGTAGCATCAACTTCAGTTGAGTAGTAAGACTTGTATATTTGGGTGTCATCAGCGTACCATTGGTGAGATACAGGGTGATGATCTATGACACTTGAGAGCAGCTGAGTGTATAGAATGAAGAGATCAGGTCCAAGAACAGACCCCTGTGGAACACCACAACATAGATTAACTGGGCTGGAGTGTATTCAATTTGCTGATACAATATGTGTCCTGTTGACTTGGTAGGACTTGAACCACAGTAAGGCTGTACTGTGAATGCCAAATACATGCTGGAGACGGTGAAGTAATATAACATGGTCTGTTGTGTCAAATGCTGCAGACAAATCAAGGAGGGTGAGGACTGTAATCTTTCCGTTATCCATAGCAGAGAGAATGTCATTAAATACTTTCAGAAAAGTAGTTGCAGTACTGTGGCAAGGGCGATATGCAGACTGTACATTGCTAAAAAGACTTTTTGAATTCAAATGACATACAAGTTGGGATAGAACTTTTTTTAGAAACTCGGAGGTAGTTCTATAAATCATTATGGTCAAGTGTTGGTTTCATCAGCAGAGGGTTAAAAATGGTAGTTTGAAAAATGATGAATTCCCCGGATGAGAGAGATATTAATAACATCAGATTGTGAAGGCAATAATGGTTCTAAGCACTCAAACAGCAGTGATGTTTGAACTGAATCAAATTCACATGACGGTGCCCTCTTCATCATCATCACGATTGTCAGTACTAAATCCATAAAGACAGATTCAAATGCTCCTAATGGTTGTTGCTGAAATTCTGCACTGAAACTGTATGGTGATGACAAGTCAATTGAATTGTGCTGTGAAACGTATCTCTAATAGTTTGTATTTTATCACGGAAGAAATTTGCAAACAGGTCCGGAAGGTCTACTGGAGAGAAGGTAGTTGGAAGGGGTTTACATTTGTTCCATGACATTAGTTTTTTAGTAATCTCGAAGAGTACTCTGCAGCTGGAAATCGTGATCTTAGTAATGTGGGATAATTTGGTTAAATTGTACATGTTTGTGAGGTTCTTAGCGGCTTCATAGATTTGTTTATGAATAGTGAGTCTGGTGCAAAGCCAAAGCCTCTCTGCTTTACAGCGGTCTCTTTTAGCAGTGTGAAGCTGGTCCCTAAGACTGCTATACCAAGGAGAACACTTCTGAATTGATACTCTCCACTTGGTGGCTGGGGCATGTTTATCAAGCAATGAACACAGGCAGCTATCGAGTTGTTCTGCTGTAGGAGGTAAGAAAGTTGTAAGGTTTGCTTGGATATCATGCATTAGCTGGGTCCTACTTATCATACAGCAGTTTCTCTTAGTAGCAAATAAATGTGGAGGGTTAGAGACTGACACGTTGAGATGGCATATAATGTAGAGGTGATCTGATGCAAGTTCGTGAAATACAAGGGTTAACTGCAGAATATTATCACCAGGTCTATGAAGAATCCAGTGTAAAATGTGACCATGTTTGTGGGTGAGATGGTTAACAGACTGTTCAAGGTTGAACACATGAATGGAATCTAGGAGTTTTGACGTGTACGAGTTTCCAGGACTGTCAAAGTGAAAGTTGAATACTCCAAGAATAATCAGGTTGCCACCTACTAAATTTCTATATTCCAGAATATTTGGAAACTGCTCCAAAAAGAGAGATTCAGTCAGCCTGTTTTTTCTACTAGGAGGAGGGCGGAAGAGGTAAAAAAAATTGACTGACCTATATATATAGTGACTATTTTTTAGATGCATATCAGCTTTTATAAACCAGAATTTGTCATACTGAACAAACCGGAATGTTAAACAATTATATCTTTGATCAAGAGTTCAATGTTTATAAATGTACAGAAGTAATCTCTTTTAATGACACGGATACTTTAACCTGACAATAATATTACATTGTGTGTTACTTTTGTTCTACAGCTTTGTTAAATGAACGCAACTTTTTATGGCTGATTAGTCCGATGTAATACTGCAACAATCCCCCCAAATTCTTTTCTTTATGTGATGTGTCTTTAATTTAAAGTATAGAAGGACATGTCTTGTTTGTCATACTTTATAAATACTGCAAAAGATGTTGCAATTTAACTGAAACAAATCAACAAAATGTCTTTAAATTTATTAACTTAACAATTTAACTGGACCATGTAATAATGACTATTATGTTACAAATTATGAATCATAAGGTTTCATATTTGTAGTTGTGAAGGGAATAAATAAATGTCAGGTCAACTTTAGTGGCTGGAAGTTTTACTAACCTTTGTGCTTTGCATACACCTAAAAAGTAGTCTCCCTTTACACACAACTGATTATGGAGTTCACAATCGATTATATTATTAGTTTGCGCAACCAACTGATGATCGATTATAATCGATAATTGGAACAACACTAACTGTATGTCACATGGCCCATTTCATTCGCTTAAAACTTTCTTTAAAAGTAATAGTTTTAAGTTGGAATGCAATTACAGAAAGATGGAGAGACAAAAAGAGAAGAATCATATAAATTCCCTGTCCTTGCTGATTGAGAGACATGGAGATAACAAAATAATGTTAGGAAACCAAGCATGTCAATTGATTAAATTATCTAGGACACTTTACCAAGGAGTGCTACCTTTTGACCCTGGGTCTCCTTGCATATTTCAACCATCAGCAATTTGAGTCATGCAGTCCTATCACTCAATATACCTCAAAATTAAACATAAATTGATCATATCTGGAACTGTGGTCACCAATCTAAGGGCCAAGGACCAACCTAGGGGAGGGGACTATGGGGTTATTTCAAAGGAGCCTGAAAGTAAACTACTAGCATATGGGGTCCACAAAATATATTGAAGTCAAAAAGAAAGGATCCACATACTAAAAAAGCTTGGGATCCAAATGCAAATCCCCACTACTGATAATAACCCAACTATCAGGAAGAAACCAATGCCAAAATAGTTACATACATGATGCATCTCCCTGCAGAATATGGTATATAAGAGGGTGAAATAGTACTTAGTATTTATACCTTGCCCAAGGTCACACAAAGGTAATTGTCAGTATGAAACCGCACAATGATTTACACAAAATAAGTGAAAGGATGGGTCAAAAAACTGTGAATTTTGAATAGGCAACTACAGATAAATGGTGGTATTTAAGTGAAGCTTGCAATTTCTCTTTTAGTGAATGTAAAAAATGACATACCTAAACAGGTCTTGAAACTGGACAGCATTGTTGATACAGTACATGTGTGATGATAACACCTGATGTTAGACCAAGTGGAGGAGGATCCTATTCAGTATATAATTGTATACAAGTTGGGACCAACCATTCACCACAAACAACATAATGCATAAGCCAAGCAGGGACTATATTGTTTATTCTGCTAATTAATGCCAACAAATTGCATAGACTCTGATCTGTCAGCACATTATGCAATGGCAGATCTGGATCTATGCAGTTAGACTAACTTGTAAGTATATATGGTATCTAGTTACCTTTGTATGTCTACATAAAAGATGTTTGATAATTACATTATACGTGTACATGGCAATACGGTGTCTGAAACTTTGATCCCTGTGGACTTCAGATACAGTTTGTCATGCTTATGGCTGTATCAGGAATTAAACAGGTCACCACTTGAAATACTGATAGATCAAAATACAACAAAGACTTTTTACTTTATAATTTTATTTTACAGTACATCAACACAAATAGGTAATTTAATGCAGAAGAAATGGAAGGAAAGTTCCATGAACAAGGACACAACATGGTAGCGGACAAACACTGCTGCAATGGCAAAATTCACAGCAGCATCCTTTTAAGTGTGGGTCCCACATGCTGACCATTACACCTCCTCAGATATTTAGCAAACAGAAATTTACCATCATATCCAGATAGCAAAGCGACACCACACAATATTCACTCAATTTAGATTTTAAATTCTGTCTCCAACTGATTGTTTCGGGACAAGTGATCTGCTGGTACGTTTCATCGTCCTAAAAAATGACGAACTTGTATGTGGACTTGTTGCTGATGGCACCACTTTAGAAAATCTCACAAGAGGATGCAAAGGTCTGTGGACTTGGTTCTGCCTTGCTATTTGAGATGTTTCACCACTGTAGAGTTGTCAGACATATTGAGGACTCCCTTTCCATTTAAATTTTCCTACCATCAGGGAAAGGCTTTCATCTCCATAATATTGATATGCAGATGACATTCCTGTGGAGACCATGCTCTGTTGGCACACAACAGGGGCAACGCAGTACCGAGAAATAAACAAGAATATCAGAAACAACTAGAAGAAAGCAAAAGAAATTTGGATTGGACAAAAGAGTGCACAGAAATAGAGAGCAGTCTGATAAAGAATAACAGCAAAAAAGTCAATCCAAATTGTGAAAGGCCTCACCAAACTGAAGCAGCCTAGAGGCTGCACCATTCAAGATGAAAAAATGGAAAATGCCTTACAGAAGCAAGTGACATTGTAGAACGATGGACTGAGTATTGTAAAGAACTCTACAACCATCCATCCACAGGAGACCCAGAGGTGCTTTAAGTTCCAAACTCCACAAATGATGATTTCCCCATTCTCAAAGAAGAGTCAGCAATAAGATCACTGGAAAATGGAATGTTAGCTGGAGTAGACAACATCCGAGCTGAATTTATCAAGAATGGGGGATGGGGGGGGGGGGAGGGGAATCAATGATAGAGCTACTAACAAAAATCTGCAATAAGATCTAACAAACAGGTGAATGGCCAGTACAGTGGACCCAGTCACTGATTGTAAAACTCCCTAGAAAAGACAATCTCTAGCTGTGCCAAAATTACCGTATTTTCCCGCATATATCCCGCACACGAAGATAATCCGCACCCTCATATAGCCCGCGGGTTTGGGGTAGGGTGCATCAAACGCCCCAATGTCAACCAATTATGATGTCCCTAGTTTTAGAACATTCCTTTGGTCATAAAAAGAATTTCTGCCAATTGTTGTCTAATTCCAACATTGTTTAGGGGGTCCACCTCAATTAGCAAGATTTGCATTATGAAGCATTATATTGCGATATTGATTTAGCTGAATGTTATTTGCTGTTGACCTCTTTACTTATTTAATATTTTACAATGGTATTGAAACTGATTAAATAAGTATTCTTTGCTTGTTTATTCAAGTTGTTTGTGAAGTCTGCAATCTTTGAAAGTGAGTTTTTACAAAATATTTCAATTTTATCTAATTTTGTATTAAACTTTTTTATTTTTATTGAACTTATTATATTATACTTTCATGTTGTCGCAATTCTATAGCCTGTTTTACAAATGTTATATGCAAACTGTTATTAGTCCTTACAGGGCTGTTAGATTTAGCACATGTTGACTGTTAAGTGTTAATCACTATTGTTATATTCATGTTGTTGCCAGACGCCAGTTGAATAATGGAAGGTAGTGAAGAGAGTACCGTTCTAGGTCTGCAATCAACTCCTCGTTCGGCTACCCTGTCCCAGAAAACTCCTACAACAAGACACTCATCTACAATATTCGGTCTTGGCAGCAAGATAACGACAGAAGACTCAACAATTACTGGTTCGCGTCTGCCTACATGTCTGTAAGTCTTGCGGTGTTTGATGCATCATCTAGCTGATGGTGCGCATGAAAACTGTACCAGATGGGAAGCAGCTAAAATTGTCTTGCCAAAGGTATGTGTTTTATGAGAAAGCCCATATTTCGATGATTACAGAACGCAGGGCATGCGAACGATTAATTAAACTGCTTGACAACAATGCTAAAAGTGAGAGCAATTCCAATCAACCGCCGATCAGCCCCGAACTCCCTGAACAAGCTAACAAATATGAAAGAAATGCTAGCTCAGACATTCCCATTGTGGCCTGTAAATGCAGAACAACTCATCAAAAATCCGGAAGATGTGGCTTTCCTGCAGTCAATGAAGACCAACCATCTGGCAACATTCGGACCACGTGACAAAGTCCTTGCAGCCAAAGTCCAGCGTCACGAACAAAGGGACAACATGGAAGCACGGCGGCGCGAGAGAATGCAGAGTCACTTGAAGTCGATGACTGCACCTAAAATACTCCATAACAGCGACAGTAGCAGCAGTTATGAGGATGTTGTTAGTGATGGAGAAGTTGGCTCATTAGCTGCTGGTCCATCCATTACACCAAGAACTTCGAGAAGTCACGAGCGAACTGCTTGCACAGGAACACCTGCTTTCATCCCTCACGACATCATTCAACGACCCAAACTTGTTCAACTAGCTACACGTCTGAAGTTGACTCGAGTGCAACAAGCTGCATACACGAAGGCATTAGTGGCAGAGGCAGGTGGTGATACTTCAAAGATATCCACATCATACTCAACCGCAGACAAGTCCAGGCGTCAGATAGGAAGATTGATAGCAGAGAATTGTAAGGACCAATGGATCCCGCCAAAATTGGTATCCCTGCATTAGGACTCAAAGCTGATGCCATCACTGTCAAACCAGAATATCACAGAAGAACGTCTCACTGTCGTCGTAAATGTCACAGAATTGAAGAATTTGCTGAGCTGTGCACAGTGTTCTTTGATGGAGAAACTGAAGATCATCCTGTAACCTTCAAGCGACCAGGAGCCTTACAGAAAACCAGATGGATGGCTAAACTCATCTATTCGATTAAGATATACCTGTTTGAGCTGCAAATTCAACAACTACCACGTAACACTATTACTACACTGCATCAAGTTCCAAAGGTGAGGGCGTTTGTGAACTTCGCAACACTGGTCTACAGCAGCTGGTGGATGACGTGCAATTCAGCGGTAGATGCGCCGTGGAACGACCTGCAGTTGTACAAGTCTTTATTGCAGTACAAGTTCGTGAATCCAGATGTCTCTCAGAGTGCACTGCATGCCTTCAAACTGCATCTCTGGTACCTGACTGCAGAGATGATTCCTCTTGCTCTATGAAGCAGTAAGGTGTCTGATGCTGAACGGCAAGCCCTTGCAGACAGTCTGCTAGCTGTTAAACAAGAAACGGCCCTCTTGGCACCACAGAACCGGTTTGGAACAGGCTTTGGCAAGCCAAAGTTTCCAGCAACTGTTACTCTAACCACAACTCTTGCTGATTTTGCTAGTATTGATTCTGTACACATTCACTCTTCTTCAGCTGAACGCTGAGTTCATGACTGAAGAAGTTGCGAACTGGCCAAATTCTGCTGCGTACCAAGCTTCTCTCGGCAACCTTCAATCGCTGAATGTTGTCAATGACTGTGCTGAGAGAGGTGTTAAGCTCAGCTCAGATTTCTTGGCATCAGCAAGAGGTGAAGAACATTACCAGAACGTGCTGCAAGTTGTTGAGAAGGACCGTAAAGAACTGCCCAACTTGCGAAAACGCTAAGGACATAGCGACTAACTGAAGAATCTACCAAATAACTACCATTGACTTTAAAACATTGCTAAATGTAGAATATATTTAACTATATTTAATATTTTAAACATTGAACAAATCATTTAGAAAAATGTTGAAAACAACATATAGTCTGAATTCATTGCAATGAAACTATTGTCTCCGATGAGTTGAAAAATGTTAAAAGATGTAGTGAATGATTAATTTGTTATGTAATAAATACTTCTAACACCCGTTGTATAAATTTAGCATCATACTATTGAATAGAATCAGATAAAAACTGAGCATGTACTATTGCAATATCTATATACAACTCTGCATGCAATATTATATAACATAATGACATGTTTAAAATGAGTGGAAAAACTGGAAATATGCGCCAAATGGCGAGTTTTCGATATTTTGACAAAAAATCATTTGAATGGTGGACCACCTAAATGTACTTCAAACTTCACCAAACTTTGCCATAAATTTTCTTTTTTTATTTAAAAAAAAACTAGACAAGGGACAAAATGATCCATTGAAGTTAAAAAAAATATGGGGCGTTTGATGCACCCTAGTTTGGGGGTTTTGTGTAAAAAATCGTTGGCATAACCCGCACCTTTGTATAACCCGCAACCATAGATTCATGAACTTTTATGTGTATGTTCACATTGTCTACCATTACTGTTTTTAGAAGGACCGAATTCGTCAATGCTCACACGTGGATGATGAACGATACTACAACTAATAAATTTTCACTCACCCGCCCAACATGCAAATTTGTATTTACGCTATCAAGTCAGTCTGCCCTGGTCCATAATCATCCCTCTGCATCAGTTCAAATTAGTCACCCTGCCTCCACAATATTCCGGCTGGCAGTCGGCAGATTTGAATTCTGAAGCCAGGTACTTGTGAGCCGGATATGCAATGGTGTGAGGTTCTGAGACTGAATGCCACAACTGTCAATTTCGAATGTAGCTCGCATGACGTCATTTACCGGTAACTATTCAGGCTCGGTACACAGTACTTGTGCGCGTAGGCTGTGTATAGGAGCTGTGCCTCAACTACAGTCTACATAAACACGGACATTTCTAAATAATCTTGTATTCTTTCTGAAGTGTAGATTAGAGTTTAAATAATTTCTTTCTGTTTAATTTAAAAAATGCCGAAACGAAGGTCTTACACAGCCGACTTCAAGCTAACTGTCATTGCGTATGCTGAAGTGCATGGCAATAGAGCCACAGGCAGAAAATTTGATATTGATGAGAGTGTATTCCAAGGTTGGAGAAAAGAAAAATGAACGATGGAGAAGATGAATCCACGAAAACGTGCTCGTCGCGGACCTAAAGCAAAATGGCCTCACCTTGAAGCTGACCTAAAATTAGGTAGTTATTTCAATTGAAAACAGAAAATATTGATTATGAAAACGCGAAGGATACGAAATTTTAAGTTTTTATCCCGAAATGTTGATTTGGTCCCGATACCGTAAGTTGTTGTAAAGTCACCGTAGTAGCCATAATATCCAACCCTAGCAAAACAAAACTAGAACAATATATAAGTTATGTAGTTATGTTTTTCAAACAATATATTGAAATATTATTATGTGTAAAAAAAATTGTGATATAGCCCGCACCCTTATATAACCCGCACCCCCCTGTGGGGTTTGTGAAATCTGGTATAACACGCGGGATATATGCGGGAAAATACGGTACAGAACTATCATGGTTTTGATCAACCATGCTACTAAGGTGATGCTGAAGAACAGGCAGGTTTCTCGAGTGGAAGAAGCACAGGGTTCTGTGTGAAAAAGTACTGGCAACATCAACAAGATATCTATTATGTGTTAATAGATTTCAAAAAGGCTTTTGACAGAGTGTGGCATGAGATATTGTGAGCCACAATTAAGAAATACAACATGGGTCAAAAGAAACTGGAAACAGGAAACACTCAGCAAGTTTAAATATCTTAGTTCCATAATCACTGAAGAGAGATCACGAGCAGAAATTTTGTCATGAGCAGCACAGACAATGACAGCTATTTCAAAGCTAAGACACATCTAGAGAGACAAGTATATCTTTCTGAAAACTAAAATCAGACTATTGAGAGCATTAGTCACCTCAATCATTTTGTATTCATGTGAGGCCTGGACCCTGAAGGCAGAATTACAACATATAATCCTGGCTCTTGAAATGAGATACTACAAAACCATCCTTGGCATCTCTTACATGGACCACATCACAAATGAAGAAGTGCATAACACCATCAGGCACAAAGTAGGCCATCATGAAGACTTCCTCAAAACTGTCAAAAAGAGAATGTTGAAATGGTATGGCCATGTCACTAGAGCCAACAAGTCTATCCACAACAGTACTGCAGGGCAGATTCCAGGGTGGCAGAAGGAGAGGTAGACAGAGAAAAAAGTGGACTGACAACTAGGGCATAACCGACTTTTGATCCGGAAATCGGATTCCACCGGATAGTATGAACTTCCGATTAATCAGAGTCGGACAAGGAAGGAACGACCAATTCGGGTAAAAAAAAAAATAAAGTTGAATTTCTATAGCACCATGTCTAACACTGCGTGTCATTCGATAGTGCGTTAATAAAGTTAAATAAGAAGTCAGAAAAGTCCAATATGGTCAACACAACCACGCTGTGAGACAATCTATTTGAACTGGCGAGTGAAAACCGGAAATGAAGCCGGATATGGTAAAGTACTAAGTAACATGCTAGACACTGCAAAACCAGATACCAGAAACCCGGAAACGGAAGATGAAATTTTTTAGAATAAAAAATACAGATTTAGCATTTCTGATTAATTGAATCGTATCCGGAATCGGAAAAATTTCATGCCCAAAATCCGGAATCGGAAATCAGTAGAAAAATGTTAATCGGTTATGCTCTACTGACAACATCACAGAATGGACCATGAAAAGTTATGTGGAGACACAGGCATTGGCACATGTTAGAGACAAATGGAGAAAACAGGTCAGATGTTCAGCCGCACAGTGCCTCAACGACCTCACTAGATATGTAAACTTGAATACCATATTGCATAGTTTTAGTCTCTAAATAAAACATTGTAGAAAAAAATGAAAGACATCACAAATGGGCATGCATTAATGTAGCCAAGCAATCTGCATGGATATAATTAGCTCTTTGTCCCACACCTTGGTAGTCAAAATCCACGTCATGTGACAGTCATTGTAAATACTTGGGTTGCAAAATGCAGCTATTGAAGAAGAAAAAAACTGGAATATGAATGCACAGTATGGTATATACCGTTGGGGCTTAAGGAAGTCCTGCAATGTAAAACTATCGCATGTTATTTATGTTCTAGTGCCAGACGGCCAAAACATAAATATCAGCGTTGAGGTCTTACATGTAGAACTATAGTACTAATATTAGTACACCTATTTCCACCTCAACCACACCAAATCATGTTTAGTAAATGACTGCAACGTAATAATTATGATCAATTTAGTAATCGGCAAGAAATGAAGCGACAAAGATGAAAAAGTTTACGCATTGCTGCTCCACCCATACAGTGTTACCGTGTACACAGCAAGCTTATAATTTACTTTGAAGACAAGAACCGTGACAAGTCAACAAAGTAATCCATAGTGAGTTTATGATACATGGGGTGACCAAATCAAGCCATGCAATTATTTATTGCAATTGTTGATTATCTTACCTGCACCGGCTCCTGTCACAAGAGCGACTCTTCCGTCAAACCTAAGCGGTTCTGCCATCTTAAATCATGTGGCGATCTAGAAATTAAACTTAGTCTGATCCCTCTAAAAGTTGTATGTAGAATATGAAAATGTTGTAAGTAATGGAAATCAGTCTACACAATGTAAATCATGCATTCGCAATCCTACGGATTTGACCGGAAAAGCGTTCGGTCATTTTCCGTCAAATCTTGACTTAACAGAAAAGACCGAGGCAATCGAATGCTATCACAGTTCAAAACGTACCCAAGCCGAAATGTACCCAAGGCATAAACGAACTCAAGTCAAAACGCAACCAAATCCAACTATACACACATTAAATGCAGGTCCAACACGTTGAGGTAATAGGAAATTAATTGCTTATGTATTATATTAGCCATTAAAAGCTCTTCTGATATTGAGAGCCCATTAAAAAATGTAATTTGGAATACCTCAGCACCTTACTCTAAGACGTGTAATTTGCAAATCAAATCCCTCTATACAAGATGAAACAAAAAAAAAAAATGTCTAATTGGATTGACGCACGGATCGATCGATAGGGAAAATTAGATAAATTCCGAATTATTCTTGCGAATTTGATCTTGCTTATAAAAATGAGGCAAATTCAATTATCATAAGTTTCACTGCGTCAATTAAAAAAAGTGTTTATACAGCATAACACAAAATATAACAGAAATACGGGTTTTTCAGATTTGCACTACAGTGGATGCAAAATACACTAGTAAACACACAAAAATAAATGACATTGAAATACACTTCACTTTGTGGTGAGTAATATTTAATTTTTATCAATATCTAAAAAAATTAAGATACAAGGATCGTGTACTGAATAGCTTAATAAAACAGATACATACAGTGCATACCATTTATGAATTTCTGGATAATACTAGTGACATTACAACATATTTTACTTTCAGTTTATTTAACTTAATAAAAATATATAATTTTCAATAATACTCTAAGTTCTATCAAACTGTTATACAAATTATGTCGCGCTTGTAATACGACTTCTAACAGTCGAAATCCATGTACACAATTAATTATTGTTCTGGAATATAATTATTAAAAGAAACACAACAATAAAATCTTCGTGTTGAAGTCTGTTGCAGTTGCCAAACTAGATAATGTCCCGCTGCCCCCCCCCCTCTCTCTCTCTCTCTCTCTCTCTCTCTCTCTCTCTCTCTCTCTCTCTCTCTCTCTCTCAGAAAATAGATCACTCGCATTCAAGTGTCTACATGCACATAAAAGATGGTCTGTAGTCTAGGTGCCATTTTGACATTTATCCCAGTGCTGAAATATCTTCTGTTTTCTACCATATTTTATTATCTTGTACTTCTTTAGGTTTCTTTTGAAGACCAGTCTCATCTGAATATTAACGTATGATACCTCATCATTCATATATATATATATATATATATATATATATATATATATATATATATATATATGACTCTCAACTGTCTGTGCGGAACCGGGGGAGGGGGCTGGTGGGTGGGGGGGACAAACTCTTTGTAAAAAATTAAACCGTACTTATTAACTTAAGTGTAAATAACACATTTAGACAGAAAAATAGTGCGAATATCCTTTATGAAGTATGCCTATCTGTTCGACGTTAAAAGTATTTTTTCAAAATGAATTTTAACATGACATATTAAGATATGGGTCGAATTGCGACATGTCAGACATTACAAGTTCAGTCAGGATATATGTCCGCATACATCATGCGGGAACTCACCTCGCAATTTTCCTCCAAAGCTGTTAGTTACTGGATGGAATAGTGGTATGTCAGTAATTACATATTCTTTCAAAAATGGTTTGCACTGTCTAATCTTTATATAAAAAAAAAACAATTAGATCAGCATTCATAGCCTACATATATACATTCTCACGTAGTAGTGGTTTCTTAATCCGATAAATCTTTGCTGGTACTTATGATGTGGGTTTGATGTCACATGTTCATTAAAATGTGCAATTTTGCTGCATGCAAATGATTCTAGAACAGCCCCGAGGACAGGCATGAATTGTCTATTAAAATTAGACACAAAAATAGTGATCCCATTCAAAAGTGCACTTAAAACTCACCTTTTTCGACTGCAAGAACGAACTTAAAGACCTAATAATATTTACTACCTTAAATATTTTCAGCATTTGTATAATTTTTAATTTCATGGGGTTTTTTTTGGGGTGTGTGTGTGTCTTTGTTTTTTTGTAGCCATATCATTATAAATGTTGTAAAGCGCTTAGAGCTTCTCAAGACTAGGCGCGATATAAAGTCCTTGTTATTAACATTATTACACGTTAGACACCTACCAGTAATTGGCAATAACTATATCAAGCGCGAGAAATTCAAACTTGCCACAGGACGAATGGTTATGCTTCAGGTGGATTTGCAAGTCGTCAAACATTATTTGCTCAGGAAATATAATCTACATGTCACCAAAAGAATCCTTCAGCCGACGGTAGCTGCATAGCCAAGATAATTACCAGTAGGTGTATAACATGAGCACCTATGTGTGCTGCCAAATGTGAATGCAGATAATCGCAGCTTTAAATGTAAGTGATATCAGCACCTCACACGAAAGCCCATATCATCACGGGTGGGGTGGGGTGGGTGGGAGGACTGATTATCGGCCAAGTGGTTACTTATAAAAAAAAGTCGGTACACTTTACATACAGTGCGTGAAATTTCATATTTTTATATGACATAATATATTTGCACTTTATACGATTTTGATTGGTCCATTTAAGACTATGAAATTCACGCGCAGTATTCTCTTTATTGATTGGCTGCGATTGTAGGAAACTTTCCTTACCTGTAGAGGTTTCCATTTATTTAGGTTGGGTGGGGTGCTCTCAATAGTATTTAAATTATTACAGAAAACCCACCCTGGCTCGTTTTTGTCAGAAATTGAAGTAGTGATAGAGAGATGCAAAGCTTCGAGTTCCCAGGCAGCGGTGCCGACAGTTCAATTAATGAATGCACAAAATGTGAAATTCAAATAACAACAATTTAATATAATTCAATAACAGTCATCTCTAAAATAAAATTCAAATTGAAACCCTATCATTCTTCTTTCACTCGACCAATTGACGGCTTATTTCATCGTCTGACTTAGTGTGATAGATTTTCCTCCTGTCATGTGTTCCTACTCATCTGTATGATCTTTCTGGATTGGTAATTCAACTCCCTTTAGTCAGTCTAACTTCTGCCTCCGTTCTTCCTTATTCTTTTGTTTCCCAGAGACTCGGACCAACTGCATTGGGGTAATTCCCTCTGATCACTAAAAGCTTCCTGTAATTAACACACAATGACATTAGCATAGCATATTCCCTTAGCTATGAAAATTCACACTAAACAGTAATATAGTCTCCATGATGTGTGTACAAGATATATATATATATATATATATATATATATATATATATTCTTTTTTTCTTTCCCAATCTTATTAACAGAATAATATTATATCATCCTGTACATTGCACTTCTACAAAGTGTACACAGATATGCACATATTCATGCGCTGATATATCCTTACACATGATACTCCTACAAAGTATACACAAATAGGCAAATCCCTATTAACTAATTTTCACACTGTAACCATTATACAACATTTAGAATTGAATTCAACATTTGCAAATATATATCAAATGAATCAATGCACGAGGTTACTACGAATTAACCCAATAGCGAATTACAACATTAATTCTTTACATAAACATTGCTTATATCTCAAAATATGCATGTATATCAAACACTTCGAATGAATCACATTACAAATTGTAATTCTAGGTACTAAATTATACATATTGCAATAATTAAAGTACATTTACTTTGTAGTAATATATAACAACAATCTATCAAATAGTCACTAATCTATACTGAGCTCCTTGTAATTTCCAGCATATACAAGTTTCCCGCCAATTTTGAATGACATCGGAGTAGCTTATCTTCCCTTAAATCACGCAAGCTGGTTTTAGCGACTACTAACGTTTCGTTCTCAAGATAATATATTTAAACTTGCTATTGTACTGTTGGCCACGCCTTGCTCAATTCCGAGTGGATGTTGATTCATTTAATTATCAGACACTTCCCCCTTCCCAACAGTCTGCCAAGGGTGGGTTTTAGACCCCCACTTGATGTTCTTTGATACGAACAAAGAATTCCACCACTTACATGTGAAACCTGTGATCGCAGTTATTATTTAATTGGCTTTATACATATTGACGGAGCGAAATTTTAGCCTCATGGTCTAACATATACATGTTGAAATCTGGTTAATTCTTACAACGTGACACTCGCCTTTTGGAACTATAACTACATGATCGCTTCCGTAGCCTAAGTGATTAGAAGTCCGCCTCTGATGCGGGAGGTCGTGGAATCGAACACTGGCCGAGTTACATAAATAGCTTGGCATTCAGCATTAAAGAGGTTAGTGTTAGGACTGGTCCGCCTGGTGTCAAATTAATGTGATAGGATGGGGCAGAACGCTGCATGTCTGCAACATGATGCCCCATTGCGAGACGTCACAATAAACGGCTACACTGCATACATCGTAGTTATATTACTGAAACTGTTAAAGCTACGTCAAAAATGTAAAATCACAAAACATAAACTATTGCTATCAACATTTAGCAGCCATTTTTCGAAAAAAAAATTGGAATACATACTAAAGTCTATTGTTCGAATCGTATAATGCAAATACTCGGTCACAAATACATTACGGTAAATCTGGAATATCTGATTCTAGAATTATCCCTTCACGTGAATATCCAACAAGTCGGATCCTTAGTAGTGAAATTGACACGCCTTCACTGTTATTCGTTAACAGTGATCATCTAAACCTAAGCAAACCCGAGTCAGCCTATGTGACATCATACAGGACTTGTATAGACATTGTGACATCATACAGAATTTGATAGACATTCCATGTAGCAGCAGAGAGGGTGAACAGACCAACTTTTCTAGGCGTCAATTTAGTAAACTAAGGCTTCCTTGAAAATACTTTTTCAGGCGTCAATTTAGTAAACTGAGGCTTCCTTGAAAATACTTAATTAATTTTTAATAATAATTTGAGCAAAGAATAAAAAAAAAGACGCCATTTAGTTGACGTTCACAATCTCGGCTGCTAATGCGCTAACTAAATATTTGATCAAGTCCTACACGATATCTTGTCCGAGGGTCTGATAAATTTATCGTCACAAATCCATGTGGGATTGACTGAGCGTGGCTAAAGAAATTTCTAAATTGATTATGATCCATATCGCCACCGCACCAAGTTTGCCAAATATTTCTAAGAGTATGAGTATCAACTCCGTTAAACACACATAACAAATTGCAATTATCTCTGATCACTTTTGGTATTTGAGTGTACCGTTGAGTTACATATATCACGTCGGTGTTTTTATGTCTGCCTCTGGAAAATATTCTAGCAGGATTTTTTTGATTATCTAGCATGATATCATCATATACAACTAAATTGTTAATACTTCCGTCAATGGAGTCAATACTAGGTGCCTCTTCGATATCGGTTATAAACTCAATAACACCATCGCCGTTAATTTCTCGCGCGGCATCATTAAAATCTTTTAACACTTCATAACATCGCTGATCATCTACACTCGGAGCAATCATATACAATTTATCCCACTTCATCCATCGAGTTATTAAATTAAGTAGCAATTGTGTCTTACCGCATCCAGATGGTCCGATGATAATCGCGCGAATAGAGTTTGGTAACATTGCTTGGTGTCTAATAGGTTCTCGTCGTCTCGTAGCTGAATAATCAATTACATTCATGTTGTTATATATATAATTATGGATTTATATTGTGTGAAATGTAGGACGCATACTGGCACAAATGACTTGACGGCGATTACAACTAAAAATAATCGATCAGCGCTTTCTGGTAGGTGTATACAATGTAATGCGAAAAAATTTAGATTTACTTCCCCTGGTGCAATCCATGTTTTAAAAAAAAGGGGGGAGATATCGCCACCAAGTTAACAAAACTCCCTGGAACACCATGGGCAAAGTATCCAGGAGAAAAACACCTTCCAGGATATAGTTATTGTGGACCGGGAACACGATTAGATATCAGACTTGATGATCAAAATCTACCTAAACCTGGTGAATATCCAATAAACGCTATTGATAAAGCTTGTCACCTTCATGATGTCGCTTATAAAAGCAGCAATTTACAAAATAGACATCTAGCATATGTGAAATTAATTCATGCATTAAATGCTATTTCTGATAAATCTTTCAAAGAAAAGTTGGCTTCATGGTTGATAAAATCTGCTATGAAGGGTAAACTGATGCTTGGAAGTGGTAATTAAAACGCTAGCATTTTAATATGGAATCTATTTATTACTCACCTACTGGCTACTGGAAAGGTTACGCAGCAATTAAAAAACTAGCCACCGCCGCATCAGTGAAATATAAAACCGCGAAAGATTGGTTATCTAAACAGGCGTTATGGCAAATTTATCTTCCGGGTCCTAAAAAAATTAATTATTCTCATTTTGATGTTTTTGTACCAAATGAAGTTCATCAAGCCGATATATTATTTCTGCCGTATGACAATGGTTACAAATACGCGTTAACTGTGGTTGATATCGCTAGTAGATATAAACAGGCAACACCGCTAAAGACAAAATCAGCCACTGAAGTTGCTTCTGCATTTGAAAAGATTTATCGTAAAGGTCCACTACGTTGGCCAAATCTATTACAAGTTGATCCTGGCAAGGAATTTCAAGGTGCTGTTACATCTACGATGAAAACTCATAATGTCACCATCAGACGAGGACATACTGCAATACATCGCGATCAGGCAATTGTAGAGAGATTTAATAGAACTCTCGCTGAGCGGTTATTTGGATATCAATACGCAAAAGAATTCATTCAAGAAAAGCGATCCCGTGAATGGGTTAAAAGATTACCAGCTGTGATTACCGCAATCAATAATGAGATTACTAGAACAATTAATATGAAACCTGTCAACGCTATTAAGAAGGCGTCTATCAAAATGGAAATCCAAGGAATTTCACAAAAAGAACCAATTCTTGGTAGTAATGTCATTGTAAGGTACTTATATGAACCAGGAGAGCTTGAGGGTGGTAAAAAAAGAGCTACCGATCCTATTTGGAGTGTCACTACGCATAGGATATCCGGTATAACACGATCAACTGGTAGACCTCCAATCTATAGACTGGATTCAACTGCTCCTCAGCGAGGATTTACTCGACAACAACTACAAGTGATCCCCGAGGATACTCAATTGCCACCGCGTGGTCTTAACTAGCGCCGTTGCGTCTATTACACTCAAGACAAGTCAACCTCACATTGTTTCTGACATGACCGAGATTGTTATCTTTTCTATCTACGGTGAATTGGCGAGGATCTTTATCCGACCAATTCCAATTCATTATACAATTACAACTCGCGCAGTGATTATTCTGTTGTTGCTTTAGTGTCTTAATTAATTCAGCATCAATGTCAAATTCTCTTTTATTTTTTTTATCCTGTTGTTTATAACCAGAGAGTTTTTTTCTGATTATATCGTCACTAATGATTTCATCATTAATGATTTCATCATCGAAAACAATTCTTCGAAGTTGATTTATCCGTCGTACTCTGGATACTGCGAGATAAACTAAATTTGACCATTCGATGCGATTATCTACTATCCAAAGAGTTGTATCGGATATAGTCAATCCCTGTGAAGAATGTATTGTTGCTGCATAACCTAACGTCCATGGGGATTTATCAGAGTTCCCCAATGCATCTTCGACGACGCTGATATCAACCAACACAATATCATTTAATACTAAATTCTGCTTTTGTTGTTGTCCAGGAATGTCAACGTCGATATTCTGCTTTCGTGTATCCTTAGGTCTATAACAGAGTGGTACTGGAAGTGTTGCAAATTTACACTTATGCAATTCAAACAACTTCATCTGAAGTGCGTCTCTGACTATTTTTCTACTCGCGATTATTAAATCATTTGGCTTCCACATTTCCCAAAATTCCTTCATGGGAGTTTCAGAGATTATTTTACGCGCTATTTCACATTGGATTTTATCAGGTTGTAATCTAATTAGCGCTTTGAATTCTCGTAATTGTTCATCAAGTGATCTATGGTCTGTATTAATCTCTTCATAATAATCTACAAAACCCTTTAACCATTCATGTGGAGATCCACCAACAAATGGTTGTGGTTGGCCGTGATCCCCGCACATGACAACTTTTGTGTTTTTTGTCAATAACCATGATAGAAATATCTGTAATACTGTCAACGATACAGTGCATATTTCATCCCAGATTATTATTTCAGGAATGAATTTATCGCCCATTCGATCAGGAGTCCATGTATCGCCTTTCCATCGAAAGAAGATGTGATAAGTACAGGCTTTTACTCCACGCGCTATCATCTCTCTGGCGAGTCTATGTGTTGGTGTTAACACAATCATTGTTGACTGACGAAATAATTCTATTGCACGAGTTGTCTTTCCTGACCCTCCACAACCGTTTAAATAAACTGTCTTGTGTCTACAAATTGGATCGGATACGGGCGGTGCAGTAGAAATGCTAGCATTTTCAATTTCATAACAAATATATTTATCATCCATAGCAACGTCTGCGGATTTACAATACTCATGTAGTATTTCTTTTTTAAACCTCCAATTTCCCCACACTTCTTTAGGATCTGTGAATTTAGCTACATCTGATTTATATTTTTCATGTATATACATCGAATCAGTAGCTACTCTAACCGCGGTATTAGGAAATCTATTTATCATCGAAAATAGATTAATAATAGAATAGGCTAACATAGAACTTCTCAAATGTGTGTATTGACAACTTTTTCCATCACAGTAGGTAACAACCGTACCTAGTTTCTTACCATTTGATCGAAGGACATCATCTACCCAAACATTATTAGTTCCGCTCGCAGATTTGTAAGCTTCCTCATCTAATTCCCCTGATAGAAAAGCGTTCTTACGGGTTACAAATTTCCCTTTTTTTATTAAATCGGCTATGATAAAATTGTATTCTTCATCGTCTGTAATTAATCTCGAAGAGTATTTTGCATTGTCAAATCTTCCACCTTGAGTGAATTTACCGATTATTTTTCGTCCGAGATCTTTAGCCTCTCTATTCTTACCCTCGAATAGTTTTTTAGACCAATCTATGATATATTCTTCGCTGCAATCTTCCAATTGTTTTCGTTCTTCATTAATTATTTTTTCTAGATCGGGTTTTGGTAACCAAACATCTTTCTGAGCGTTATAACAAATAATCGCTTCACCAACAATTAACGATGTTAACATACCACTATCTAACATATATCTCAATAGCACTATTGGCATCCACGCTTTTTCATACATATGTCTACCGAGCCAAATATAACTACACGGATGTAACCCTATAGCGAGGTTAAATGATATCACACGAGCAAATCCGGTTAAATCAAAATCAGGCAAACAACCATTAATCGCAACACGAGTCATTTCATATGTGGGATGTCCAAATCGTTTGAAATACTCAGAGCATTCTCCATACCCGAGAAAACTTCCAGGATAACACGCGGATATATCAATTGAAATCATACCATCACGTGAGTATTTCGTATTCCACAATCCTCCATGACCAAATTCGACGCAACTCGACTTCACGTCCTCCAGAAAATTATTTCGTGTTGGACGCCATGAATTCTTTTCTCGTGCGAAGTGAGCTACTACTGATGTAATTGTAAAACTATCCGTAAGTAGTTTTTCTACAGTAGAAACGCTAGCGTTTTCCTCTGAAAATTCTTTAGCGATATTTTTCATTCTAGTATCTAATTCTTCAGTTCGATATAATTCACCATTTGGTTTTACAAACTGATCAAATCCTATTTCCGAATGATCATTACTACTGAGTAACCATACTGACACAGGGTCGTCTTTGGTTAACGCGTAAATAGCATCAAATAATTTCCTTTCATTAAAATGATATTCATTTTTTAAACCATCCGTAGAAAATTCTTTAGGGATATATCGAACAGTTCTTTCTCGTGGAAATATATTTACCGCGGGTGTCCACGCGTGTTTGTTATGATCAATAATTTCAATTGGAGCTCCTCGCGATTGATATTTCGGTTCGTATAATACTTCTCCGGTTATCGTTGCTACCGATATTGGAAATTTTAATAATGCTTCTAATTTAGCTATATCGGTAATCCTTGCTCCATGTTGATTCACTGTTAGTTCCCATTCGGTTATTTTTTTTCTTCGTAGATCAGTTAATTTGTTTCCTCGGAGGGAATTTGTAAAGTGTTCTATTACCCGTGTTGCTACACAATTTAATGACGACGACTCTTTCACAGGTGCTAGTTTTGCAATACTTGGCTTATCATTTAGCTGATATATTCCGTAAACAACTTCTGTTACAGGGTAAGATTTCTCATAGTATGGTCTATCAATTCCAGTTAGAATTCCTGGTTTGGAATCTCTACTCACAATAACAAATTTTTTATCCTTGAGGATTGGTTCAAATTTATCTCTGATAATCCATACACCTTCCTCTTCGATAATGAATTTTATTCTAAAAAAATACCTCTGCAGAGAATTGCTTTGCTTGAAATCCTTTGGATTTCCACCCTTGAATTTCTGGCCAATGTGTGAAAGTATCTCAGCTGCTCTTGTATCGTTCATAGTAGCATCAATTACGGGTACATTGACATCAATAATTCGAAATGTCGACCACGCATGAGATGCTCCATCACGCTTAAACTCATTAAAACAGTCGCTGATTTTACTCAGCAGTGGTTTGTCATCTACTAGACTTTTAGGTATATTAGAGATTCTATCGAGATTAAATCTAGCATTTTTCCAAGGCTTAATTTTCGATAATCTCTTGAATTCCTTCATATTATAATTAAAACAAGTATTTAAATAGAAAGTTTTTTATATAATGAATCATTGCAAATGGCTTATGATTGGATCAAAGACTCCATGTAACAAATCATGCAGAAATGAATTCTGTGGGTATCATATGCAGAGTGTTAGAAACGGATCGGAAGGGCCTTTACCATGTTTGCATTGTGGGGTAGGTGTAAGAGGTAAGTCGCAGTTATGCATTAATTGCGGGGGTAAGCGTTATAGAGAGTTAAAACGTTATTATGACAAGCGAGTATTGAAGAGAAACGCTAGCGTTTCTGACTCTGACAACGTCATAAAAAACGCGGCTGACTATATAAAAAGATTTGCTAATGTTATAATTCAGCCAATTAACGAATTAGACAAATAGATATATTATATATAATGAGCCAAGAATTTCAAAGACATCCTGTTATTGAAAATTATGAAGCTTCTCGTGATGGTGTTGTTAGACATTGTAAAAATAAGAAGCCAATTGGGTGGGATAATGGTATGGGATATTTGATCTTTAGAGTTGGAAGGAAAATATATCTCAATCACCGTTTCGTTTATGAAGTTTATAATGGATCAATTAAGGATGGTTTTGTTATTGATCATATTGATGGTATTAGGACACATAATTCTTTGAATAATTTACGAGCTGTTACACAAAGTGAGAATACTGCATCTGGAAATACTGGTACTTGTAAATCAATTGGGAAGAGACCAGTAAAGTCAATTAATATTGACAACAAGGAAATGGTATTTCAATCAATGTCAGAAGCTGGTAAGTATTTCGATATTCACACCTCCTCGGTACAAAAAGTAGCAGATGGAATTTATAAGACCGCTTTTTCAAAGTATTTAAAAAACAAAATTCAGTTTTCTTACGTATAATACGTAAATGGAAATCTTACGGATTTCACGGGAGATAACTCCGTTAGGTATAACGCGTAGGATTTCCACTAATGACAGAGTTACGGATCTTAAACATGGCAAGCCTGATTTGATTGGCTGTTATAATTAAATAAATCTAAACAACACACAATCAATTTTGTCTTTTTTCAAATATTAACAGAATTGTTTCATAGACACGCAAAACATTCCTTTTATTCTTTAGTATGCTAATTCAATCCTATTAAGGACATTGTTTGAGACACCGACATAACGAATTGATGAAAGAACACGAATAAATTGCTAGCGCGCACGCATTTACCTATGTTCGTGAAGTAGGTGGGCGTGGTTAAAATTCCTTGCATATACAATGATCTAATTGAGCAGTATATATATACTAAAAAATCTCTATTCTGTATGACTAGCTCGTGGTGTAATGGTATCGTGTTTGTCTTGTAAACACAGATCTATATCAACTACGCGTGTTCGGTCCCCATAGCAGATACATTATTTGATGGCGAAACGGAAGATGTTTTTATATTAATTGGGGGGGTGGGGTGGATCCCCTCAGCCAAACCAATATTGTAACTCATGCTATCGCATTCTCGGTAGCGTGGGTTGGTGTTTTTTTCCAACTCATGCAACCATGAATTCGATTTCTTTCATGGGTTGCCATGTTGGTTTGGTTTACCACGCCCACATCATTACCATCATCGTTCCATTGAATTATAATCCACCCTTTGTTATGCCTAAAATTTGCCGCAACACTCGAGCGCGGAGATATATATGGCATTGTTAGAAACGCTAGCGTTTCCACGTCCTATGTGTATACAACTGCCTAACACACTAGATCAGGGGTTGTAAGTGCCGTCGTCATTCATTGTCATTGTAAATATCATAATCACCTATAATCTATTGTTATGTGTTTGTCGGTTGTAACCGTTGAGCGCGCTGCTTGATGTATAAAACACCAAGGGGGTTCAAAACGGTGAATGTGTAATTGTACCGTCCTATGTGTATAATACAACTGCCTACACACTAGATCAGGGGTTGTAAGTGCAGTCGTCATTCATTGTATATATAATCATAATCACCTATAATCGCATTAAACTTCTGGGTATACTAAGATGTGATCAACACATTAGTGTATCCAGAATTCATTTTTAAAATACTTTGTATTTTCATATTTTGTATTTTTAATTCTAAAGAATTTTCATATTTTGTATTTGAACAAATATATTTTTATATATATATGAATCTTGAAAATCTCAAATCGATTATTATTGAAATCAACAAACTTAAGGATCAAAATATAAAATTATGTTCAGGTTTGGATTGTGATCAAATTATGACCGATTTCGAGGATATACAATTTGCAGAACAGACAGGAAAATATGTCCTATCTAAGAAATATTTTTTAATTAAGAATATCCAAAAACTTATACGTGAGAGCTTAGTCAATACGGAAGATGTTAATGTCTTCGTACCATTATGTAGCATCGTTGAACGTGTACGAAAGCAATTAGGCTTAGAATATGAACAAAAAAGAATTATTAATTGTAAAGTGAGACAATTAAAAATACTAATGGAAAACTCTCAATAAAAATTCGTTAAAAATTCTACGAATTTTGGATTTTGGATTTTGAAGGTGATGAGTCCACACACACGTAGAGCTTAACCGATACGGTACATGACATACCTATGCAAACGAGGAAGTAAAATTATGTGTGTGACTCAGTACAATAACAAGGAAGTATTAAAATGCTTTGCATTTTTTAGTCAGTGATTTTTTTTTTACTTAAAAATCTTTGATGAAATGCTTTGCAATGAAATGCTTTGCAAAGAAATGCTTTGCATTTCTAATTTGACAATAGTAATACTCTTTCAATAATGGTAGGAGAATCATTAACAACGAGATTAGCTAGAGAAAGGCTTAGCGCTATCCGGAAAATATTACCTCTTCGTGATAAAATCCGCGAAAAACTTCAACAACGGCAATTACTTCAAACTGACTTCACAGAGGATACAGAGCAACTCTTCAAACCTATTGTTAGTGCAACTGAGGGTGTGAAAACAGCAACTGAACGGGCGATATACGGAGATGTCCCTAAAGAGGGGGAACGAACAGAGAAGCCTCTTCTCCCTGTGTTAGAGAAAATAGCAAAACGAACTAAACAAACAAAAAAATCATTAAAAACACTTCCTGGTGATATAATAACTACTGCAAGACGACAAGAAGAACTTCAGGAAGAAGTTGAACGATTAGGTGATATTGATATTTCCTCACCACCGCCTGAACCTGAAGAATTTCAAGAAGAAATTCAAGAAGAAGAAGAAACGAGAGCTGTTCCAAAAGGGGACTATCCTCCTGAAAAACTATTTACAGATGCTGCGTTAAAGACAATCAGAGGTATCCCAACACTCGCTGGATTAGCTAGATTTACCAACGACAACTTTAAAAAGAAGAAAAGAGTGACACATTTAATAGACGATACGGCTAAGGATTTTGTAAAAAGTGAAAACGTTTGGGCAAATAAGGTGTTTTTAGCAAATCGCGGGGAGAATAAAATCAACAAAAAAATAAAATCTGATTATGACAAATTTCTAGCTATGGTAAATAAAGTCACATTCCCACCGCCAGCATACACAGCAGACCCAATCCCTGATGAAATACAAATAATGGCAGAGGCTGATTCTAAGAAGGGTGCAACTGGTACAACTAAAAAAAAGGGTAGTGGTTTAGTTGGTAAAAATCCTATGGATTTTCACGCTAGTGTAACATGTCCTGGTAATATTCTTGGTGATATAGCACGATTAGAAGTACTCGTAGGAGGAAAACGAGCCGGGAATAACTCACCAGAAATAATCAATGAAGCTGCTGATATCTGTAGGAGGTTATTTCAAGGTGGTATCATGGATATTGCAACATATCGAGATTTCATTGAAGAGTTAGTGGACGGTTATCATAGCGACTAATTAGATAAATAACAATTTGTAGAATCATTAGTGATTCTGTATATAGAATGATCATACACTACAACCATGATAAACCAACTAACGTCTACGTGGTAAACTCACGATTACCAAAATACCGAGCATACTATGGAGATGGTCTCGGTAATACTATAATGGGATTATTTTCAAGAATGGCTCCAAAAGTAGCTCCATTCGCAAAACAACTATCGATGAAAGCAATTGATGTTATCCGAGATAAGGGTATTAACACTATTGGTGATCTTGCTAGTAAGGCATTTTCAGCCGCTAAGGATAAATTAACAGCATTAGTTCGACGCGGAAAATCTTCCAGATTTTCAAAACCTGGAATGACTTCACTACCATCTACTGCAGTAATGCCTGCTAGTGTTAGTAAAATAATAAACAATGCAGTAGATGAAAAACTACAGTCATTAATGACCCCGTCATACACGATGACTCCATCATTGCAGGATAATATAACAGCAAATATGATAGCCGGAAGTGGGCTTAGAGGGGGGGCTCGTAGGCGATAAAATCATCATCAGCGTCTGAAATATTTATTTGGAAAGGATTTCCAAATATTATAGTTATTGCAGCGCTTCTTACGGTAGAATCACTTGTTCTAGAATCATTTATTTGAATAGGATTCTCAGTTTTTATGTTTATTTTTAAAATGTCAGGATCAGAATCAGAAATATTTCTAGTGTCAGAATCACTTATGATTCTAGTATTAGTATTTCTAGTGATAGAATCAGAATCAGAATCAGAATCACTTGTGCCAGAATCACTTGTGATTCTAGAAACATTAATGTTTCCACTTACATTTTCAGATATTTTCATTATTAAACACACTCAACTAAATAATTAATTTAAAAATTCTTTAGAATTTGAAAAATATTTTGATTTAGACCAACGGGTATATAATAAAAATGTTCAAACAGAACCCTGATGTTGCATTTGACATGGAAGCCCCAGTGCTTAAGGATACTTCTGTACGTGGTTATCAATTTTTTGCTTATCATGCAGTACAACCTGATCTTCGTGGAAGAATTGAACTTCAAGTTCATGATACCAGTAAATACTTTTTACCCGCTGAAGCTTTTATTGAAGTCGAAGGTGAACTCGTAACAAATGTTGCAGCTAATACACCATATGCAAATGACCCAACTATCCGAGTTGGTTTTGTTAATAATGGCATCATGGCGTTATTTGAAAGTGCTAGATATCTCATTGATGGAAGAGAAATAGAATCTATTGAACGCGAGGTTGATGTTGCTACGGGAATAATTGGACTAGCAAGATATTCTGATGACTATACTAGATCAGCTGGTCCATCTATGATGTTCTCTAAGGATATTACTGATAACGCTGAGCACGTCCAGTATTCTAGAGTAAAAGCAACACGAGATACTGCAGTTGATCCAGCACCAGCCGGATATGTAAGACCAGCTGCTGAATTTGATGTCATAAATAATATTACTAATTATAACCTAGGATTTGCAACACGAGTAGCAACGTTGCAAGGACAACATCGACGGTTTTCATGTGCTATTCCGCTCCATCACATATTTGGATTTTGCAGAAACGTCAGAAAAGTTATCTATGGAGTAAAGCATACTGTAGCTCTAATGAGAAGGGGTACTGATGATGCTGCAATCTGGCGCGGTGCTGGCGTTGCCGATGGTAAAGTCATTTTATCAAAACTAACACTATGGATGCCAGTGTTGACTCCATCATTGTCAATAGAACCGAAGTTACTGTCATTTATGGATCAAGGAGGAAAGAGATTATTAAGTTGGTTGTCAACATCTACAGATACTATGGATTCTAATATTGATGGTACACTTACATGGCACATGGCATCAAAACAGGGTATTTCAGCTCCACGTCATATATTTGTTGCGCTACAGAATACTGCGCGATTAAATAGTCAAGAACGTTCCCATATGATATTTGATCAGATAGGTGTTAATGAAGTCTCGTTGAAAATAAACGGACAGCAAGAACCATCCGAGGATATACAACTTAACTATGAAAACAACCACATTGCACGAGTTTATCATCGGTTGCTGTCGTATATGGGACGCGATCAAAATGTTGATACTGGTCTACAAATATCACAATTGGATTTTAGAAGTCTGTACCCGATTTATTACTTTTCACTAGAACATCTTGACTTGATGAGACAGTCTGTCGTTGATATACACTTCCGAGCTCGTGTAACCCGTCCTGGTGGTATTATTAATTATAGGGGGGTTGCTGTCATTCTCAGTGATAGATCAATGATACTTGAGGGTGCTGGTGGACGAATGAGATTCACAGATGCACCAGTTGAAAATCTGTAGATTTTCTAAATCTGTAATTGAATCATTTAGAAATGCTTTGCATTTCCGATTTAGAATCAATCTGTTTTGTATAATGTCGTATAGTAATATCAATGTTACGTTGACACCTGGTCAAATAAAAAAATTACAATCCAAATCAGCTAAGCAATGTGGAACCACAATAACGCTGAAATTTAATCAAATGAATGGCGGAGGGAATAAACTATCGCTAACAAAAACTCAGGTTAATCATTTTAATAAAGCGTTGGAAGAAAAAAAGGGAGTTCAGGTTACTCTTTCTACAAACGCGATCCGTAACATGGAAAAGACTGGTGGTATATTCCCGTTGTTAGGGTTGATTCCAGGATTGATTGCCGCAGCGGCCCCAGCGGTGGCGAAGGCGGCAGCGTTAGGAGCCATTGGTACCGCGGCAGGAATGGCGTTGAAAAAGGCAACTGGAAAGGGTTATAAAAAAAAAGGAAAGGGTCTAAGACTACCAGGAACCCCGTATTCATGGTACAGCGGAAAGGGTCTTCGAATTCCAGGAACGATATAGTTCCGAAATCTTCAATTTCCAAACCGATAGTTCCAATGTCTAATTTTGATTTAATTGATGCTGCTAAAAAACTCAGGATAAAAAATTTCAGAGGTGTTTTTATGAAAGATCAGTTACCAGCACAACCAAATCACGTTGAAACTGGGATTATCAATTTAGATAATAGCTCTGGACCTGGAACTCATTGGGTTGCGTATGCGATTGATCCTCGTGGGATTGTTTATTTCGATTCATATGGATTAGCGCCTCCGAAAGAATTTAACCGTTATGTAAATAAATTTCCAATAAAGACTTGGTATTCCACGTTACCAACGCAAACAATACTTGATCCACCAATATGCGGTAATGAAGTATTAAATGTACTTGATGCTATTTCACGAGAATCTTTGATGAAACCACCTCATATAGTAGTAAATGAGTATACTAGCGGTCGTTGGATTGAAAATCATTGATTGAAAATCCGTTAGAAAGAGAAAATATTTCTATAATAATGATTGATATTTGGGGACGACCTTTATCATCGCTGAAGAAACCTGATAGTGGAGTTGAAACAGTTGATAAGGATATTAAAAAACTAATCGAAGATGAAATAGCTGAAATATTAAACCTAGCAAATGTTGATCCTGGTGAAATAGTTGTATTTCAAGATCGTCAGGGTAAGTTGAAAAGTAGTAATATCTCTCTTAATGATATTTTGGTTAAACAACGAGACGCAGCAGAGGATACTATCGCGTTATTTTCTGATGAGGGTAAACTCAAACCAGGTGTACTTGTTTCAACAATTACGGATAAACTAACAACAGTCGATAACACGGCGAATTCATTGAAATCACTCAATGATAAGTATGACGATCATATAGTTGTATTTAACCAGTTTAGTGAAACACAAAGAAATACAATTGACCAGATTGATAAACCCATACTAGAATTTTTTGGAAATCCACCAGTAACGGCACCAAAACTCACCACAATAAAAGATTCTTTGTTGGAACTAACAACTCTTCAATCCGAATATGATAAACACGTGAGACAGTTTTCAATGTTTCGTAAAAACATCGTTGATAAATTTATTGTAACCCCGTTTGATAAAGTTGAAATAACTCTTCCTAATATTAAAAAATCCATCGATGAGCTTAAAACATTCAACAACGCAATAAAGGATGATGCAACGAGGATGATAAGTATTGTTGAAAAAACAAAAATTCCTCATGATAAATCTATCGTCAACAACGTAGTATACACGATTCAACACGGTTCATTTATGTGGACTCCCACAAATAACATTTTAAACATAACCGCAGCAGTCAAGGGTATTTATCGATTAACAATAGTATCACCGACTCAATTCAATATATCATCAAGTAGTTCATCTGGAGTCAATAATACGATATCAACGATCATCGACAAGGATACAACTGAACAATTCACGATAACGACTACAGATAGAAATCTAGCCAGGGTTTCAGTAACGTGGTACGTAGAATTCGTAGTGGATTTAAGTAAACAATTAAACTGAAAGGAAAATCCTTCGGATTTCGCAATTGAAAATGCTAGCGCTTTTAAAATAAAATGACTCCATCATCGAATCAGTATCGCTATGATCAAGTCAGAGAATTTCAAACTAAACTCAACTCACTCTGTGAGGAGTATCAAATAAAAATAAAAAAATACCAAAGAAGAATAACCGCAGTTGATATCACCGTTTACTCGGTGTCTGGAGTAATCACTGCTGCTGGAATAATACTATCTTCAGTGGTTATGGTTGCTCCGGTTGTAGTACCAATAGTTATTTCTTCGATAGCTACAATCGCCGGGATATTAACCGGGATCACAAAAAAACTATCATCGTGTAGCCAGAGTAAACTACATAATTATATAATAAAATTTCATATTGCATCCGCCGGTTACTCGCAATTATCCTCGTTAATATCATCATCACTCGACGACACAACAATATCAGATAGCGAATTCTCAACGATGGCGGAATTGTATAAAACAACAATGCTAAAATTAGAGAGAAATGATAATAATAATGACATCACCGCAAGAACTACTTCAACAAATAGTAGAGAATACAACACCGGTGAAAACAAGCACGATATCAGTAACCTCAACGCGTCCTGAATTTAGTGTGAATTTCCCGATTCCCGTTCCCGTGAGCGAGATCGCACTAGCAAAACTACGAGTGTATCATAGCTGGCCTAATATTAGATCGGTAGCATTTGCTGGTCAACAACCGAATAATAGTTTAGTGTTCGCAAACAAGAATCGTGAAGACGGAACCCCAGACTGGCAAGTTGTTTCTATACCAACTGGGTCATACCAAATTGAACAAATTAATACTGAATTTCAACGCAGAATTAAATCTATCACTGGAAAAGAATCAAAAATCGCTATAACAGTTCATGAACCAACATTATCATCTGCAATTGAGATTAATTCTCCTGGATATATGGTAGATATTTATCAGAGTTCTATAAGATCAGTGTTAGGATGGCCTGAATTACCACCGAATAACTTGCGAGAAAATTCGAAGTATTTTCCACCCGAACCTAAAAAATTAAATTATGTCACCGATAGAATAAAATCTGTCAATGAAATCAAGACTTATCAAGATCATACTGCCGATAAAATTATAACAAAAGAAAATCTTCTTTTTACTATTAACACTTTATTTATTAACGAAAATTTAACAGCAATGAATAATGATTTTTCACTACTACTAATATCTCTTAAATCCGGCTCTCTCACCCGAGATGAATTTATCAGCATTGTAGAAACAGGTAATACAATCATCTATGATATGAAAATGTTTCACTCTGCAGTTATTCAAGTAATATTAAATGAAAATGAAACCATACAAGATTTGTTTTCAGATACATACAAAATTCACAATAAAAATATTCAAGATTTTAAAATCCCTGGATATAACCCCGATAAACTAAAGAAACAACTTAACGATGCTATTGATATTGGGTTCAAAAAAATCCACGATAATTGGAAAAATTTGAAGAATCCCAAAGTAAATATTCTAACGTCCAATAATGACCCAGATGGTGGTGGTAGACATATTGCTCCGAATAATGTAAATATTTCAACAGTAATTGCACTAAATTTAGTATGTGATGTTATAGAAGGAAATTATCAAATAAATCTCGAACAAACAAATCAAGCTCAACAAGGATATATTTTATATTCATTTGCACCAACAGCTCCTCCAGGATTTTTAATTACTGAAGACCCAACTAATATAGTCTATATGCGATGTTACAATAATTTGTTAACGAGAATTAATTTCAAACTCACCGACCAACATAATAATCTGATTGACCTACGAGGTGAGGTTTTGCAAATTATTTTATTTGTGAAATCCTAAAGACTTTCATCCTGAAAGGATTTTCGTCTTAAAGACTTTCATCGTAAAAAAATTATTAGCGCATTAGCAGCCGAGATTGTGAACGTCAACTAAATGGCGTCTTTTTTTTTATTCTTTGCTCAAATTATTATTAAAAATTAATTAAGTATTTTCAAGGAAGCCTCAGTTTACTAAATTGACGCCTGAAAAAGTATTTTCAAGGAAGCCTTAGTTTACTAAATTGACGCCTAGAAAAGTTGGTCTGTTCACCCTCTCTGCTGCTCATGTTAAAACATTATGTCGTCTGAGTCAAATATGATATTTATTCAGAAGGACAGTTGCTCTTTGAATTATAATTGTTAAAAAAATACTTAGAAATGTTACTAATTTTACAACTGTTCAAAAGATTCTCAGATGGTTAAAGATATAATATTAAATTAATAATAATAATAATAATAATAATAATAATAATAATGAGGACTTTGTATAGCGCATAATCTTTCGAAGCTCTGAGCGCTTTACACCATCGATAATGATATGACTACACTACAGAAAAACAAATGACAAAAACAAAGAAATTGGAAAACATAAAAACATGCTGAAAACATATAAGATACAAACATGATTAGGCCTTTAAGTTTGTCCCTGCAGTCGAAACAGATGAGTTTTAAGAACACTCTTAAAAGGCACCACTGTGTCCTTGTGTCTAATTTCAATGGGCAATTCGTTCCACGTCGCCGGGCCATGGTATGCAAAAGAACGTTGTCCATATGACTTTGTTTTCACCGTGGGAACAATGAGTATACGATTGTCAGAAGAAGAGCGTAAGTATCTAGCTGGTGTATACACATGGGTGAGGCTGGATAGGTATGTTGGACTGGAGTCTGTCATTGAAACATAGCACAGAGAAACAAATTTGTGTTTGACTCTGTATCGAATCGATAGCCAGTGTAGTGTACAGAGCAGTAGTGAGGTGTGCTCTGATCGAGGTACTCTAAAGATGATCCGTGCAGCTGTGTCTTGAACTTTTTGAAGTTTCTGGAGTAAATATTGTGACAAACCAGACAGAATTGAGTTACAATAGTCCAGTCTTAAAAGTACTAAGGAAAACATAAGTGTTTTAGTGGCATCAACTGAAAGATATTTACAAATGGAACTGATGCGTCTCAGTTCAAGATATGCAGCCTTGCATATGTTCATGACATGTTGGTGCAATGTGAGAGTACTGTCTAGAGTAACGCCTAGGTTTCGTACTGACTGTGAGAATTTAATGTTGGTGTTGCTGATATTTATTGTCTGAGGTAAAGGATATGAATGAGAAAGTCTTTGTGTTGTGATCAGAATGGCCTCAGTTTTATCATCATTCATCTGCAGCTTGTTACATGTCATCCATGATTTCACATCATAAATGCACCTCTCTACTCCTTCTATGGTAGCATCAACTTCAGTTGGGTGGCTAGACTTGTATCTTTGGGTGTCATCAGCATACATTTAGTGCGACACTGGGTGATGATCTATGACACTTGAGAGCGGCTGAGTGTATAGAAGGAAGAGAACAGGTCCAGAAACAGATCCCTGTGGAACACCACAACATAGTTCAACTGGGCTGGAGTGTATTCCATTTGCAGATATAATTTGTGTCCTGTTGACTAAGTAGGACTTGAACAACTGTAAGGCTATATTCTGAATGCCAAATACATGCTGGAGACGGTGAAGTAATATATCATGGTCTATTGTGTCAAATGTTGCAGATAAATCCAGGAGAGTGAGGACTGTAATCTTTCCACTATCCAAAGCAGAGAGAATGTCATTAAATACTTTCAGGAGAGTAGTTTCCGTACTGTGGCAAGGGCGATATGCAGGCTGTACATTACTAAAAAGACTGTTGGAATTCAAATGAGATACAAGTTGGGTTAGAACAACCTTTTCTAAGAATTTTGATATGAATGGGAGATTAGAAACTGGGGGTGGGGTGGGGGGTAGTTCTTTAAATCGTTATGGTCAAGTGTTGGTTTCTTCAGCAGAGGCTTTACGATGGCAGTTTTGAAAAATTATGGGAATTCCCTGGATGAGAGAGATATATTAATAACATCAGTTAGTGAAGGCACTATTGGGTTCAGCACTCAATCAGCAGTGATGTCGGAATTGGATCATGTTCACAAGACTTTGGTGCACTCTTCATCACGATTGTCCGTACTAAATCAATAGAAACAGGTACAAATGCTCCTAATGGTTGTCGCTGAAATTCTGCATTATAACTGTATGGTGACGTGTCAGTTGAAATTGTGCTGTCAAGTGAATCTCTAATAGTTTGTACTTTGTCACGGAAGAAATTTGCAAATTGATACGGAAGGTCTACTGGAGAGAAGGTTGTTGGAAGTGGTGTACATTTGTTCCTTGACATTAGTTTGTTAGTTATCTCGAAGAGCTCATTGCAGCTGGAACTCTCCGTGATCTTAGTACTGTAGTGGGATAATTTGGCGAAATGGACTATGTTTGTGACGTTTTTCTTAGCGGCTTCATAGATTTGTTTATGAATAGTGAGTCGGGTGGAAAACCAAAGCCTCTCTGCTTTTCGGCGATGTAATTTAGCAGTGCGAAGCTTGGTCCTTAACACTGCTATTATTGATACTCTGCATTTGGTGGCTGGGGCATGTTTTTCAAGCAATGAACACAGGCAGTTATCAACTTGTTCCGCTGATGGATGTAAAAAAGTTGTTAGGTTTTCTTGGATGTCATGCATGAATTTGGTTCTATTTATCATACGGAGGTTTCTTTTAGTAGCAAATAGAGGTGAAGGGTTAGGGACTGATACATTTAATAAGACGTCGATATTCTGGTCGTTGATAAAATTAACTATTTCTGTGCGCTTTTCCAGTGATCCTACTGATTGAGCGTTGAATAAGGCAATACGTAGTGGTATACCTGGGACAGTTGACACAACGGTTGACGATTTAAGAGGAATTTGAACCAAGTTATTAAAATTAACGGCATAATTTTTAAATTGTCTATCTGTTACGGACGAAAGGGAGATAACTGGAATTCTTCTTCCTGTTCTACGCCGGCCAGCTTTGAAGCAACGTTTCTTTTTTCGCTTCCGTTTACATTTAAGTAATGATGAATGTAGTCCCAGTTCGTTCAGCCTTGAGCACAATGTAGTATCTAGGGCCAAGGTGTGGTCATTTAATGCAATTAATTATGGTCCGTCATATTGTAATCGGGTTGTCAGGCGATCACGTGACGGCGGTTTATTAAAAAACAAATGACGTTTTAACAGTGAAACAAAACAGCTGAGAAAAATTCTAATTGTTATAGTTTCCAAAACAAGGAGATGAATTAATACATACGAACGGAACAGCCAATGCATGATGAAACACAATAATGTAGACGAAGATAGACAACAAGCACAAATATCATGAAAATAGCACAAAAATGGAAGAGCCTTTCTCGAGCAGCTAAGCGATGGCGGCCATCTTTCCGGAATATATTTGAAATTATTCCCAAAAAATTTCATAAAGTAAATATGAAACCATTACGCATCTGGGATCCATAAAATATAGAGATATTGTATTATGTTGTTAATTTTACAGAGTTTGTAAAAAGAATACTTAGATTTTGTTTTATTACATTTTTTACATAAAGGTTATATGGATACTTAACATTTCCAGATCATTTAAATTGGTTGTTACAGCGTCCGCATCGGAAGCGGGATGTAGTGGGCTCTATCCCCGGCCGAGTCATACCGAAGACTTACAAAAGTGGCACTAACTACTGCCATGCTAGGAGCTCAGCATTAAGAAGTTAGTGTTTGGACTTGTCGGCCTGGAATCAGGGTAAATATGACCGGATGGAATTTCATGCGACATGTCTGCGTCATGATATCCCAGTGCTATACATCACTATAAACTGCCACACTGCAGACATGGTAGCGATATAACTGAAAGATTGTTAAAGCTATATTAAAAGTCCCCCTTACACACACACACACACACACACACACACACACACACACACACACACACTTATTACACTGAATCATACAATGACAAATCCGTGTATTGCTTGGATACTGTGGATTTTAAGAGTTACACGCAGGTGAACTTGCTCGGCGACTATTTTAAGCGCGTGTTTCGTTGTAGTTCAATAGGATATATACGGTTTTAAACTCGACAGTATTATCGCAGTAATTTTAGGGCTATATTAATCTGATTATTTCACATTTCTAGATATTGGTTCCCGAAACCTGAAAGAAAATAATGCTAATTTAGCTCATTCATTGAGAGGTGAGTTGTATTGATGTGAAACATCTATAACGCCGTGTATGTGGCATGGGTTAGCTACTATAATAATAATAATAATAATAATAATAATAATAATAATAATAATAATAATAATAATAACGTGGAGTCCGTAGTATAAAGCCTACTCTGAAAATGTTTTAAGCGCTTTAAATTATTAGATAACACATACAATATATACAACGGCAAGATTACAAATTACAACAACAACAAAAAGAAAAAAACATGCTGCTTGCAAGGTGAGTAATTAAGACCTGTTTCCAGTCAGAGCATGGCAATGGAATTTATTATGTAGGCAAGCCAGGCCCTAAGATGTGCAGGGCTTACGGCAGCATGCAGGACCCAAGGCAGCAAGTGATGAGCGCGGGACCCCAAGCATAAAATGAGAATCGCGGGGCCCATGGCGGTTGCCTCGTTCGCCTTGCTCATGGACCGGGCCTGTATGTATGTTTACGAGTGTTTTGTCTCCACTTGAGATCGAGAAATGGCCACTTACTAATCTGTTTTTCTTGAATACAGACGTAAATCAGATTGACGGTTTACAGTACTACTACAAAATGTAACAACATAGAGTAACTGCAGTAATATAAACGAAGTATGAATTTGACGTAGTAATACATTATGTCGTGTTAAGCCAGACCATTATAAAAATGTTGAAATATTGTCTGAGTTTGAATTGTTCCGAAACGGAGATTCATATTTGTGTTACGTTGATAGCCATTAATTTGCACATTGAATCATACCTTGCAAAGAAAGGAAATTCGTATTGAGACCTTAATTAACTTTAAAGCTATTAAAATCAATAATTGTCTATAAGCATATCACCAATATACAAAACATTATGATCAAACCATAGAAAATTGGTACCTTTTTACCTATAGAAGTAGGTTAATCCATTGTTTTCCCGAGATCTTCTCCTGTTCGGGGTATATTTTTCTTTATTAATAATTTTCATGCCAGTAAAATATCACGACAAAAAACATAATTTCTCTATTTAGACAATATCATCATATTTTCATCTCCTAATAGGACCAGGTACTTAAACTCACATATGTCATATCAAAATAAATTGACAAATTTTCTATCAGGTAGAATAATTCAATGGATCCATGTTAATTTCAAAGCCACCTTAGAGAAAATCCGAATCATAACATTACCTTTAACTTTGTTCACTTTTGACTTCCATACACAGGTGAAAAGCAATTAACTTAACTCCCTGATACAAGTTTGTGGGAATTTGGTAATGAGATGAACAAATGATTAAGCTTCGGAATAAATAAGGTTTTCAAAACTGTTCTATTACCAATTGGTGTCAAGGATTACCTCCAATGTTTAAAACACGTACTAATAATTTATGTTTTATTTTCAAAATTAATTTCAATCATTTTATCAAAATCTACCGAAAATGTTATGCCACTTTACTTTTAATCTGTGAATTTAAACATGTTTTATGTTAATCGCCTTTATTTCTCTTGTGGCACACATGTTAGATCAAATGCATGATCGAACATGCATTCATGTCATGAGCAGTTGCCTAGTATGGTTTATACAAAATTATGTATGGGTCATATTTATAGGGATGCAAAGATGGCACACACACACACACACACACACACACACACCTGTCACTGAAAGGTGGAATGATCATCAGTTTACATATGATATCAACATTTCAGAGAAACATTCAGTGAAACCACCGTAGGTCATCCCAGTCTTCCATTCTAAGAAGTGCATTCCCACTTTAACATGTGTATACATCATTTCAAGCAGCTTCATTTGAAGTACACTGACGCAAGAGATTAAACCGTACTAACATTACTCCTGTTCGAAAGTGGATAAATGTGTAGGGTAAAATGAAAGCAAGCATTGTTCTCTTCTTACTGATGGTTAAGACCCTTCTGGGTATTTCAAATTGTTCCGAGGCATCATGTCACTGCAATCCAATAATCCAAATTGGAACAGAATCGTCAGTTAACTCTGAGAAGAAACATATTGTCACTGTGACATCCCAGTTACAAGTTGATCATGTCAAGCAAATATTTGAGAACGTCTCCAGTGCTCTCTTGGACAACCAAGATGTCCGTTTCCAGAACCTTCTTAAACTTTTGGATCTTGACTCTAAACCAACTGATTGTCAGGACTTGCAGCTGATGGGGTCTGCAAGATCAGGAGTCTACAAAATCTTTCCAGCTGGAACTTCTGGTTTCTTTGTGCGGTGCGACCAGGAGACAGAGGATGGCGGTTGGACAGTGTTTCAGAGACGGACTGACGGAAAAGAAGATTTCTATCGTGGATGGTTTGACTATCAAGTAGGATTTGGTAATCTGGACGGAGAATTTTGGTTAGGCAACCAGCAACTTCACATGATAACTTCGCAAGGATGGTATGAACTTCGGGTCGATATGATTCTAATTAATGGGAGCCGTGTCTTTGCCAAATACAATGTATTTGATGTGAAAGGGATCGATGAATATTATCGTATTTTTGTCGATGGTTATTCTGGCACAGCCGGTGATAGTTTAGGTAATGGATTTCATTCTGGACACAAGTTTTCAACACAGGACAGAGACAACGATATTTTTGAATCTAATAATTGCGCTAAATTGTTTCACGGTGCTTGGTGGTACGAAAAATGCCATTATTCAAATCTCAATGGGTTGTACGGATCCACGGAATATGCTAAAGGTCTAACTTGGTCTACTTCGACTGGTTATTATCAAAGTGTTTCTGGAACTGAAATGAAAGTTCGACGCTGGATGCATAAGAAAAAAGAATAATCAAAGTCTGTATGAAATTTAACGAACTTATTCGCTTGAAACTATTTGGCTTTAAATGACTCTTAATGGGTGAAATAGCGAAATACATTAGTATATTTCCGTGTGCATTTGTTACATACTACGGCTATAAGCATATGCATAATCTCTATATATTCCATAAGAAATAGCCTTTTGAATCGAAACGATAACATTATTATTAAAATGTGTTTGCAAATACAATACTAAGTAAGAAAGTCGTTTGTTTACCTAAACATAGAAGGAAAAATTAGCCATATGGTATTGTAATATTCCATCAACGCTTGAGTTGTACATAAGACATCTTACAATTGTGTAATAAAACAATATACTAGATGAGTGTCAAGATATGATTGCAATTAGACGATAATTCCTCATGATGTCATTACAAAATAGACATTTCAGAAATTTCACCAAGCACTGTCCAAACTTAGGTCCACAAGTAAAACCTGTATAACTATTAAATTTTGCAGTCTTATAAATTCAAGTGATAGTAAGATGACGTTTGTATCAGAGCAATAATTGACAATAATATTTCAGTAACTCGAATTTGCGACATGTTTCATATTTGTTTTCCAGTATCTATAGCAATAACATTGCTGATAATCTGATAAGTTTTACAAGACGTTTTACTGATGTGTACTACTTACTCTTCATCTAAAACGAATGACATCGAATATGTGCTAAGCTTTGGTATTGAGATTATAGTACAATGGTCCAAATAATGACTAGTACGTTTTAAGCCATCAAAGACCGCAGTCATGTTTTTTTCTCCAACAAATTAAACCCAGTTTTTTTTTACGAGCATGAGTCTCAAATGAGTTTCTACAGTTTGTTGAGCACACAATCACATTTTTCTGATATTTTCTAACTATGGTAGCTTTTCGAAATAAATTGATAACATCTGTTTAAATGCATTAAACATTTTAAAAGTTTTTGAGGGTCTTTTTAGTACAGTATAGATAAGAAAACATTTATATATATATTTTGAACCCTCCCCTAGGGTATGCTGATATCATATGGAATAATTGATCAACCATTTAATTTGTAAAACTTGAAACAGTGCAAATTGATTCTAGAAAAAGTGAAACTGGACTTAACTTTCACGCTTTTGGTAAAAACATTTACAGAGGAACCGGCTGACTCCCAATTTTGGAAAGAATACAATTTTTTATAACTTTGTACCTTTCACAAATTTGTGCATGGTTCTTCTCCTTCATACCTGCAATGTCTTGTACCTCCGTTAGTGAAATATAAATAATTTTCAACAGATTAAAAGTCAGTAGAAATTCATTTATATCTTTTACATTAACGGTTAGGAACACTTTGCCAGATCCAGTAAACAAGAAACAGATTATCGAACATGTAAACGTAAAATTTGACCTTCACATACTCATGTCTCACTAAATTGTTATACAGGTAAACGGAAATCAATTATTCGCACAAGGTTAAGAAACAACTGCAGATTTAAATAATGATTCATTTTCATATTTTCTTACTGATAGCTCAATATGCACATGTAGAGAGGACGATGAAACTGGCTACCATTATAATTTTATTTGTCAGAAGTATACAGTACCACGACAGAGGTTTATGCGCTGCTTAAAAATGTATTCATCTATGTCGGTACAACTGTATGGCCTTTTGAATCAGGTGAGCTAACAAATGACCTGAATACCAGCATCACTGAAATCTTCCAGACTTATATTAAAGACGCTAAAAGATTGCAATGATCGTCTAAGACATATTACCTACTGGTATGACTTTATTCCAGTACCCACCATGGAATCCTTGAATAGTCCCCCACCATGGAATCCTTGAATAGTCCCCCACCACGGAATCCTTGAATAGTCCCCCACCATGGAATCTTTGAATAGTCCCCCACCATGGAATACTTGAATAGTCCACCACCATGGAATCCTTGAATAGTCCCCACCTTCGCTTACTTGATCTTCTTTAATTAGTTGTTATAAAAGTATTTTGAATGAATCTTTTTAGTACGATGAATTTATTTAGATATTCATTTGTATTCATGCACTTTACTTCTAATCCAGGCATAAATATATACATATTGTTAGTCAGTGCCATTTTTCATGTACTTACTTATATATTTGGGGGAGAGCTGTTGCTAAGCAGTGATAGCTTGTTGCCCGACCCCACGTGCTCTAAATATGGCAAACTAATCTCTTTAAACCAAATTATTTTCCAGTCATATTTATAAAGAAGAAAGCTTCTTTTACCAGACCAGAGCTGTTTCAAAATCTAAACCCAGTGATGCATTTGATTATCAAAACTAGCAGCAAAATTTGAAAGAAAATGCTATACCAGATTAATGATCATTTGAAACAGTAACAATAGAACCATGAATGCAGGGGAACCCTTAACTTATACGTAAAACATTTGTATTTTGGTATGAATCATATAAGGGAAATAACCCTGTATGGAAAGAATATAAAAAACCAATCGAATTGCTACACTTACAAAACTTTTGAAGAATTTACTGACGTTTTAATTTGGTGACAAATTTCTTAATCGTACCATTTTTATAAGTCCTTTAAAAGATTATTTTCAGGTATCACCGTATTAAATGAAACTCTTGAATTAGCCGTTGCTAGTGGAAAAGACAATGACAACGTAAGTAGTAATAGGGGGCACCGTAGCGTCAAGGGAAAATCCAGTCAAAAAGGGCGTGGGGCACTATAGCGTCAAGATTTATAGCGTCAAGGGAAAATCCAGTCAAAAAGGGCTTGGGGCACTATAGCGTCAAAGCATCGGCGGCACTATAGCGTCAAGGGAAATTTAACATGGGAAACTAGTTGGGGTCGATATAGCGTCAAGGGAAATGGAACAGGGTGGGTCTATATAGCGTCAAGGGAAATATAACATGGGAAAAAAAAAAAAAAAATAAAAAATAAAAAAAAAAAATGGCGGCAATGAAAGCTACTATCTTTTCGAGGCAAATGAGTGGCCCTGAAAAGGACCGTTATGTGTAATGTTAACGTTATCTTGTTAACACAGAGGACATCTCACAGATCTTCTTCTTTTCCTTAAACTTCTCCTTACTGTGGGTCCATAGAAGAGAACTCTCTTCAAGCAACCTTGTCTTTCCACATAGACTCTTCTCTTCCAAAAAGCTGTCTCCGTCATATGAATGACACTCCATGATGATCTGACATACATGGGTATGTCAGTCCTAAACAGCATACTTGACACAAGGGTTGACGATTCAACATTAGTCCACATCTTCGGATGAGAACAGGTGAAGCGAATGCCGTGTACTGCAGTTATTTATAGGGGAAGAGCGGATTGAAACGGATTGAGTGTATCCACCAATCCAAATGGGCGTTACAAAAGTCAGGTACAGTCATCCAATCGGAAGAGAGCAGTCTGTGACGTCACCTTTTCTATATAGAGGTACTAGCGCCTGTGCGCAGTCAATCGATTCAAGAGAGTTGTCAATCATGGCGGACAGTAAGAAAATGATGAATTGGAGTGAGACAGGAGTAGAGACAGCAAATCATGGGACAGCAGTGACTACTAAAGTCATGACAAATCTACATCCAGAAGAAGTGGATTTTAACTGGGATTTTGTGGATTTTTTAACATCACAAGAATTTATTCCGGAACCTTCGTTGTCTTCTGTATCTTCTTATGGACACGTCGATGATTTTAAGCAAAAACAAAAAGAAGAATTGGAGCGATTTTTACAACAACAGAAAGTAGAAGAACAAGCTTTTCTTATTCAACAGCAAGAAGAAGAAGCAAGAAGAAAACACCAGGAAGAAACAGTAGCAACAGCAGCAACAGAGAAGAATGAAGACCAAGGACAGAAAGAAAATAGTGAAAATCAAACGGTCACGACGGTACTTTTAGATATTTTAGCTGAGTTAAGGAGTCTGAAACAAATGTATCAGACTTCTTTATCACGACCGAAGAGAAAAAGACCTTCTCGAGCGAAACAACCCGATCTCTCTGTGACTACGTCTACCTTACCACCGTTAGTGATTTCTACCAAAGCATTGACAGGAACCACCAGTCCCGAAGTAGGCCTTGGTCGTGGCAAAGGCTTAAGACAGCTCAAGAGGATTTCGTCCCGTTTCTGAGTTTGTTTTAATTTAAACAATTAAAACACCAACGGTCCTTTTCAGGACCACTCCAATTATTTCGAAAAGAAATACTATGTCAATTGCCTAATTCAATGAAAACTCAAAAGTCCTTTTTATTATTTTTTTAAAACCCATCATGTACGTGTGAGTGAATGAATGTGTGAGTGTAGGTTCTTATTCTATCAAATCAAAACCAAGAGACACTTACGTTTTTTCTCTCTGGTATATTCTAGTACAAATGTTACAATTCAATATCACAACATAACATAACACAATACCACTTTAAAAAGTTCATAGGTTTTCTTCTGTTTCACTCTTTCTTTTTTTCACTTTCTTTACTGTCACAGCTTTTTCTTCTTCTTCCTCTTCACTTTCGTTTCGTCTTTTTTTCTTGTTTTTGTGAACGTGTCGGGGTTCTTCTTTGGGGGAGGGTACCTCTTCCTCCTCCTCCTCCTGTTCAGAATTTCTTTCCTCCTCCTCCTCCTGTTCCTGTTGTTTCTTAGGACAGTTTGGAGACCAATGTCCTTTCTCTTTACAATAATAACAGGTATCTTGACTTTGGTCTCTATTGTACCCTTTTCTGTTTTTGTCACGATCCGAACATTCTGTAGCCCAATGTCCTTTCTTCTTACAGATATAGCAAGTATCTTGACTTTTATCTCGATAGGAGGGAGAGTAGGTCGTCGGCTGGTCTGAAGAAAACTTTCGTATGACCCCACGTAAAGCTCTGATGAGAAGTTCCACTTGTGTAGGTTCTTCCATCGTTCTGGACAATGTGAGAGTGAAATGAATACTGAAAGGTTAGACACTGACCCTTTATATATGCACGGATCGGACATGAATATATAGGGGTTATGGTCTTTGAAAGATAGTCATTTGACTTTGTGCAGACAAGATGAAAAGGCCGCATCATGTTGTGGAGAAAGAAAAAGACAGTAAGAGACAGAAACGTAATGTATCACCTAGCACAGTAGCTGAAGTCTTGGCTCAAATTCATACAAGTGATTTTGAAGATGACATGAGTGAGCCCGAATTTGCACCCAGACAATCGACGTCCAAGCAAAGTGCACCACCCTTAGTAAACCCTGAAAATTACTATCACATTCGAGAGACGGAAAAGCGTTCCTCTCGAAAATTTAGAACAACGGCTTACACGTATGCCGTAAAGTTTAAAGATTTCAAGTCCAATGTACCTTTGGAGAATACAGAAGGGTTCATTACTGAGGTGTGGGATTCTGTGTTAACTGCACTGAAACAGCAATGTCAAGCCAAAGAAGACGATCGCTTGAGACTTTCTATTCAACACGATAATTTGAAATCTCCCGTTTGGATCGAGTTTACTAGCTCATCATAATTAACACCTTCCAAAGTCATCGACAAAATTCAACATGTGCAACAATCCAACGACAAGTTTCACATCACCGATGGAAAAGCCACACTGTTCATGACTCACGTGTCTCTTCCTCAGGGGATCGGACGCAAAAAAGTGTTATTGGTGGACAGCCTTCGCAGCATGAAGCGAAGCCTCGTCCAAATTAACAATCCTCAAGACCAGATGTGTTTAGCCCGTGCTGTCGTCGTGGGACGAACGTATGCCAACAAGAACGAGACGATAGAATGGAAAAGAGCTTGGAAAACTATTCAACAATCGGACCGAGCCAAACAAAGAAGTGAAGCAGAACTCCTGTTACAGCAAGCGGGGATATCCAAAGACACCCCTTGTGGTATTCCAGAAATGCAAAAAATGCAAAACGTCTTGGCTCCACATTACACTTTGAAAGTACACCCTCAAGAAGTGCGTGGTCCACTTTTGTTTCGAGGTCACGATTTCAAAGACGGAAAATACATTCACGTCTATCATCACGATGGTCATTTTGATACCATTACCAGTATCACTGCATTCCAGGGATACAGTTACTACTGTGAAAAATGTGACTATGGTTATAAGAATCGAGAACAACACAAGCATTGTGGATCAAAATGTGAGGGATGTTTGGCCTCACACCCTTGTCTGGACAAAGGACAAGTACGAGTGCATTGCCCTGTGTGTCAGCGCACTTTTGTCAGTCCTACCTGTTACCAACAACATTTGAAGATGCAAGGTTCACAGCAGAAAAGTGCTTGTCAACTCCTGAGATTGTGCCCTACTTGTGGACAAGGCATACGTACCAATAGTGCCAAGTTACACGTTTGTCGAGGGAAGAAACGATGTCACATTTGTCGCCAAATCGTGGACTTGGATCACGATTGCTTCATTCAAAAATACCAACCCCAACCAGAAGATACCCAGAAAAAAGGAAATTTTATCTTTTTTGATTTCGAATGCATGCAAGAAACTGGTATTCACATTCCTAATTTCTGCGTAGCTCACCGTGCGTGCGAGCAGTGCATCCAAGAACCTATCTTTAGTCATTGCCCTTACTGCAGCAAGATTCCTGGAGGACGTGAAAAAATCTTTCGAGGGTCAAACACGTTAGCCAATTTTGCCCAATGGATCCTAAATCCCATCGACGAAACGTGGAGTCCAGAAGACATCGAACGTTACGGCAATTGTCATCGCTATGCCACGGTCATGGCTCACAATTTCTCGGGATACGATGGGCAATTTCTGCTCAGATACTATGCGGAACAAAGCACCGAACGACCTCAAGTGACTTTAAACGGAGCCAAAATCATTTCTATGCAAGTAGGACAAGTCCAGTTTAAAGATTCGATGTGTTACTTGGCCATGCCGTTGAGTCGCATGCCTAAAACGTTTGGAATGACAGAAATGACCAAAGGTTATTTTCCACACTTTTTTAATACCGAAGTCAATCAACATGTCGTTCTACCCCATTTGCCTGAGGCTGACGACTACGACCCCGATAACATGCGCACCGAACAACGAGAAGCTTTCCATGCTTGGTACCAGACTCACGCCTCGGACCCCTTTGACTTTCAAGAAGAAATATTAAAGTACTGTCGATCTGACGTGGACATTTTACGACGTTGTTGTGGAAAATTTCGAGAATTGTTCATGGAGTACGGAGGGATCGATCCTTTGAAAGAAGCTTGTACCATCGCCAAAGCATGTTCCTTAGTGTACCGAAAACGCTTTATGCCTGAAAATACTCTAGCGGTCATCAGTCCTCAAACGACAAATTTTGTCAAACGTCAATACTCGGTCAAAGCCCTACGTTGGCTTCATTATTTGTGCGACAAGGAAGACAAATGGATCCAACACGCTCGCAACGGAGGAGGTGAAAAGACCATCGGAACGTATTCAGTAGATGGATGGGACTTAGAAAACCCTCAGATCGTGTACGAGTTTAACGGATGCTTATTTCACGGATGCCCCCTGTGCTACCCTCAGCGTGTCACCAAAAATCAGTTTTTACAAAGGACTATGGAAGATTTGTACCAGGCCACGTGTCAGCGACGTTTGAAATTAGAACAGCAAGGATACCAGGTAGTGGAAATGTGGGAACACGAGTACGATCAGCGTTTGAAAACTGATCCCGAGTTTAAACGCATCGTAGAAAGTTACAAGTTGGTGGACCCCCTGAACCCACGGGATAGTTTGTACGGTGGACGGACGAATGCTACCTGTTTGCTATACCAAGCGGACGAGGAGAATGGAGAAGAAATCAAATACTTGGACGTGTGTTCGCTGTATCCTTACGTGTGCAAATATTGTCACTTTCCCGTAGGGCACCCAGAATTAATGACAGAACACATTGACTTGGACCACATACGTCAGTACGAAGGATTGATCAAGTGCAAAGTCTTGCCTCCCACAGACTTGTACCATCCCGTTTTACCGCACCATTGCCAAGGAAAACTGATGTTTCCTTTGTGTCGCACTTGTGCCGAAACGTGTAACCAAGACCAACCTTGTCATCACAACCAGGAAGAACGTGCCTTGACAGGAACGTGGGTGAGCGTGGAATTGTTTAAAGCTCTGGACCTGGGATACCAGCTGTTAGAAGTGTACGAAATTTACCATTTTCCCAAGACACAACAATACCGCAAGGGTGACGAGACACAAAAAGGTATTTTTGCAGACTACGTGGATGCCTTTTTAAAACTAAAACAAGAAGCTAGTGGCTATCCTTCCTGGTGTCACACTCCCGAAGACCAAAAGATATTCAAAGAAAAATATAAGGAGCAGGAAGGCATCACTTTAGACCACATCGAGAAAAACGAAGGAAGGCGATCGTTTGCCAAAGTCATGCTCAATTGTTTGTGGGGTAAAATGGCACAACGACCGTCTTTACCCAAGACGGAGTATTTGTCTGAACCTTCTCGCTACTTCCAGATGATTCACGACCCAACCAAAGTCATGAAACACGTGGACGTCATTCGTGAGGACTTGATCTTAGTCAATTACGAAGAAGAACTAGACTTTATAGAAGCCGACAAATTTGGCAATGTCATCATTGCGGCTTACGTGACAGCCCACGCTCGCTTAAAATTGTACGAAGTGTTAGAACTGTTAGGAGATCGTGTGTTGTATTTTGACACGGACAGTTGCATCTACATTCACCGACCGAACCAGTGTAACCCTGTCATCGAAGGAGACCGTTTAGGAGCCTGGACCGATGAACATCCCGACGACAAGATTCTAAGTTTTGTAAGTGGTGGTCCTAAAAATTACGGCTACGAATACCGAGACCCACAAGGAGAAATGCACACCGAATGTAAAGTGAAAGGATTGACTCTCAATTATCGCACCAGTCGAGTGGTGAACTTTGATGTGCTTCAAGAAGCCTTGCAGTCTGGACAGGATGAAACGTTTCAAGTGACCACCCACGAACCGCACAAGATTGTCCGTTTACGCACACACCAAATCGTTAGCCGACCTTTGGAAAAAGTCTATCAAATCGTGTACCAAAAAAGAGTACGACTTCCCAATCACTTCACTCTACCCTACGGTCACGTCGACATTGGGCAGCATATAAAAAGGACTATTGTCTAAGACCTATAGTTCATTTGTCACTACATTGACCAAGCGAAACGAAGATGAATCCATTTAAAGAGACATCATTCAAATTTGAGGGTTGTAAAACAAATGTACCTTCCTCAAGTGTGAAAAGTACTGAATGGATAAGACCTATGCATTGTAACGGTCGTTGTCCGGAAGGAAACTGTAAGTGTCCTTGCGGTTTGCACTGTAATTGCGTTACAGAGTGGTGCGATGTCAAACCTTGCGATTGTAGTAATGCCCGATGCTGTGGCGTCAGCGATTCAGCAGGATATCGTGGGAATTCTCAAGTGGAGTGCGATGCTATACCTTGCGATTGTAGTGATGCCAGGCGCTGTGACCTCAGCGATTCAGCAGGATATCGTGGGAACGCTGCTATGACTACTACCCCTATATCTACCGTGGAAAGTGATGCTGTGCGTGTCAAACCTGAGGGATACGAAAGCGATGCCACACGTTATCGTGGACTCCTAGGAATTTCACCGTACCTACATCAAACTGAAGTGAGGAGAGTTGAATATTCGTTCCCTGTGCGCTTGCCTGAATACTGTCACTTTAAAAGTCGACTCCAAACCTTCAAAGATAAATGGCCAAAATATTTGCCTGGACCAACTCCTGAAGAATTAGCCAGAGCTGGATTTTTCTACTCGGGCGTAGGGGATAAAGTCAAGTGCTTCAGTTGTGGTGTATCCATTTACGAGTGGGAACATAAAGATTCCGCTTACCTGGAACATGCTCGATGGTCTCCGAATTGTCAATACCTACCTTTAGTAGGACCAAGGGATTGGAAGTGACACTACTACTTCATGGCGTTGAACAAACCAAGACCAGTATATAATATAAAACATAATATTCAAGGATTACCCCGTGAATTACAAGAGAAGATCTACAAGGACGTTTGGCAAAGCCTTGCGAAAGAAAAATCTCAAGGAGTGACTGTAGAACTTTTGTGTCGTGAAATTCACAAGAGGAAAGTGACAAAAATTAACGAATGTATTAGATTTCTCTGTTTTTTTTTTGGTACGATTACACCTGAAAATGTTTTGATCCTTTTTCAACGTTACATTAGGTAGTGGGACAAGTGACACTACTGCTCCATGGCGTTGAACAAACCAAGACCAGTGTATAAGCCCTCTCTAAAACATAATATTCAAGGATTACCCTACGAATTGCAAGAGAAGATCTACAAAGACGTTTGGCAAAGCCTTGCGAAAGAAAAATCTCAAAGGGTGACTGTAGAACTTTTGTGTCGTGAAATTCACAAGAGGCAAGTGACAAAAATCAACCAACGTGTCAGATTGCTCTGGGTCATGCCAATTTATGTACCATGGCGTTTAACAAACCAGTTTGGGTTGGAGACAAACCGAGACCAGTATATAAACCCTCTCTGAAACATAATATTCAAGGATTACCACACGAATTGCAAGAGAAGATCTACAAGGACGTTTGGCAAAGCCTTGCTAAAGAAAAATCTCAATGGGTGACTGTAGAACTTTTGTGTCGTGAAATTCACAAGAGGAAAGTGACAAAAATTAACCAACGTGTTAGATTTCTCTGGATCAAGGGTATTTATTTGCTCCGTTTCCAATTTAGTACGTTTACATCTGAAGATACTTTGATCCTTCTTAACCGTTACCCTGAATGGCAGTGGAACGAAATTACACGTTATATTAATCACTTTCGCTTTTTGAGCAAATTTAATTCTGTGTTTAATTCTGGGTTGAATCTACACTGATGATCTTCGACCTAAAGCAGTATAAAAGAGAACAACCATGCCACAACCTTTATCAGTTGTGATCCAACAGATTCCGTGGAAGGATATCAATGAGAAGATTCACACGGTGAAAGATTACGAACACTTATTGCAAGAACTGTACCCTATGAATTGGGGTCGACGTGTAGTGTGTGTTTTAGTGACTTGCTTTCTGGGATTTCGTTTACCTGCCGATTCGTTGTGGACACTTTACGAACACTACCTATCAAAAAAATAAGACAGTATGGTGACTCCTTTAAATGCCCACGAGAGACTTATTCTGTTCAAAGCCTTACGCTTTCATCTGGATACGTCTCGACCTTTCCAAGAAAAAAAGATTCGTCAACTTTTACGTACAGAAGTAGTGTATGAAGATGTGTGTGTAGCTTGTGATTTACACCCTCATTGGACAGATGTACGTGACTGGAAAAGTTGGGATTTTGAGGCTTGGACAAACGAAGCATCCCAGTATGCCCAAGCGTTGTGTTCCTAAAATTCATCGTCGTGTGAAAAAAGTCACTTTTAAACCTGTGTTAGTGACAGTACCAGAAGAAGAGAAAGAATCTGTCACCCAGGACAATCCTTCTGTTCAAGACAGAACTGTCATGGACATTCCCCCACAAAGACCCTTTCGAGAAGACACCTATGTGACTATACCTCATGTAGAGGAGACTATAAGAACATTACACACTACCTCTAGGACACCTTCGTTACCCAAACCACGTTGTACAGTGACTTGTTTATATTCCATTTTGATCGTTTGCCTATGTATTTTATTCCTGTATTTATCCATTTGGCTTTTATGTTTTCGTATTGTTCAAATTTAAACATGCATTGAAATAAACGTGTCTTGAAAAAAAGTATAAAAACCTCTTGTCTTGTCTGTTTTTGTGCCAATACTGTCATACCTTACACGACTATGGCTCACTCTACTCTTTCTACTACTCCTTCCTCCTCCTCCACATTCAAAGTCATTGACGAACACTTAGATCATGCTAGTTGGGAAGCCTTGTATCTTCGTCATCCTTTTAACATGTTAATTGCTGGACCGAGCGGTTCAGGCAAAACCGAATTTGTCAAACGTTTGATCGAACATAAACATCATTTGATCGATCGTCCACCTCAACGCATCGTGTGGTGTTACAAAGAGTGGCAATCGTCATACAGCCTCTTGCAAGAAAGTCAAGGTGATTCCATTGTGTTTGTAGCAGGCATTCCTAAAGAAGACGAGGGGATCGTGTCTGACCCTAGTCAAACTCATTGGGTCATTTTTGACGACATGTTAGGAGAAGACGAAGAAGAAATTAAACTGTGGTTTACACGTAAAGGGCATCATCGTAATGCCAGTGTCATTTACATTACACAAAATTTATTTCAACAAAGTAAAGCCCATCGTACCATTAGTCTCAATGCTCATTACGTGGTCTTGTTTAAAAGTCCTCGAGATAAATCACAAGTGCAAGTCTTAGCCAAACAGTTAGGAACACCTTGGCTGACTCATGCGTACGATGATGCCACTCAAACACCACACGCCTATTTACTCGTGGATTTAAAACCCACTACCCCTGATTATTTACGATTTCGTACCGATTTGTTTCACGACTGGTGCCAAGACGGAGGACCTGTTGTGTACACGTCCTCGTCGTCGACATAACCATACGAAGCACTAAAAAAAATCTATAAAAACCTTGGGTCACTTTGACCTGGTCTCATACAGCGTCAACATGACGTCCCTTCAGTCTCATCTTCCCATCAAATTGATTCGTGCCTTGTACGGTATCAGTCGCGAAAAAAATCCACAAAGACGTGCTCACGTCTTAGAAGCCAGTCTCAAAGAAGTCTTACGATGGTTTACGGTGACAGCACGTCAAATACTGCAAGGCATCATTCACATTCCACATCAAACTAAACGCTTTTTTGACAGAAACAAAGTAGCCTTGACGCAACTGGCCAATCCTCGCATCGACACTCAAATCAAAAAGCAAATCATATTGAAACCTGGAGGTAGTGGTTCTCTAGGAGGTGTCATCATTCGTACCCTTTTAAAATGGGATCCCAATACTCCCAAAGTTCACCCCAAGAAGAAAACAAAAAAAACCAAACGAACCCCTAAGAAAAAGAACAAGGGTGGCAAGACCAAAGCACAGAAAAAGAAAAGTCCACAGAAAAAAGCGGGCACCCGCAAAAGAGGCACTTCGGCCAGGACGCAACCTTACCTGCGTCAATCACGACCTGTAAGAAAAGATCTACAAGGACGTTTGGTAGGGACTACGTTGCCAGTAGCCTCAGGTGCTTCCACTTCTCCGTTGCGGGTGATGCCAGTCAAACCCAATTTGACACCCGTGTTTCCTAATTTGATGAAACATTGGAAATCTGCGTCTCCCAAAACGTCTCCTCCACCGGTGACACCCTCGTCCACATTAGCGGAAGTAGCAGCGACTCACAAAGTACCAGCCCCCAAAGTCAAAGTCCAAGAAAGATCTGGCATGTTAAAGAGTTTACTAGATTTGTCCAAACAAGAACTGTCCCGATTGAGTCCATTGCGAACTCCTTCACGACATGTGTTACCTGCCATGAAGTTGATACGACGCAAAGATAATCAGTGGCGACGCATTCCAGTATAAAAATGACTTGAGGACAACAACAACAGGAATCAATATTTTTCTGTACCACTGCTGAACACTCAAGAATGTCTCCTCAAAAACGTACACACCATAACCCTCGACATTCTGCTACCCAAAAAAGAAAAGGAAAAAGACAATTTCGTCATCCCGCCAAAAGCTTTAAAACCAAACATCGACGTCCTTCCCTCCAAAGACGTAGTCTTTTAAAGAAAAAGAAGAGTCACCAAAAAGGAGGATCCTTTGGTAATTTTGTGAAAGACATTGTTACCATTTTGACGAAGCGCTAGTTCCCAAAAAAGTAGATAAAAGAGAGTGTGTACCAAGTCATTGACGTTAGTGATATTGTGGAACGAACAAGTAAAGATGTCACCTCGCAGAAAACATTCTTCTTCACCTCACCAAGGAAAGAAAAGGAAAGGACGTTTAGCCAAACATCGACACGTTCGTCGTCCAAAGACCCAAAAGAAAATATCCGTCCGTCAAAAGAAAAAGATGTTGGTGCAACGTGGAGGATTTTTTGTTCCTATTCATCAACTGTTGGCACAACAAAAAAGATAAAAGGGTGTGTGTTCCAAGTCATGGACGTCAGTGGTATTGTGGAACGAGCAAGCAAAGATGTCACCTCGCACAAAACATTCTTCTTCACCCCCCAAAGGAAAGAAAAAGAAAGGACTACCTCCTCGTTTAGTCAAACACGGAGACGTGTTGTCTGTCCTGTCCAAAACCTCTCCACTCATGCGAAAACAAATCATTAAAACGGCTTCCAAAGATGTCATCGATACCGTGTGCGAATGTTGTTTGAATGTCTTGAAAGGCACGATACCTTTGTCTTCACACCAGAAAAAATGCTTAGCCAAACATCGACACGTTCTTCGTCAAATGGTTCAAAAGAAAATACCCGTCCGTCAAAAGAAAAAAATGTTGGTGCAACGAGGAGGATTTTTACCCTTTCTTCTTCCTGTGTTGGGAGGATTAGCGAAATCCGGTATCCTATCCAGCATATTACCAGGTTTTTTACAAGGGATGACACAAGGGATGTCCCCAGGGATGCACCAAGGAATGTCCCCAAGGTATGGGTAGCAATATGTATGATCCTTCCAGAAGATAAAAGGGATCCATGAAGCACCACGATCTCAGACGTAACCTTTGGAAGCCCATGGAAGGACGAAAACTGACTTTAGTTCCTTACAAACGATGGATGGAATACCATCGTTGGCAAGAACAACGTACCCCCCATTTACCACCCAATCCTGATTTGAACGAGATGTCCCAATTACAACACGAATTGCAATCCTTGATGCATCGCCACGATTTGTCCGAAACCGAAAAATCGCAAAAGTACGATCAACTCTTGAAACGACTGCAACTCTTTCATCGAAAAGCTGTGGAACAAACAGCTCTACCTACTCTGTCCGACTTGAAGGCTCTAATGAATAACCCGTCACCCTCACCCTCTACAGTGGTTAAAACAGACGTTACCCCACCAGTACCCAAGGGAGAAGAAGAACCCCATGATCTCTTTCAAACACCCACTACTACTCCCATTCCGAGTAAGATTGCCGCTTCCTTGTTAACCCCTTCTCCCACACCCCCACGAGAAGAACTCAAAACTTGGGTTAAAAAGATGATGGCTACTCCTGCTTCGACAGAAGTGAAAAAGAAAGAAAGGAAACCAGAAGTGAGAAAAGAAAAGAAGACCAAAGCTATCTCATTACCTCCGCCACCACTACCACCACCACCAGTACCCTCGACGTCGACTCCTGTGGCACATCGGACACGTAAAACCGTTTCCAAACAACCCCCATTTCGTCCCACCCAAAGCAATATCCTCGAAGAGTGGGTTACTTATTAACCTAAACCATGGAGAAAGTCTTAGCCAGCATTTACTACGATCCATCTCACCCTGCAGGTTACGGAGGCATTCAGAAATTGTATCGTGCTGCCAAAACTCGCTTGAAAAAGCTTCGTTTACCTGCAGTACAACGATGGTTACAAGAACAAGCGACGTACACTTTACACAAACCCATTCGACGAAAATTTCACAGAAGTCGCACTCAAGTGGAAGGCATCGATCATCAATGGCAAGCCGATTTAGCCGATGTCTCTCATTTAGCCACTTACAATCGTGGCTACAAATATTTGTTTTGTGTCATCGACGTCTTTTCTAAATTTGCCTGGGTCGTACCGTTGACATCCAAATCGAGCGGAGAGTTAGTACGAGCTTTGCAACTGGTGTTGAAACAAAGTGGTCGTCACCCACTTCGATGGCAAACCGACAAAGGCACCGAATTTCTGAACCAAGCTTTTCAACGAGAATTAAAGAAACGTGACATTCATTTTTTCACCACCGAAAATCCTGAAACCAAAGCCAGTATCGTGGAACGTTTTCAACGTACCTTGAAAGAACGCATGTGGAAATATTTTACGCATCAACACACTCTCAAGTACATCGACGTCTTACCGCACTTAGTTCAAGCCTACAATCAATCTTACCATAGAAGCATTGGACGTGCCCCACAAGAGGTGACACCTGACAATGAAGTGACTGTTTTTGAGCGTCTGTTTGGTACGTCCCGGACGAGGGCTGTCCCCAAGAAAGGTAGAGAAGTGTTAACCCCGGGAGATTGGGTACGCATTGGTAAAACCAAACGCACTTTCGACAAAGGTTACTTACCCAACTGGACCACCGAATTGTTTCGTGTGACTGGACGAGTGCGCGATCGTCATCCTACCGTCTATAAATTGGAAGACATGAACGGAGAAGTATTAAAAGGAACGTTTTACTTGCCTGAGTTACAACGTGTCACCAAAAAAGAAGACGACGTGTACGACATTGAAAGCATTCTCGAACGAAGAACTCGTAAAGTAGGAAAACGTCGTGTCAAAGAAGTCAAAGTACGTTGGAAAGGATATCCTCCTAGTTTTGATTCTTGGATTGACGCATCGCAAGTCATCGACTATAAAAAGAAGTAACCATCATGCCCTTCAATACAGCTTCAGCAACCACAGTGACTAGTCCTTCACCCACTTCTTCTCTGCAAGATTTACAAAAGCAACCCTTGTGGGTGTGGTGTGGAGAACGTGTCCCTAAAACCCAAATCGTCTTTTTCTGTCAAATCTTTGTGGTGTATTGTGTCATCGGTGCAGCCATTGCTAATTTGAGTTTGCAACAAGGAGACAAACAATTGTGGACTATTTTACTCAGCAGTTGCATCGGGTATCTTCTTCCTAATCCTTCCCTGAAATGCTCTTACAACGGGAACAACAGTAACAATATTGGGAGCCTTGCGTCCAACGTGAGTCATTCTCCTGACAGTCACCCTTCCAATCGCAATCCTCTTTTAGACACTCCTTTAACCACGAGTGACTCCTCGGACAGAACAACATTGGAATTATGAACAACACTATTAACCAATTTTACTTAACGTTACCCAGTGACAGTTCCATGGAGGTGTTTCCGAACAACACGTTGTGCTGTTACACGGCTAAATTACCTCAAGCCATGCATTTGAATGAAGATGCTCATTGGGAAGTGGCTTTAGTGGAAATGATACACCCGACACAAATCAAAAACATCGTCGAAAATCAAAACACTTTTACAGTAGAAGTGTTTGACGAGCAATTGCAACAAGCCTTAGACGTACGAGCCATCACTGGCATTGACACCAAGAAATCAGATGGATTCAGAACTAAAACCCTGTCCACTCATGTGATCAGCATTCCTCCAGGCTATTATTTTAGCGGTCAACATTTAGTGACTACACTTGCTACCAGGTTCAATGCTGTGTTTGGTAAAGCCATGGACAAACTATCCCCCAGAAAAAGTGTTACCTTTGAGTACTATCAAGTGGCTCGTCGTCTCATGATCAAATTTTCAGAGGATAAAATGATAGGCATTACTTTTTGTCCTGAATTGTATGCTATATTAGGTGGAGACACCGAGTTGCTCAAGAAGAGAAATGAAAAAACACAACTCATAGACGGTAACTCGGATGTTGCGAAATATTTTAAATTCCCTGTAGAAATGAACCAAGGACTCAACTTGATGTTTGTGTACTCCGATGTGGTGGAGTACAACGTGGTAGGACACACCTCTGTACCGTTACTGCGTGTCATTCCTTTCAAAGTGGATTCTGTCGTCGCCGCTGACGAGGAAGGTGGAAATACCTATCACGTTCACCGTCATCATCATCGCTGTATAATTTAATAGGCAAAACCTAAAACATCAACACAGAAAATTTAACTCAACCACCGCTATGCATCTCAATAGACGAAGTTGCCAAACTGGAAATATTAAGTAGAACTTTCATCACCAACAATCACAAGAGTAAATTGGGAGAATGATTGGAGTAGGAGATGTGTGTGTGCGGCTAGACCTGGGAGATGTCAGCATTAACCAGGTGCAATTTGAAGTTTTAAAAACAGCCCTTCTCAGGGCTACCCAAATAACTAGAAAAGAAATACTATGTCAATTGCCAAAGGGTATGAGAGAGGAGTAGTGTGATTATAAACACTAACTCTATTTAGATGGTATATGGTGTGATTTTGGATAGTAAATAATTGGGTGTGTTTTGGCTGCTTCCCCGTGTGTTTGGTTAGTATAGGGTGTGATTTTGGATAGTAAATAATTGGGTGTGTTTTGGCTGCTTCCCCGTGTGTTTGGTTAGTATAGGGTGTGATTTTGGATAGTAAATAATTGGGTGTGTTTTGGCTGCTTCCCCGTGTGTGGTTAGTATATAATATGAAAAGTGAATATAGGGGGGTGTTTTAGTAATGTTAGGGATAATGTAAGCTTTTTTGGATCTAGGGGTGTTTTCCATCACGTCCGCGTGTTTTGGTAATGATAGGGATAATGTAAGTTTTTTTGGATCTAGGGGGGTGTTTTCCATCACGTCCGTGCTTAAGATATATATACGCAATCGTCAGTCCTTGGAGTCATTCAATTTTGAACACATCAAGATGAATTTCGACTTGTTCATCCAACTCCGAGACAGCTGGTTTGGGATCCTTGATGCAGAATATGAAGTGGAAAGACTTGAGGAAGAATTTCAGAGTAACCATGGCTTTGTAAGCCAACTTAAAATAGCAAGAGATTTTTTGGAAGGTATGATAGAGGAGGAAGACCAGAAATTAAGAAGACGTATTAAAAGAAAATATATAAGAATAGGGGACTTGAAGCAGGCCCTTGATCATGTCATCAAAGTCAGGTGTTTTCTAGAAGAAACATTACATCTGATAGAGTGGGAATATGTGCAGTGGGGCCTAGACAGACTAAAGAAAGCCGAAGCAATGATGAGAAAGGTAATGGAAGAACAGGTGATCCAGATTAAAGAAAACTGGTCCAAGGAGAGAAAGGATAAAAAGAACAAAAAGACAAAAGAGGACTTTGATCTACTCAATCTAAGATGGATGAGAGTTCAGGAAAAGTTTAGAGCTATGGGACATCCCGATTGGATTCCCGAGGAAGAAAAGAAGAAGAAGAAAACGGGAATCATTGGTAAAATGAAAAGGTGGTGGAACAACAGCAGAAAATAAAAGAAGAAGTATCCAAAGGTCCTTTTCAGGACCACTCATTTGCCTCGAAAAGATAGTAGCTTTCATTGCCGCCATTTTTTTATTTTTTATTTTATTTTTTTATTTTTTTTCCCATGTTATATTTCCCTTGACGCTATATAGACCCACCCTGTTCCATTTCCCTTGACGCTATATCGACCCCAACTAGTTTCCCATGTTAAATTTCCCTTGACGCTATAGTGCCGCCGATGCTTTGACGCTATAGTGCCCCAAGCCCTTTTTGACTGGATTTTCCCTTGACGCTATAAATCTTGACGCTATAGTGCCCCACGCCCTTTTTGACTGGATTTTCCCTTGACGCTACGGTGCCCCCTATTACTACTAACGTACACTTGGAGTGAGACCCATCGTCATCGCTTATTCATGTGTTCAATCGTTTCCAGCTTAAGCGAAAGAAATCTTGACAACAAACTCGCACATTAAAGTACCTGACATGAAACTACCTCGTCAGATATCTTAAAGTTCGGTAAGCACGGTGTTAAATGAATGTTGGAAAAGCTACATAATGGTCATATCACGACGTATTCCAAAAGCTACCCATAGTACTACAGTCCCGAGTGGTCAAGTGGTCCAAAGCGCTCACAGATACGAACCACTGCCATGTCACCTCTGTCTGCGTGGATTCAAGTGTCGGGTTCGGCCAATGTAGGTAAGTGAGGAAACTTGCCAGTAGCTTCTAGTGGGTCGATGGTTCTTTATGGATTTTTCTCCGATTCTTCCTCCACCATGCAGCGCCAATCTTGTGCTTAAAAATGACGTTAGACTCTACAACAGCAACCTATGGTCGTATCACGTCATATTTCAAAGCTGCATATGGTCATATCAAGCTATTTTATATCACGACATATTCCAAAGTAACCTATGGTAATTTTAATGGCCCACATATTACAAAAGCTACCGATGGTCATACTACTACATATTTACAAAAGCTACCGATAGTCATACTACTACATATTACAAAAGCTACCGATGGTCATACTACTACATATTACAAAAGCTACCGATGGTCATACTACTACATATTACAAAAGCTACCGAAGGTCATACTACTACATATTACAAAAGCTACCGATGGTCATACTACTACATATTACAAAAGCTACCGGTGGTCATACTACTACATATTACAAAAGCTACCGATGGTCATACTACTACATATTACAAAAGCTACCGATGGTCATACTACTACATATTACAAAAGCTACCGATGGTCATACTACTACATATTACAAAAGCTACATATGGTCATCTAAAGACATATTCTAAATCTACCTGTGGTCATATCACGACATATTCCAAAAGTAATTTCATATCACAACATATTCCAAAAGCTACCAATGGTGATATTATGAGATATTTCATGAGACAATTGCTTTCATCTCTCTCGGTCTATTGAGTTTACATGTTAAATTACGTGTATTATCTTGCTATCAGATTTATCAAAGTGAGGAGTCGTGCAAGAATTTTTTTTTAGTAAACTATAAAACTGTATTCATATATATATATATATATATATATATATATATATATATATATATATATATATATATATATATATATATATATATATATATATATGATATGATCAGCTTCAATGAGAAAACTTCAACCGTTGTAATATCATTTATGTTGTTAGAGCTTAACACAGATCCCTTCTCTTGACATAGCGAACTGAAAAAATAAGTATTCAACATAAGCAAAAGGGGCCTTTCTGGGGATGCAACTGTGCGGGGCACTGCAGGGGATAAAAGTTGGTCCAATAAGAACGTTGTAGCTGAAACTTCCAGTTTAACATGTTAAGTCAAATTGTTGGTGATGAAAGTTCTACTTAATATTTCCAGTTTGGCAACTTCGTCTATTGAGATGCATAGCGGTGGTTGAGTTAAATTTTCTGTGTTGATGTTTTAGGTTTTGCCTATTAAATTATACAGCGATGATTGAAAAGTTCAGTTTATATGTCGACCTTTATACATTTCAATTTTCCGTTATACAGCAGTGGTTAAAATTTCAATGTTGTATGTCGAGAATTCTATTTTTACACGTTGAGACGATTGTTTAAAACAGCATGTTCATCTGATGCGGTTTTAGATTTTCATTGTTCAACCAAGCAGCGTTTTGGTTGAATGTTTCATTTCTTATATTAAGAAACTCCCATAAGTATGGAAGACCTTCTTTAATATATACTCACGTATTTATCCTTGTTCCCGTTTGATCCTGTATGGCGTTGATTACATTACATGGACTTTGCAATGCTGTCGAGGGATATTTATCTTTTCTATGATCTGGCCTAATGACTGTCTACCGTCGCCAAAAAAAATCCACACTGCCTAAACAAGTTTTTCAATGACTTTTATATTTCGTTTTGGTTTCTTTAAAAAATTTGTATCTGAAATCCTTATAATTGGAGGATGATTTCAGGGTGGTTTTTTTGTTGCATTGCTCTCATATTCTGGAATATTTTGTCTGTATTATTACAACCTGATCACTTCGGTGGCCTAAGAAATTTGAGCGTCCGTCTCGGATACGGGAGGTCGCGGGTTCGATACTCGGCAGAGTTATACCAAATACTTATACAAAAGTGCCAGTGATACTAGCAGTGGCCTCGCTTGGTACTCGGCATTAAGAGGTTAGTGTTAAGGCTGGTAGATCTGGTGTCAGTATAATGTTATAGGGTGGCACACATCTGTCAATTTATCCCATAAGGGTTAGTTATACCATGTAACTATTATCAATCACTGAAAAATATCATTAAACTCGAGACAAGAACAACATCAAGAGCAAATAAAACTAAGAGATTTGGTCTATTGTAATCTTTTGTTGATTTTGCAGAATGTTTCTTGATTACATAAAAGTTACTTGCATACTTAATAGTCACAGATGATTTAAATAATATACCTAAATCGTATAATGGCATATTCGTATATTCATTGGGTATAAAGGTCTGTAGGAGTAACATGCATGTAAACTCCTTGCTTGGCAGTGCTTTGAGCGTGTGTTTCTGTAAGAATTCAATAGGATATATAGGCTTTAAAACTCCACAGGTTTAGTGCAACAATTTCAAGGCAATAATTTGCTAGATATTGGTTACCGAAGTCTGAAAGAAATGTATGTTTATTTAACTGATTTATTGAAGTAATTTATGGTGTTTTCCCTGCGAGTTGAGTTGTAATGATGTGAAACATCTGTAACTCCGTTTTTATGTGGCATAACTTTTCAGTTGTGATGAGACATCCTTCACGTTCTAGATTAAATGTTGATAAAAAAAAATTAAAAAAAATTATGTATGGATCACATTTATAGGGTATTTATACCAAGCCAAAAGAATGTCCCCCCGCCCCCCAATGTTGTTCAAATATTCTATTTCTACTTATATCTCAGAATATAACAGTTTTTGCACTAGGCACAATATCTATGTTCACTTCATTCAGACACATCATTCAACAGCCTGAATATCACATTACATTCCCAAAACAAATGCACTATTGTGTCAGGGACATTTGTTTTGCAAAAGGTACATTTATCAGTACCAGACAATTTTATTTTACACCGAATGAATAAACTAATGAAATTCTATGAATATCTCGAAATTGAAGTCATTGTATTCTTGAGTTTCTTGTTACTTGAAAAGCTTTAGCATATATTTTAAGCCATTATTCCGTATTCAAGCTAAAATTTATCCTTCCATTAATTGTCCTTAATATCTTTTTCTTAAAAAAGGATTTGTAATAGTCTTGACATCCTTTATTATTATAAAATACAATGTTTAAAGGGAAAGGAATAACTGGTCTGAGAAGTTTTCTTAAATCTAAATGTAGCTTTTTACATCAACACTTTACATCTTTAATTATACCTTGAAAAGTAGGGAAATTTGTATTAAGATCATATTTACTTTTATCAAAATCAATGATAGTTCCTAATTTGTAAGAATATCACCAATATATAACACATTATGTTCAAATCAAATCCCGTAGAAAATTGGTACCTTGTTACCCTTATAAGAGAGTTTACCGATAAACCTTTTTCCTAAGATCCTCTATTATCCGGGTATATTTTTTAAAATCTCTATTAATAGTTTTCATGCCAGGAAAAGAGCGTCTTTAAATGCTTGCAAAGTAATAATTCAATAGATGACTCTAACCTAATGTATTTTTGAGAGGAAACTGAGAGATATGTTTAGTGAGGAAATTAATGATTTATTTTAATTAAGCTAACGGACAATGAAACTTGTAAAGCAACATGCAAACAAACACCCATGATAGCCTAATAAATAGATACTTGCATTGTTTGGATCATTAGACGATTAGCAAAATCTTCTGATTTAGATTGTCTTCAGTTTAGAAATTTTAGTTTATTCTTCACTTGAGTAAACTTTTACAAGAATATTCTCTAGATTATTTAAAGTCTGGGTAACGAAATGAGTTCTCTCAACTAATCTTTCAAGCAATTCGGTGTCTTTTCACTGTTTAATTTAATTCTTCAGTTGTAGCAATGATTCTTTAAGGTTGTATTGTGTTATTTTTATTATGCTTCATTAGTATCAAATAACTTGAACTGATAGTGACTTTCCTGTAAACCGGAGAATTGTTGAGTATTGCTCCTCCAATATTTGCCCTCAGTATAGTCACTGAACATATATGGATAACAAATTCTGCCAGTTTATATTTTCACCTCCTTTTTAAATTGGTGTTACATTTTCGATTTTGTTTTTTCAATTATAAAAACATTGTTCCTCTCAGGATAGCTATTCGTGTTCCTTTGGCATTGTAATTATTAGGCTGAGATCCTATTTTAAATTCTAATGAGTAAACAGTAAGATTGTCTATCATTACCAACAAACTAAATATGAGTCCGTCAAGTTTTATTTATCCATTTAATATGTAAGATGATGCAAATATTATGCTGAGTTTAAATCAAATCTTCTGCTGTCTGTTTTTGCAGTACCCTTTGCATCTTTCTTTATATTGTAACCGCATTAGTATCGCCCATTCTTAAGTTAATATTTAAATACTTATGATATCAATGACAAATCGTAAAGTAATATACATTCCTGTGTTAGATATTGTTAAGTTTTTTGTGTGTGTTCCGCCTCTTCTTTGACTGTTCTAAATCAAGTTCCGAATATATCAATGTAGTCATTGGATATAGAAGATATTAAGAATAGCATGTAGGTGAACTGCTTGCTGGACGGTGTTTTGAGAGTATGTTTCATTGATAGTTCATTAGGATGTATACGGTTTAAAACTCTATGGTATTTACGCATTAATTTCAGTGCTATAATGATCTGATTATCTCACATCTGCTAGATACTCAGAATTGAAACCTGAAATAAACAAACCTCACTTTAATTGATTTATTGAAGTAATGTATGTTGGTTTGTTTCAGATGGGAGTTGTAACGATGTGATGTGGCCTAGCACCTGACACCTGAGTTATTAATACGAGTTACTACTTAGTGCATGAGAATACAATGCAATATGTTGGTTTAAGAGTGTTTTGTCATCAACGGATACGTGATAAATATATTAACTTGAAAAGAGAAATAAATCATATAGATGTTTTACAGTAATATTACAAAACGTAACAACAGAGTAGCTCCTGAAACTCCAGTCATAGAAACGAAATATGAATTTGATGGGGGAATTTGATCTCTTGCGATTCCAGAAACAAGCAAATGTTTAAATATTATGTGAGACTGAAGTTTCGCAAAACATTATACATGACGACTTAAAATTATTTTATGTCATCCGTCCTTTTCTTGCTAGTTGCATCAATTGTAGGTCAAAGTCGTGATCGAACGTGAATAAGATCATGAGCAGATGCCAGCAATGTTTATACAAATTATGTATTTGTCATATTTATAGGGATGCAAAGATGGCACACACACACACACACACACACACACACACTCTCTCTCTCTCTCTCTCTCTCTCTCTCTCTCTCTCTCTTAACGGTGGAATGGTCACCAATTTTACTTATATCCTCATTTTAGAGAAAGCTTCCAGTGAAACCACTGTAGCTCATCCCACTCTTCTATTCAAAGAAATGCATTCGCATTTTAACAGGTCTATAAATAATTCAAGCTACGTCTTTTAAAGCACACTGATGTAAGACAGCAAACCGCACTAGGTGCGTCTGTGGGTGGATAAATTTGAAAGGTAAAATGAAAGCAAGTAATCTTCTTTTCTTACTGCTGGTGAAGGCCAGTTGAAGTATTTCAAATTGTTCCGAGGCATCATGTCACTGCAATCCAATAATCCAAATTGGAACAGAATCGTCAGTTAACTCTGAGCAGAAACATATTGTCACTGTGACATCCCATTTACAAGTTGATCAGGTCAAGCAAATATTTGAGAACGTGTCCAGTGTTCTCTTGGACAACCAAGATGTCCGTTTCCAGAACCGTCTTAAACTTTTGGATCTTGACTCTAAACCAACTGATTGTCAGGACTTGCAGCTGATGGGGTCTGCAAGATCGGGAGTCTACAAAATCTTTCCAACTGGAACTTCTGGTTTCTTTGTGCGGTGCGACCAGGAGACAGAGGATGGCGGTTGGACAGTTTTCCAAAGACGGACTGACGGGAAAGAAGATTTTTATCGTGGATGGTTTGACTACCAAATAGGATTTGGTAATCTGGACGGAGAATTTTGGTTAGGCAACCAGCAACTTCACATGATAACTTCGCAAGGATGGTATGAACTTCGGGTCGATATGATTCTAATTAATGGGAGCCGTGTCTTTGCCAAATACAATGTATTTTATGTGAAAGGGATCGATGAATATTATCGTATTTTTGTCGATGGTTATTCTGGCACAGCCGGTGATAGTTTAAGTATTCGTCATTCTGGACAGAAGTTTTCAACAAAGGACAGAGACAACGATATTTATGATCTTGCTAATTGCGCTACGGCGTATCACGGTGCTTACGGATCCACGGAATATGCTAAAGGTCTAACTTGGTCTACTTCGACTGGGTATTATCAAAGTGTTTCTGGAACTGAAATGAAAGTTCGCCGCTGGTTGCATAAGAAAAGAGAATAAGCAAGTCTGTATGAAATTTAACGAACTTTTATTCGCTTGGAACTGTGATGGATTTAAATGACTCTTTACGGCTGAATGAGGGAAAAAAACCTGACATGATCTTGTAAGCATTTGTTACATTCTAATACTAGGGCTACAAACTGACGATGCAAAATCTCTATATATTCCAAAAACTATATCCTTTTGCATCGAAACGATAATTTTATTAGTAAGATTTGTTTGCAAATACAATACAAAGAAGTAAGAGAATTGTTGTTTTCCTATACATAGAAGGAAAAATTAGCCATATGGTATTATGATCTTCTATGAGCTATGAGAGTATTCGTTGTCGATAAGACATCCTTCACACACACACACACACACACACACACACACACACATATATATATACATACATACATACATACATACATACATACATACATACATACATACATACCAACAGTTTTATGGATCTTAGATCCGAAATTTCACCAAACTCTATTCACGCTTAGTTCGCTAAGCAAAGTTTAGTGTAGCAGAATAACAATGAAATTTTGCAGTCTTATAAACTCACATGACAGTAACATGACGTTTTTATCAGTGCATTTGCAATTCGTTTCATATTTTCCAGTGTACATATATATCTGATAAAATAATAAGTGTTAGAAGGTTATTTGCTATGCGTTGATATTGAAATAATTGACCAATAGTCAACAAATGTCTAGTACGTTTTAACCTTTCAAAGACCAGTCAGGTTTTCTTCAACAAATTAAACCCATTTTTTCAGGAGTATGAGTTTCAAAATAAGTTTCTTTACTTTGTAGACCACATAAACACAATTGTCTGACATTTTCTAACTCTTTTAGCTTTTGGAAACAAATTGATAATATCTGTTTACATACATTGAACATGAGGAATGTTTTGAGGTCTATCAAATACAATCTAGATCTGAAAATATTAAAAAGAATATATTTTACTTACATACGCCTTGCCCCGGAGTATGCTGATATAATGTGAAATAACTACTCTGCCACCGACTCATGAAGACTTGAAACAGTGCAAATTGAAGCTGGAAAAAGTATAACTGGACCTACCTTTGACGCTTCTGATAACAATATTTACAGAGAAACTGGTTGGCTCCCGTTTGTAGAAAGAGGAAAATTTCATAACTTTGTACCTTTCACAAATTTGGGTATGGTTCTTCTCCCTCGTGCTTCCAATATATTGTATCTCCGTTAGTTGGACACTTAACACAATATAATTTTGAGAAATATAAATAATTTTCAACAGATTAGAAGTCCGTAGAAATTCATTTATATCTTTTACATTAAATGTTAGGAACACTCTGCCAGTTCCAGTAAACAAGGAACAGATTATCGAACATGTAAACGTACAATTTGACCTTCACATACTCATGTCTCACTATATTGTTATACAGGTAAACGGAAATGATCAATAATTCGCATAAGGGTAAGACACAACTGCAGATTTAAATAATGATTCATTTTCAAATGTTTTTACTGATAGCCCATTTATTCCAGTAAGACATATTACCTACTGGTATGACTTTATACCAGTACCCACCATGGAATCCTTGAATAGTCCCCCACCATGGAATCCTTGAATAGTCCCCCACCATGGAATCCTTGAATAGTCCCCCACCTTCGCTCACTTAATCTTATTTAATAAGTTGTTATAAAAGTATTTTGAATGAATCTTTTAGTACCATGACTTTATTTAGATATTCATTTGTATTAATGCACTGTATTTCTAATCCAGGCATAAATATATACGTGTACTGTTAGTCATTGTCACTTCATTTACTTACTTCTGTCTTTGAGCGAGAGATGTTGCTAAGTAGCGAGAACTTGTAGTCTGACCCCATATGCTGTAAATATACCAACTACTTATCTTTAAGCCAAATTGTATTCAAGTCATCTTTGTAGGAGAATGCCTTTTTTACCAGGCCAAAGATAATTGGTCGTTCAGATAAAGGTATGCTGTTAAAAGTTTTTTAATGCGCAGAAAAGGTTTGTAACAACTACCACTATAACTACTGGAGGTAGAAATTGTTTCCAAATCTGTAGAACCTGTGGTGTATTATATTATCAAGATTAGAAGCAGCATTGTTAGACAAGCTATCCTAGATTAATGGTAATTTTAAACAGCAACAATGGAAACGTACATGTTTGGGAACCCTTAAAGTATATGAAAAACATTTGTATTTGTGTATGAATGATATAAGGGAGATAGCCTTATATGTCAGGAATATAATAAACCAATCCATTTGTTGTCATGTTACACTTACAAATGTTTCGGAAAATTTACTGACGTTTAATTAACAAATTCTTAATCATACTAATTTAATGAGATTTTTTAAACAGAATATGTTTATGTATCGCCGTATTAAAATAACTCTTGAATTGCTGAAGTGAGTTGACAAGACCAATGCACCGTATACTAGGTTTTGGACTCCTCATCATCACCCATTCATGGGTGAACACGTTTCCAGCTTAAGAAGAAAGGAAGCTGAGATGAAACTAGCGTGCTTACATTTTTACTTAAATTGTATAGGATTTAATTGTGTTCTGAATATAAACAATATTTATAATTTCACAATTTCTAAAATACATATGGGTCTTGTTTTATCTTCACATTTATAGGCAAAAGATATAAACGTATCCTTGAACAACACATGAATGGTTGTTCGACGATATCAACGCATACAATTTGACTCAACATGTGAAATTGGAATTCGTGACATATGACATGGAACTTCCAGCTAAATCATCGAATAAAGTTCAGTGACCGCATTGTAATAAGAAATAACATTTAAACTATTGACATATAAAAAAAAAATTGGCACAACAATTCCTTCCACATGTATTAGGACAGAATTTTTTGTAAACCTAATCAGATTGAAATTTTCTCTAAATTGTAATAAAAGTAATTTTTCATTTTCTACTAAAACATATTGAGATTGATTTTATTTAATTCTATATATTACACCTATATACCATTATAATAAATATTAGGTCCTTGTGAATTTTTAAAATAATGTATTGGAAAGTTTAATTGTTGTAGAACTTATATTTAATTGTACTTATATTCTTGATTATAGTAAAATACGACGTTCACTACCAACTTCATACTCAGTAATAGTTAATTCAGAAATAAAATACTCTTTAAATGATAGAGTGTAATATGTTGGCATTTTAGATTAAATTCAGTAAAATATATTTCTACTAAATGATTGCAGTAGTATTCTGAAATATTGAATTTTAGATTATTTTGCTATCGTGAACTTATTCGATATATAATTACCTGTGTTATATTCAAAAAGACAGAAATCGGACAAATATATGATGTTGGTAAGTAATGGAATATCGTAGTTTTACATGTATCTCTTATATCTGTAATTTAAGTTTATGTAGATTGATATTGGAATATAATGTTATATATTGAGTATTTCAATAAAGAGCCGTTTGGTCGGAACTCAAATGAAACTTGTGTCATTACAACATCCCTGGACCTCTTTCATTGCCAAATTCCCCCAAGATGTAGCCGTATCAACACGGTTATGAGTGACGCCTTTCTTTTTGAGAGAGCCTGAGCTCTTCTTCTCTCTTTCCGTCTTCTTCCCTCTAATCTTGGAAAACAGCATTGCTAAGAATTATGAAACAATATTTTCCATACATACGGCAGAAAAACTCATTCCATAAAACATGAATAAGCTGGAATTTTCGACCTATAAACCATTACAATTCAACCACCGCAATGTAATTCAAAAGTAGAAATCTACAAAACCCGACATAGGAAATGCAATTTTCAACCAGACTATGCAATTCACCAGATAAAATGTAAAACTCGACATGAAAAGTGGAATTTTCGACGCAAGCAATTATATTTAAAATGTGAATCTAGAATTTACAATATACTACATTGAAATGTTAACTCCATGCTGTGTAATTCAACCCATAAAAATGGAACATTGAATCACTGCTATGCAATTGAACAAATAAAACTGAAAAACTGAACATATAAACTACAACTTTCAACTCTAATAATTTTATTCAACTAGTGAAACTGCAATTCTCGACATGTGAGATGTACATTTCAAAATCTACTGTTAGGTTGGGCCAACTTTGGCCCCCCAACAGTGCCTCATCTCTATTTGTTGCCGCACATGTGCAACTGTGGGAGCTGTTGACTCACTTAAATACCATCGCACAGTTGAACCAAGAACAAAGTATTACTAAGTAACAGGATGCAATCAATCTAAATTAACTGGATTCTGCTTGCTGCATAATAATAATAATTCAAAATGAAGATTTATATGTCGTTGGATGAACACGTACCAAAGCAAGTAAGATAAAATTAAAAACATCTTTAGAACATTCTCCATCTAGAAAACAATTGAGTTGCATGAATTACCAACTATATATTGAGCACTATCACTAAACGACTAATAAAGATACTGACCGCCAGGTATAACATATCATGTATTGAAAATGGCATTAAGAACATGACTAAAACAATCGTTAGTACTTCGTTAATATAGTTTTGTAAAATTATAGCTTTGCTCAAAGACACATTTATGAGACAGAGCGAGATGAGTTTACAACAAAACGAGATTTTGTTTTATATATGTTGAACAGATATCAAACAGATAATATACATGAACGATTATTCGACATTTTACACTACAACATTAGTGAAAATAAATGAAAGGTTTAACAGGATTGACTTCTTAATACTTATTGCACATATAAATCAAGCGCTGGCTGTAGCAGTAGGGTCTCTCTCTCTCTCTCTCTCTCTCTCTCTCTCTCAGAATTTGATTTTTAACGTATCTTGAACAAATTTTTAGTCATAACGATACGATGTCTGCAGTGTGGCAGTTTATACTGATGTCTATCACGGGGGCTTCAGTGCATCATGATGCAGTCATATAACATGATATCCTACCCAGTCGCATTTTCCCTGACACCAGTCCGACCAGTCCTAACACGAACCTAGGCTATTAATGCTGAGTGCCTAGCAATGTTTAGTAGCTGTTAGCACCATTTTGCGATAAGTCTCTGGTATGATTCGGCTTGGGTTCGACGTCGCGACCGTCCGCATCCTAGGCTGACGCTTTGACCACTAGGCTACCGGAGCGGTCTAGGGGTAGGGGCACATATATAAACTGGATTGAATGCGAGGAATATCAATGAAATGTGAACAAAAATGCCGATATCAGTATGGAAAATAAAGAGTGTTATTTTTCGTCATAAAATTTAGAGTGTATTAAATGCATGAAAGGATCAATTAGATAAAACTGTAAAAATACAAGAGATAGATAAAGCCACTAGTCTGACGTGTGTTCGGTGAAATAGTGACCGGTAAATCTGAAAAATAATTTAATTCAAGGTATATTAAATATTTGAAAAGGTAGGCGCCGGTACGGATATTAAATACATCAAACCTGTTAGAAGAAATGAGATCGAAAAATAAATTTACTTAAGATAAATAGCCACCATAGGCAGAAATGTGGCGGGATAATATGTGGCGCCGTAGCTGGTCGAATCAAAATATTGCCATTAAAATTGTAATGTCATATGCTCAGAATTCCAATTTCAATTGTTGTATCAAAAATGATTGTCCATTGAAGTTCCATTTTCTAGGTCGTGATTTTAGATTGTTTCTGTTGAATTAAACAGTGGTGGTTGAGAATTATAATTTCTATGTCGATGTTTTAGATTGTATCATTTGAATCACATGTCGGTGATTAACATTTCAGTGTCAGACGTTGGGAATTCCCAATTTATATATTTGTTCAAAGAGTTTATGTTGAAAGTTCCATTTCATATATAGGGTGTTTAGATTTTTTCTTTTAATTACACAGCATTGGTTAACAAAGTCGATGTCCTATGTCGAGTGTTTATATTGTATCATCTGAAATACACGGCGGTTGTTCAAATTATCTGAGCAAGGATGGAACCGGTTTGATCCGGTTTGAATCGGTTTGTTTCGGTTACAATCGGTCACATGTCCAGAGTTTCAGTTAAATATGTTGCTTTTAGATTGTATCTGTTGAATTACACAGCGGTGATTGGACATTTTATTGTGCTTGTCAGAATTGCTATTTATATATGGTGAAATGATGCGTTGGTGTTAAAAGTAACATTACACAATGTCCGCTTTAACAATTCAAAATAATATTGAGTACTAAGAGACATCAATAGTGTATTCAGTTATGAGCCGCCATTATATTTCATGCATTTACAGTTTAAAACGTAGCATTTACAGGTTGAGAATTTCTATGGATTTCTTCGCTAGAAGTCGCTCTCGTGAACGAGCATTGTGTTGTTTTTTTTTTAAAAGGAGGTTGCTGCTCGTTGCAGATGAAATCAAAATATTCGCCATATGAAATGGAACTTTCATCAAAAACAGTTACATTCAACGTGTGAATTATGGATTTTCGACATATGATATTGAAATTTTAAACACCGCTGCGTAATTCAAAATATACACTGTTAAACGACGAAATAGGAAATATAATTTTTAACCTCCACTATATAATTCAACATATAACATCTTAAATCTCAATCTAGAAAACGGAACTTTAAGAACATGCAATTGGATCCAACACTTGATACTGGATTTCTCGACATGCGAGTCAGACATCGAAATTTCAACTGCACATTTATCATTGGACCAGCTTTTGTTTGCTTTGGCGCCTCAAACGAGAACACGGCTAGATATTGGCTCAAGCGGGTTCTGTGGTGCAACTGATAAGCTTTAGTCATCAGTTAAAAGTTGTACGTGTTGTTTATGGTGATTTCGAAGGTATAATTGTGCCAGAGTCAAAGTGTGAAAGCGACACTAACACTCAATAACTGCAATAAACGAGTGTTTGCCAGCCGTGTGAGATTATCTGATTTAATATCAAGGGAATTTCAAGGCGAAATCGACTCAACACATTTTAGTGTCATAGACGAGAAAGAAAAAAAAAACGGGGAAAAAAGCAAAAATCTAGAGTACTTGTTTGTTCATAGAATCAATATGAGACATAAGTCAATACTGAATGATTACCGATATTTTTAAAATATATTTCACTTGTTAGGTACAAATATCAATGCTAATGTAAGAGGAAAAGCAGCAGAAAAGGTTTGCCCACCTTTTTATAGAGCTCTCATTTTGGTAAAATAACAGTTATTTCATTGTGATGAAATCCTAGGTTTGTATCGTGTTTCAGAGGGTATACCCACCTTTTTATAAGCCCTTTTTTTTGGGTAAAATAACAGTTATTTTATAATTAATTCAAGGTGATAAAATACTCTGTTCCCGGGCCGAGTTTTTCATCGTGTTTCGCGATGAATTAACCGTTTATGCTATCTAAACCTATTCGATATCGTGTTCTAGAATCTGATAAATTTGTTAAAGTCCATATCGCTGCACCAAGTTTGATTAATATTTCTAAGTGTATGGTTATCAACCCCGTTAAACACTGCAAGGATATTACAATTATCTTGGATCACTTTAGGCACTTGAGTGTATCGTTGAGTGATATATATATATCACGTCTGTATTTCTATGGCGACAACTAGATCGGTGGGTTTCCACGTGTCCCAGAAATCATCAATGGGAGTTTCAGGAATTATGTTACGTGTTATCTCACATTGCACGTTTTCTGGTTGTAGTCTTATCGCTGATTTTAGCTCTGTTAATTCTTTGTCAAGTAAAAGATAGTTTGTATTTATTTCTTCATAATAATCAACATTAGTTTTTAGCCAACCATGAGGAGATTCTCCGACAAAAGGTGGTGATTGACCGTGATCGCCGAACATTATCACCGCGGTGTTTTTCTTTAGCAACCAACCAAGAAATGCTTTTAGCAGCTCTAATGGTATTGTATACGCTTCATCCCATATAGTTATCCTTGGAATATATTTGTCCTCATTTTATCAGGAGTCCGCTCAGTTCCATTGTATCGAAAGAAACTATGATACGTACAAGCGTTAACTTCTCTGGATTTCATCTCTCGTACAAGACGATGAGTTAAGGTTAACACGATCGTGTGAGCGGTTTTCCCAAATAAATCAATTACTCGTGTTGTTTTTCCACATCCTCCTGGACCATTCAAATACCCCGTTTTGTCTGGTTATCGGATGGTACATAGAAGGATATAATGATATACCATTGTGTAACGTTTCCTGTTTTATTCTCCAGGTCCCCCAATTTTCCTCTAACGTAGTATATTTTTCGATGAGTTTCCGGTATATTTTATCGAAATAAAATGAGTCTGTCGCGACTCTTACCGCGATGTCAGAGAATCTTTTTAACATCGAGAGTAAATTCATCGAGAAATAACATAGCATCGATGACCTTAAATGAGTATACTGCGGTGAATCTCCCTCGAAATATTCAACATTGTTCCGAATTTTTTCCTGTTGGATAAATAAGCGGTTCCCCTCTACCTAAATATCTCCTTCGCGGTTGTATCCGCGATGATAAAATCTAATTCAGCATCATCAAATATCAGTCGGGTACATCGCCATTTATGATCGTCTGATCCACACTGAATAAATTTTTCAATTATTATTTTTCCAAGAGCCTTCGCATCTTTTTCTAGATACCTATTTATGTCCCAGTCATTGCATTTTTCTGGCGTTGGTAACCACACATCAGTTTGTTTCCGATATGAAATTATCGCGGAGGAAACAGTCAACGAGGTGAACATATGTTTATCTAACAGGAACCTCAATAATGGTATCGGAGCCCATTTTGTCACCGAGAGATGTTTTCCAAACCACACATAAAATATCGGATGAAGACCAAAGGCGAATTTAAATGATGTTACTCTGGCAAATCCTGTCAAATCGAATTCCGGTAATTTCTCCGTTTATCGCTACTCTTGTCATCTCGTGTGTGGGATGACCAAATCGTGTAAAGTATTCACTGCACTCACTTTACCCAAGAAAACTCTCAGGATAACACGATGCCATATCAACACACATCATGTTTTGGAAATCAAATAAATCATATTTCATGTTCCATACCCCACCGTGATTATATTCTACGCAGCAAGCCTGAACATCTTCAAGAAAATCATATCAGGTCGGATTCCAAGAGATTTTCTCTTTGGCAAATTGCGCTGCGACCGACGGCACTGTAAAGCAATTTTGTGTAATTTCATCTGTGCGTGTTGTATACTTCAACGTGAGATTTTTCATATCCGTTTGAGTTCTTCTGTTCGATATAAGTCTCCGTTTGTCCTGACAGATTGGTCGTTTCCTTCTTGTTCATCGCTATTAAACAACCACACTGAAACAGGATCGGTTTTATTTATTTCGTAGATAATGTAAAAATATCATCAGAATAATATGTTACCATTCTATACGCTGGAAACACTCGCACAGCACTAATCCAAGCATGAGAATTGTGATTGTCAATTTCGATTGGAGATCCTCCTTTTTTTATAGTGACCAGACTCATGTAATATTTATCCGGTAATTGTTTTTATCGTTATTGGAATTGTTATTTTGTTTTCTAACTCGATAACATCACTTATTGAAGCTTCTGTTTGTTTAACTGATTCGCCCACACGAATATTTGTGATTTTCTCAATTCTGTTAAACCATTTCCTCGTTTAGTGTTTTTGAAATGTTCTACGACTCGCTCTGCAACGCAGTTCAACACTGATGAAACTTTTATCCGGAGCGTCTTTTTATATCGGGAATATTTATCAGGTATAATCCATAAGTTAGCGCTCGGTTTTATCTGTCACGATGACTGTTTTTTTTTGTCGAATTCAATACGCGTTCGCGATGGTTATATACTCGCCAAGATCGTCTGTCGGTGTTTCTTTCAGATCGTTCATGAATTTTACTATATTTGACCTGAATAACATACCTGACATTTTCAAAAGTTATCCTCGATAATATGTCCCGGGCACGAGAATTGGTCATCGTATTATCAAAACGAGAAACTCGAAACGTAGAAAGTGTATATGTGGCACCATCGTTTTTAAATGCGCATTTGGAACGTCGAATACTGTATTTAATCTTTGATAACCACGCGGTTATCGTCGAGATCAAATACTAATCTCTGTCGAGAGTTTATTTCAAACTCGTGAAGTGTAAAATTTTTCATAATATTGCTATTAAAATAAAGCATATTTAAAAAAATATTTATTTATATAATGCACAACTGTAATAGGCTGCCCATTGGTTCAGCTACCCGTTGCGGTAAATTCTGCAGAATAGAAATATCCATCGAGGATGCCTAGGTCCACAGCCATTTATCAACTGTGGTATTGGAATATGAGGGAAACCAAATTTATGTGTTGGCTGTGGACTAAAAAATTATGTGGCGCTGATACAGTATTATGACCACCACGATAAAAACTATCCAATACAGTCTCCTATTGATTATCTCAGTAGACAAAACCCTGATTTTCAAAATAACAACTTGGATAAATAAAATACCATCTAAAAAATGAATAACAACGAATACGTCTTTCATCCGATTTGCGATAACTATGAGGCTTCACGAGATGGAACCGTTCGACATAAAAAACGAAAAATTCCAACTGGTCGTGTTAACAATATGGGTATATTTTAATTACCGTCGTAAATAGTGGACAAATAATGATTACGTTGCTCACCGATTTATCGTTAAAAGTTTTTACAGGGTAATCAGTAACGGTCTCATAGTTGACCACATCAATGGAAATCCTCTTGATAATCGTATAGAAAATTTACGTGTTGTAACTCAACGTGAAAACTGTCTGAACTCAGCTCCAAATATTAAATCTCAACCACGTCGTCCTGTAACAGCGTTCATGGACATTTTAGTTAAGGAATTTTTGTAGACGAACTCAGCTGCTAAATATTTTGATGTTGACCATGCATCTGTAAGACGAGCTGCAGAGGGTATAATTTTGGCAACATACTCAAAAAGATTCAACAACAGAGTTTCATTTGCATTCGTGTGCATTTTTCAATTACAAAATATTACAATTTAGATAAAAAAAAGAATATTTTCATATTATATATGGACGACGAAATTATAAACACCTCGAAATTATTTGCTAACGTGGAAAATATTTTAAGATGTTGACCCCGAAACAATTACAAAAAAGAATATGATGAGTTAAAATATTGTCGGGAAACCATTGAAAAGATTTTAACACGGATTCAACAATTATCTAATCGTATCACCGAGCTAAAGCCAATACTAGCTAAAAAAGATATGATTTTCTCGCTGAAAATGAATCAAATACGATTGAACAATTCTTCGATGAAAACCCCGATAGAGAAATCAGCAAAAATGAAATATTAATAGAACACGCTGAAGAACTCTTCCACAGCTGTTATCTTAAATCATTATATCATGAATGGAGCATATATATAAAAAAACCTTTAACGCAGTGTGAATTGCAATCGTTGAAAATAAATTCACGAATGAAATTCACCCGCTGTATCAATTACTTAAAAAGATCGGCGATGATAAGAAAATTCAGATAAATATTTAAAGAAATAATTATTATATAAGGAACAATGAACATATCGCCGAATTGAAAAACGAACTCGATTGTATACAACACCTTCACGACAGTGAAATATTTACGAGTGATTATGTTGACCGAGAATACTCAAAGATAACTTCAGCGCGACGGTTAGTTTCCCAACGTATAAGTCAGAATATCGTGTAACGAAAATTCTCTCCCGGGAACGAAATCGAATCATTTATGAAAATAAATCCCTGAAATCCGAAGGATTTTCATCGAATAATTTCCCCGAGGAGGAATTCATTGCGGTATCAACGATGTTACAAAAGATTCTTAGCACGGTCGGAGAGATATTCAACGAGGAATCCTTGATAGAATCCAACGCGAAAGAATTTGAAAACAAGTATTTGTGATTTTCCATTTTCATTTTAACAAAATTTCCTCTGAACTTTTTTGGGGTGGATTGGTGGAAGTGGGTTTTCATCAAAATTATCTTCACGAAACATTTTATCTAATTCTGCATCATCTTGCCCTTTTTTACCTTCGCGCAGAGATCCTTGTTATACGCACGGATAATATTATATTGTTTTATTAGCCGTGCACTGTATTCCTTCTGCTTTCCAATTTTAGCTGTATGTAATCGGCTGTTTTTTTTTTCAACTCGTTAAGTTCATTTTGGTATTTTTCTTGGGATATTCATATAGCGGTTATATCATCGTATTTGGTCTCCATGTTATCCGCGGTAACCCTGAGTTGATCTCGATCTGAATGTAACAGCGTAATCTTATTTTTCAACGAAGAAATTTCTTCGCGATGTTCTTGTTGTTTCATACGTTGATACTCTTTTGCGACTCGATAATCTTCAGCGGAACCTATTGTTGTAGCTGCCATAGGCTCCCTAGACCAGATTTTATATAACCACGACAATCCGATCTAATACTCGCGGGCCACTTCTAGAGGACGTTTGACACCTCTCAACGATTTTCTTTTCGTCTTCGCCGGTGAGGTAAGTTGGTGCTCTCATATATACCTGTGAGAAATTTTTGCCCAAAAAAATAATACTCGGAAATTATACTTGGAGATGATAATCAGAGATTATATGAATAAAAAAATTATACTCTGAAATTTTACTCGGAAATTACGCACACGCGCAAAATTTGCTGAACTTTTCACAATAATTTATTTTTTCAAACAAAGTCTTTGGTGAAATCCTTGAGTATCATCGTGGAAATCGTCATGATTTTTTTTTTATAAATATTGTTTTTGAAAATCAGTGGGGATTTCATTTAAGATCTTGTCCATCGATGGCTCTTTTAGTATTTGTTGGAGATGTTACAGAGGTATACAAGAGTAAGCATAGTTCACTATCTGATCACCATTACAGCTAATTATCGTTATAAAATCACGTTGAAGTTGTTTCACCTGATGATCCGTCAACAGAAACTTTTCATTACCAAATTGCCTACGATAGTTTCTTTGATCTTCTAATAGCGTCTTGAAGTTTATCCTTGTCATAGACGAATACTCGCGCCTTAATGTATACATTATTGTTATTATTGTTATTTTAATTTGAAAATTCATTTACGGTGAAAGTCTTAAGACGAAAATCACTATGATTTTATATCCAGAGTGATTTGTAATTCTTCATCCTGTAAGTCATTCAAGTTAGAATTTTGATCAACAAGTTTGAAGTTCATTCTCGATATCCAGGGATTATTACACGTTAAATACACCGGGTTAATTGGGTTTTGTACGATTAAACTTCCAGGGGGTACTTCCGGTCAAAACGTATACAGGATATATCCCTGCACGGCTCGATTTGACAGGGTTGTATTCAAGTGATAACTTCCGTCGACGATATCGCATATCACATTTATTGCGATAACTGATGTTATTTCGACTTTGCGCGGTTAGACGTGTCTGCCTGTTCCGTCGGGAGCGTTGTTGTATCGGAGAACATCATTTTGTATTTTTTGCCGCACGGTATTTATCTTGTTGAGATATTCAGTGATGGGAGTTTTATTATCCCCGGATAATTTTTTCCACGCGGCGTGTATCAGCCGTATAACATTCCCGAGTTATCATCGAGATTAATTATACCTGTTTCTGGGATTGATGGTTGTTTAGGTAACTGATCTTTCATGAAAACACCTCTCAAATTTTTATCGTGGATTTTTTTAATCGCGGCGATTAAATCAAAATTTGACATCGGAGACAACCCTAACTTCTGTAAGTTCCCGGGAGTCTCAGACCTTTTCCGCGGTATTTTCCGGGGAGCCTCGGACCCTTTCCTGTTTTTTGTATCCTTTCCCCGTAATTTTCTTTAGGAAAGAACCCACACCGAAATTTCCGAGACCACCAAGTGCACCCAATCCAACTGTTTTAGCGATCATAGGCGCCACATCACCAAGTATCCCTGGAATCGCGGCAAGAAGAAGAAATATTCCACGGGATTTAATTATATTGGAAATGGCGGAGGGTGAAAACTCCAACTGTACTCCTGTACCCACCCTTAGCGCGTTATTAAAATGTTTAAGCAGAGTTTTTAATGTATCAGTATAGAGATAGAAAAATTATACAATCGCAAGAAGAATAACATCAAATTATATTAAAATAGACACTATCCCAGGAACAACGTGTATGGCTTACAAAAAATGAACAAGAACACATTGTTGGACTTTTTAAAAAAATGTAGTTGAACCATATTACAGTTAATGAGTATTGTGGGACCAGTTCAGGAAGAGAAAATGGTGTGCAACTGCTTGTTCGACACTTGTACGTATCTGCCAATATAAAACGTGTTCATCCAAGCACTTTCATATATGCTTTATTTGAATATTTATAATTAACCAAACGTTTCCCTGCCTTGCCGAAAAACCCCAGAATTCATCGTCAACCATGTGCTTTATTTTATTCTGTATCTGTTCAGAATGTCCATTTATTAGTTATCTTCTAAAATATTTTGTCACTTACTCTGAAGTTTCATTCTGGGATAAGTTACAATTTTAAACTCATCAAATATTTATTCATCTTAACTTGTTTAGAAGCGTCTAGAGGTTAGGATATGCATGACCTTTTACTAGCTTGGATTTACGTATTGCATCAGGTGATTTAAGGGTGTAAATATCTCATTGGTGAAAGTGTTTCATTAACTGTCAGCAGAGTAAGAATTCTTTTTAATTTATTTTTAAACAGAATACAATAATCATACATGTTTTTATCAATCGTCTTTCTTTTCAGGATGGTAATACATTTCCTCGTGCCTATACAGGATTTATTGGAGTTGTCACCTCTTTGGTACCATACTGTGATGAGAGAATTACGGCTGTTTAGTGATTTTTGACTATGACGGAAAGCTACACTTGGATTTGCAGACACTTCTCCTGATTCTTGGAGCTGGATCTTCAATACAAACATGTATTGAATATATTAAACACTTATGTAGAATTTCTGAACATCGTATTCTATAGTATTCGTTCTTTAATATTTCTTTCTCACTTTTGAATTTGTAAAAAAAATCACAACATAACATTCTGTGCTTTTCTTACACGAGTGATGCGGTTACACATATATAGATGCCCAAGTAATTTTGCGTTTATTAAGTTCGTATCGTTACCATTTTTATTGTCGTTCAACTCCGTGTAATCTACCACCTATAGCGAGATATTAAAATCAGTATGCTATTAGAATGGAGATCAAACCCTCCCCTTAAAAAAACAAGAGTACAAGCAAGAATATGACAAGAAATGACAAAATGAAAGCAGATAATGCGATAATTAAATACCATATCCAAAGATGCCAAAGTGATGCACACATTAGATTAATTCAAAATACAAGACGTATAATTTTGAAAAACATTAAAGAAAGTATTTAACTTGCAACTGCTCCGGTGACCTAGTGGTTAGAGCGTCCGCCGCGGAAGCGGGAGGTCGTGGGTTCGATCCCCGGCCGAGTCATACCAAAGACTTACAAAAATGGTACTAACAGCTACCTTGCTTGACGCTCAGCATTAAGAGGTTAGTGTTAGGACTGGTCGGCCTGGTGTCAGGATAATGTGACTGGGTGGGACATCATGATACATGTCTGCGGCATGATGCCTCAGTGCTAGACATCACTATAAACTGTCTCACTGCAGACATCGTAGCGATATGACCGAAAAATTGTTCAAGCTACGTTAAAAATCCTAATCAAGCAAACAAACAAACAAATTTAACCCGCTATGCTTCTGAAAAGTTGGTTATTATGTTATTACATCAAGAACTTGCATATAATGACTAAACTTTACTAAGTCAATAACCAGATATATATAAACCAACAAAAACATAATGTTAAAAAGGTTATTGAAACTTGATTCATTTAACCTGGATAACTTCATAGTTGATGAAATTGTGAACATTATCGAATAATCTATTTTCCCTGAAGTTTTCTACATGGTAAATATCCATCCCTTTAATGAGAACTGTTCTAACAATTTTCGCTAAAGCCATAAAGAACGATATGTTTGATATTTTCAAACTTGATCTCTTGTAAATAGAGACGCCTTTTTTCAACGACAAAACTCTAAACAAAGCGATATTTGACGTTAAAGATAAGAAAAAAGTTTTTTCATAGGTATTTTAGGTTTTGGTCAACTTGATCAGAAGACACACGGCTTGCGAATTACACGGAGGTACAGTTAAATTTGAAACATCAGGGAAAAAAGAATCAGAAATTAAACAGATTGTACACAGAGACATGTGTGTAATTGCCGATAATTTAAAGCATATTCAACCAGAATGAGCATCGATGATAATGATGATGATAATGATGATAATAATAATATGAACCACTAATTGTCATCATCATCAAGATCAGACACCATCTCAGGAACTATGTGTATGGCTTCGAAAAATGAATTAGACCACATTGTTCAACTATTTAAAACGAAAGAATTGAACCATATTCCAGTTAATGAGTTTTGTGGCTATTATTATTATTATTATTATTATTATTATTATTATTATTTTGCAATATAAATAAACAGAAAATTGTTAGTAAAACTGGAAATGCTCGTGTTATTAATTTAATAAACATTAAAATAGATATGGTTAAAAATGTGTGAGTGATGGAGAGTGGGAATTTTCACGTTAAACGTGATGTATTCATAGTTAACGTATAAATTACATATAATACATAAAATTATATTTGATCCCATATTGGTATTGACATTGGTATAAAAAAATGATTACATTTTGGTACACTCCATAGCATCACACCTAGCTTTCTAAACGAAAACTTAACAGGTGTATGTGTTGTGTACAAATATAATTTTGTCACGAGTTACTTCTCCAAATTCATTGACATGTAACCCGACAGATAATTCATGTCTGGATTAATCGCTGGAAGTAAAGGTTAGATATGAGCTAACACAATCAAATCTGAATACGTAATGCAGAATTTTAACATTGCTCATAATCATGGAAAACCCTTTCCGCTTAAAGCAAGGGTCAGTCCAGACAAAAAGTCCAAACTTTACACGGAAAACCTTTCAACGTTGTGATATTATCCGAGAGCTCTATGTAGCAACTGATAGAGGCGATACGTTATTTTCAAAATGTTTATGTAGAAGATATATGATTTTCAAAATCTTTGTGATGAAGATATGTGATTTTCAAAACTCTTGATAAAAGATGTGTGATTTAAAAAAAAATTATCAGGAAGGTATGTGACTGTAAAAACTTTAGTATGAAGATATTTGATTTTCAAAAACTTTATTTAAAAGATATGTGATTTTCAAAAACTTTAGCATGAAGATATGTGATTTTCAAAACCTTTATTTAAAAGATATGTGATTTTCAAAACTCTTTATAAAAGATAAGTGATTTTCAAAACCTTTAATATGAAGATATGAGATTTTCAAACCATTTATATAAAATATGTGATTTCCAAAAGAATTAGTATGAAGAAATGTGATTTTCAAAAACTTTATGATGAAGACGAGTAATTTTCAAAAAAATTAGTATGAAGATATGTGATTTTTAAAATGTTTAGGTAGACGAAATGTGATTTTCAAAAACTTTATGTTGAAGATATGTAATTTTCAAAAACTTTAGTATTAAGATATGTAATTTTCAAAAACTTTAGTATGAAGAAATGTGCGTTTCAAAAACTTTATTATGAAGATATGTAATTTTCAATACTTTATGATGAAGAAATGTGATTTTCAACAACTTTAGTATGAAGAAATGTGATTTTCAATACTTTATGATGAAGATATGTGATTTTCAAAACTCATAAAAATACACATACATGATTGCTTGCAATGAGAAAAAACACTAATGTTTAAAGCTTTTTATTTTAGCCAATTCAATAAAAAAAATCTTTGAAACAAATTTTGATTGATAACAAGTGTTGTCAATACAAAATATCTACAAATTAAGTATAAACGAAAAGGATGACAAGTGTTATTGATTTTATAATAATCACAACGAAACCTAATCAATAGTGATGATTACACTAGAAACACTTAGAAATTGCATTAATGGCATATTTGAAATCCCAGGCATAAAATTATTATTATTATTATTATTATTATTATTATTATTATTATTATTATTATATAACGCGCTTATTATTACGAAAAGCGTTGACACTAATCTGCTAATACGCAATGCGCAAGCAGATCAAAGTCGACGTGTTTTCTGTTCTCAATTTCAAGGGGGACGGGAGTCAATAAGAAATTGAAAAGGTTGGCTATTTGAGGCAATATGTGAAGATCTGACAGCGACTGCTTAGCGTCGTGTTCTGGTGACATATTGTATTACTATAATCGCTAATGTTATAAGCCACTCGAGTGAAGTCTTAAATCTTCGCCTTCCGGAGATTGACCAGTATAAATGAAGAGCATCGTTGTGTGCCGAATGATCTGACTCACTTTCAAATTTATGAAAGTTACAATTCCATCGGCTAACTCGAATGTCACTAGAAAATGACCCCTAAGCGGGCGCTATCAGATTTTCACCCAGGACAGTGGAGATCTGATTAGAGTCTGATTGTTGTTTGAGGATTGCCAGCCGCCTGTCTTCAAAATCGATCGAAATTGATACAAACGTATATATTTGCCATTGCAGTGTTTGTTACATATAATTATATAACTTTAAGGTCATGTGTACTAGTGATTATAAAATCGAAGATTGTTTATTTTGTGTTATGCTTAAGTAGTGTAAAAGAACGTCTGTTACCTGTGCCAAATTATCACTGTCTATATATAGAAGATGTTACTAAATGGAAATGGATGACAGTGGTTTAACACGCTCACCGTTGCAGATCACTACCATTTGATATCTGTCTACGTGGGTTCGAGTCTCGGGCGCGAGATTTCTCGGACTCGAGATCGGGCATTGCAAGTACGTGAGAACGCTTGTCAGTAGCGTCTCGTGGGTCGGTGGTTCTTCTCGTGGTTTTTCCGGGTTCACCCTCCACCAATAATAATGGTAGCTATGTATCATGTTCTGAAAAATGGCTTTAAACCCATAATGCAAAACTAAAGTGTCTGATGTTAACATCCCTAATAAAGTTACATTATAGATACTTTAATAAAATTTATTTATAATATTTGGAACAAACCATGCCTTACATTTCAGTAGAAATGTACTCGCTGACGCTTGTATAAAAATCACCAACAAATCACTAGTAAAGAAACATTGCACAAGTAACGTTGTACTGCAGACACAGTCTATCCCATAAATGTGTCTTTCAAGTAGATGCAAACTGTACAATATTGTTGAAGAAATGGAACGTATGCTCCAGGCGTTTTCGTGGCTTAACATATTAGTACATTACATCAATATTTTTTAATTGAAACACTGCTTAAACATTAATGGACAGATTTGTTTACAAAAATTAAATATACTCATATACACAATCTAACATTTTTCATACATACATACATACATACATACATACATACATACATACATACATACATACATACACACACACACATAAACATACATACATACGTACGTACCTGCGTGCGTGCATGCATGCATGCATGCATACATACATACATACATACATACATACATACATACATACATACATACATACATACATACATACATACATACATACATACACAAACAAGAGTATTTGTAATCAATGAAAGCGATATAAAATGAATCACTATGAAGTCTGTGAATTTACATTCACTTAAAATTTAAACAGGTATCGTTTAAAGCAGTCTTTTAGTGACGAAGCGTGTAAAGTTTATAATTTCATCCAGAATTATAATACAATGATACTGCAGTAGGAAACACACACATACACACACACACACACAGTATGACAATGGGGAGATTTACTTCACTATCAAAGTTTAGATATTTGCTTAAAACTTAATACCCATTCTTCTCCATCTCAGCGTTATCTCTTACATTTACAGTGTACATAATTTCATATCATAAACATGAACTAGTGATGTTTTAATAAAGTGAGGAAAGGTCATATAAGGATCAATACAATGTTATTAATATGTTACAATTTGTTTAAGGGTGGGTGGGGTGGGTGAAGGAATAATCGGTAACAAAAAAAGTGTAAATTGTAACAGAATCCTAATCGGCTGTAAGTATATGTAATGTGTATGTACATTACACACATTTCTATCAATGTTCACTTTAAGTAAACATAATACTTGTACAATTTTTATACGATACGTTTTAATTTGTCTCAAGAAATTATTGCCTGTTAGGTACGAAAAGAAATCAAATGTAACATTCTGACTGCTATTTCTTGTATTATCGCACCCTATTATCGAAGGAGAAGGATGACAATGAAAACTGGTTGTAAGACCTAACTGTTTTTCCTTCTTTCAAGATTCTATGTAACCCATTTAATTGCAATTTACTACTGTCATAAAGGTTGCCTTGATATAACATTACACACGTACGTTTAACAACTACCCAAGGAGCAAGTTTACCTTCTCATCCCTTTTGAATTATGTGGTGTTTTTCTATATAACAACCTGAAGCATCTACGACCGTATTTAAAGCTGAGAGAGTTAGTATTCTAAACATCTGCCTTTCGACAGACCCCCATAATCCCATAAATATTCAATGGCCAGACACCATGTCCTCAGAACTAAAATAATGAGACAAATAGCACAATTCTCTTTAGCTAGCTGGTAGTCGTCCTCCATATCTGCCGCTGTCATAAAACATCGAGACGCCTCCTCAAAGAGGCGAAGTTCCATCATTGCATATCCAAGCAGAGAGTGGAGAAGAGGGATGTCATAATCCAGTACCTCTTCCATCAAATCTATCAAGTGTCTCTCAGCTATCCGCTCTAGTCTCAAACATTTATTGCACAATACCAGCAGATAACGAGCTAGACATGTTGAAGGGAGGCAGATCTCATCTTGTGCTTCAACTTCGTCTTGCAAAAGATCTGGAAGAGTAACCTTTTCCAGTCCACCGTAAACAATATCCGTTGTCGTTTTGTCGATTTTAAGAGCATCCTCCAGATACATGACCGCATCTTCGTAGTTTGTTTGGCTATACAGAAAGTTGGCATACTTTACACATACTTCTTGATTCATTTCCAGATTGAGAGCCTCCTGGAAGTATTGCTCCGTTGTGAGAATCATTTCTAGCTCCTCGTCTAGTTGATCTGAAATGCATGCTTTAACGTAGCAAATAGCGGCAAGATTCCCCAACGTTGGGCACATTTCTGGTCCGAGCTTGCCATCATGGATTTCTCGATAGACCTCCAAACTTTCTTTATAGGAGTCTATCGCCTTTTCAACATCTCCAGCCATAGAATGCATCTGCCCTAGTTGGTTCAGAGTGTTGATAAGATCTTCCTTGATGTCCTCTCCCATGACCTCCTGAATGTCATGAGCCTGTTCTAGATAGGATACGGCATTCTGGTACTGTTGCATGCTAATGTGGGCCTCTGCAGACTTGCTGACTAGATGGTTGTGCATGGTCATTTCATCGGAAGCTAAATTTGGATCAAAAACTTCATCGAAGGATACCTGACTCTCACATTCACCATACTCCAGGGCCTCGTTGTAAAATTGAAGTGCTGTTTTGTAGTCATACTGAGCAAAATAACAGTCTCCAAGAATCTGCAATACCCTCATGAACTGTCGTCTTTCTCTGCATTTTGAGGCTTTCATAAGTGACCTTGCAATTGTCAGGTACTTAATCCCCTTCTGCTGAAGGTTAAGAGTGTTGTATGAGTTGCCCATTACGTACAAGGTCTGGCATACGAGCCAGAATTTCTGCTTAGGAAGTTTTGCAAGCTCCTCCCCAAACAGATCACAGAAGACTTCGAAAGCCTGATAGCACATTGATACGCATTTGTGACAATTCTTCATCTTATACTGACTGATTCCGAGCAACGAAAGCAGAAGCCCGTGCAAAAATGTTCTGTTATAACCATATGCACATTTAACCATGTGCAGTGCCATTTCAAAAACCGATGCAGCTCTTGGATATACGTGCAACATGAAGCTTGATACTCCTAGCATGCATAATACATGAGCATTCTCCATAAGTGAGTCTTTTCCAAAGATATTGTTTGTTTTGAACATGCTGAGAGATCGTTCAAAGCACTCTAGTGCCCTGTCATAATTCTTTTGCATAAAATGGCAATCTCCAAGGCGCATTATAGCTTTAGCAGTCATCTCTATTTGTTTCACGTCCTCTTGGTATCTGTTTAGCAAAGATATTGCCTCATTATAGCACATAATAGCTTCTTCTATGTCTCTTTCATCAATATCTGATCGAAGTGACGACGTCATTTCTGATTTGTTACTCCCTGCACTGGAAGTAGATGTCGACGTGTCTGTACAGTCCTTTTCAAAGAACTCACAAATGGCAACGATCACGTCTTCGAAAACAGAATCTTCATTGTTTTTGCCAACAATATAACCGTTACCAAGTTCGATCAACGCAATAGCAATTTCAAAATTTGCTTCCTCCTCTTGAAGATCACGATAAGTTTGTAAAGCCTTGTTAAGAAACGCAAGGCCGGAAGACGATTTGCCCTGTTTTGACTTTACCGTCCCAAGATTCTTCATAATGCGAGCACTGAATCTGAGCATTCCTGCCGTTCCGTCCTGGATTTCATCAATAAGGTCCAAAATTTTCTCATACACCATCTCCGCCTTTGCATATTCCTCCTCTTGTACAAGCTTATCCGCTAGTTTACAGAATGATCTGGATAATGTGAGACTGATACTGTGTTCGTGAAGCGGTGATATGATCTCCTTCTCTCTACACCTTTGTCGTTCATTTCTTAAATCGTGGTCTCCTTTGGTCATTTCAGGATCTTCATCCTCGTCATGAGATGTCTGGGAGACCTGAATAACGCTCTGAAAAATGCAGTTCTTTCTTTTGTTTAAAAAGAAGTCCCATCCTTCGTTATCTGCATGATTTGATGCAAGTTCAAATGCAAATGAATATTCCTTTACTGGGGAGTCGGATTCCAATATTTCTTCATCGATCTCTTCTATACCCTGTAAATCCCCATGGTCCCAGTCAAGAGAGTGATGGGAGTCATTGCTGATGACACTTTCGGTATCATCATCGTGCCTCCTCTCAGTAGATTTCAATACCCTACCGGTAACTTCTGTAAAGTTTTTCGTTTGAAGTCTCCCTCTACAGTATTCCTGGAATTTGCCTAGCCAGTCTACGTTGGTATCCATGTCGTCCGAATTCTGTTTTTGCAGTCCTTGCCCCGTTACTCTATAATGCATTCCTGTAACGATTAAATATTGTGGCACATTTGAGCTAAGAGGAAAGAGTCCCGCCGACTTTCTTGAATTTGAAACTGGAGTATTTGGCAATGAAATCGACTGGAATGGATCGAAAAATTTTCCATCATTTTTGAGTGAGTTGTATAGAGCACGGACAAAATTGTCCTCAAGAGGCCTGCATTTGAGTTCAGCACTTTGCCTTTGTTCTTGGAACCATTCCGTTTCTTGGTTGTCCAGTTCATTCTCAAGCTCCGAATCACAAAATTCAATATTGTACTGCAATAGGGCGATGGCGTGCATACAAAGCCATTGCCATTCAAGAGGGTTCGACCGACACATTCTGCTACGCCGAATGCAAATATCAGCGAGACCAGATAGCGTATGGACAAGAGTAATGCCGTTATCCTCTGTCTTTTCTTGCATTTGCTTGTACAAATGCATGAAAGCCATTTCAGCCTCATCTAAGCGAGAACTGTTAAGGAACTCTTTGGCGTCTGCTAACATTTTTGCAAGATCCGTGCTACTCGCATTCACATTCTCAACGTTTGCCAAGTTATGCAGCATCTGTAATGAAAGAAAAAAATACTCCTATAGTTGATAATTGCCAGCTGTACGGAACATAAAATGAATTAATTAGATAAGAGTTTTGTGTAGAAGTATATACAAGAAATTGTGTAGTGTTTATGAACTAGTGATATTCATAATTTGCTTACAGCAAGTTCTGTTTACCTTTAGTTTATACAAGATGAATCGACGGCTGAAATAGTGAATTTGAAGCGTAAGCTGAGATTAGCTTCGTGTTCGCGAAAGGAACACTGCATGTGGCGAGTAATTGCGCCTCAGATGTTGGTATTTGTTTATTGTGTTATATAGAATCACTGAATTTAGAGGTGCGCGGTATTACCAGTACTATGTACATGTTTGGCACGTGTCGCATATCCCAAAATGGCGACTTCATGGGATGTAGTGGAAGATATTTCGACCATACCCAACTGTTGCAAATAATTCTGATCACAATTTTTTAAAAATTTATTTGAGTTATTTAATAACGTATATTAGTGTGGTAAGTACATATTAGAGCAGTTGTTTTCAATTTTAATTTTACGTAATTTCTTGAGTTCAAAAACTATTTTCTCGTTTATTGTGTTATTGTGCTTTATGTTTACTGCCCCTCGCTCTTAAATATCTTTACCCGTATGTTGACATTCCATGTAGAGTTTCCGTGCCTATTGTATTGATAGAGTATGAGTGAGTGTAGGTAGTAACTTGTATACAGTCAGTACATCCTATTTTTATCAACAAACTCTCTAATGGCAGCACGATGACATGTACAGTACGTCAGCTATAGTGGAAGCGACCTCATCCCACATTGTTAACATATAGCAACGCATGCAATAATTTGCATACACACCGCAAATTCTTCGACAGTAACGTCTTGGTCATTTCATTCGAAAGGAGGGTGTACGATTGTCTTTCTAATCGCAAGCACTAATAGGCCCTGCCCATCGAAAATTAAATTACTGGTCCTCAAGGGTAATTGCGGTATACGATAGTATGCATCGCGGTATGTCCGGAAATATCCCGGTATACCATAGTATGCATCGCGGTATGTTCAGAAATATCCCGGTATACCAATAGTATGCATTGCGGTATGCCCAGAAATATCTTGGAAATACCGAGGTAAAAATGTTGCCGCCGTTCCCAGCTTCAATTGATTGGTTTTGTGGGGTTTAACGTCAGTTTTAAGCACATGAAAGGCTGGATATGCATGGCGACCATCATATTTTGTGGAGGAAGAATCCGGGATGAACAACCGACCCATGGGAAGCTGCTAGAAAGCTTTTTCACATACCCAAATTAGTGAGTCTAGACTCAGAGTCACATGGACACGTGTCAGTGATCTGAAAACGGGAGTGCTTTAAACCACTCGGTCATCTGGATCCCTCGTAGAAAAGAGACGAAGAAGAAACACATGTGGTACGAAAAATGTATGTACGACATCTTTTGCTGCATTGTATGTGGGTAGTAAACTTTTCCTTTCTGTTCTCTAGACTAGCTACAGTTTCACAAAAGGCATTTACGATATGAAATACGTAGCTAAGTAATATGTAAAACGCTAAAGATCATGTAAGTAATAATGGGTTTCGGTCCCTTGGAAATGAAAAGACTTATGTGCAAATGAAAGCGAATAATGGACGAAACAACAAGATTTTCAGAGGAGTTCCCGAAAGTAGAAGGGATGATTGTTTTTATCTGGTATTGTTTTTAAAAAATAAATAGTTATGCATAATTATAAGTGGATGCATCGGACATGTATTTCGTTCGTGTACACAAGCTAGGCCTAAGTATTGTTGTTGTTGTTGAACGGTTTAACGCCGTTTTTCATCACACGATAGGCTATAATACATGGCGGCCAGTATTAACGGAGGAGGATGAACCCGGGGGAAAAAAAACCCTGAAAGAACCACTGACCCACGAGAAGCTACTGGTAAACTTTCTCACATATCCACATTGGCCCAATCTGAGACTCGAACCCAGCAGAGAGAGGTGAGGCGGCAGTGATCCGTAATGAAAAGCGCTTAAGACAACTTGGCCACTCGGAGCTCCTCGGCCTAAGTATACCAATTAGTCCAAGTGGCCAAACGGAAAAGCCACGTCACAAACCAGTCATCGTAGTTGCCTGGGATTATTGGGCTGTATCAAATATTCTCAAGAAATGTTTGCAAACTGTAAGGTACTACATATGGTATCAACCGTAATTATACCCACGATAATGTTGTGGCAATAAAGAAATTGAAATATATGTGCACGTTTTGTTCATCACAATACGTATTTTGACCATCTAACTTCAGAATAACTAAGCAGAAGCTATGCATTGTAAATAAGCTTGATTCAATGAAACAACTCGATTGCGTTGTTGTAATTACAAATAGGTACAAATATCGAATCAACGGTCACTACATCAATCCACAACGCATAAATCAATTTCAGGATTTCTTTAAAATTCTTTTCTTTTTACCATTGGGGACGTGGGTTGCTAGGGTTGGCAACGAAAAAACAGGAACGGTTGTACGACCGGAAACAAGTATTTTTTAATTCTTCTTATGCTTTTTGTTTTTTTAATTAATTTATTTATTGAGGCCTTTATTATGTGCCAAGCTTTAAAACGCTCCACACCAGACAGCTAGAGAAGATGCATTTCACAACTTCTGTCCTACATTGCTTTCAGCTGCTGGGAAAAAAGTAACAACTGTGACAAAAATTTAGAACACAGTGATTTGTCCATATCACCGGGTCAATACCAATAGGCTTACATCAACAACGTTTCAGTTGATCCACAGAAAACCGTGAAACAAGCTGTGTTCTGAATATTCTGTAATACACACTACATACCGCTCCAAGTCAAAATGAGCAACAAGTCGAAGAACAATAACTCCTCTGTGATTTGCCGAAATATAAGCATCGGCATGTGAGGACCATAATAAATATGTACCAAGCTTTACTGGGACCCAATCGGAACTAACGCATCTACAAAATTATGTCGTCTCGAACATTTAGCCGAAATACAGAAAGGGAAATAACTCTAACAACAATATTCATAACTTCATGCAATGACTAGAACATACACTAAGTTTCAGAGCAAATCGATAATAGGTCGTTCGTCCAGTTGCGTTGACAATATTGTGTGATGGACGGAAGGACGGGCTGATGTATACGAGGATTTCATAAATATTTCCGTCGATAGAAATCTATACTTCCCCATGTTTATGTTCACGTCCTATATTTAGGAAGTGAAAGCTTCAACACCTTCCAGCTTGCATTGATCGATGCACAATACACTGAATAATTGAAAGCTCCAGCTATTGCAAACTCATTTTTTCCCCTTGGCAGCAGGGTTTTCAATGATACGGTAGTCTCGTGACTTGAATCATAAGCCACAAATTAAATTACTTTGACATTGATTTTCCGCAGCAGCTCCCGTTAGCAACAGCTCGTTTCACTCAATATAAAACGTCAGATATTTATGTCTCAGCGATTTCCTGCAATCATGAAAGAAGAAGAAGAAAACTATGCCCAGTTCATAATGATATTACTCACTGAACTGTCTAGACGCTTGACGCCAATTCAACCATATTCTGGGAAGACAATAAACCAAAAGACAAAATCTCGCTAAAGCACAATATCAGATGTTTTGCTACAAATGCCCCTCCAAGCCCACAAAAAGACGGATTCAAGAGAGTTAGTTCAAGATGCAAGAGCAAGGTTCCAAGAGACACTTCTCAGAAAAATCTAAACTCTACGTACCTCAGTATAAAGTCTTATATAAAATTGGGTTCTATTTGTCTAATGGTTCAAACATTAGTTGGCAGAAACGGATTTATGATGGAGAGAAGGAAGAACGGAGAGGAGACATAACTTGAAGGGACGGACGGATAATGGTAACACAAAATTACTTCTCCATAAAATGGAGGGACATAAAGCTGCGAGGGGTGGGTGGGGTAAAATTCAAATGTATATAATCCAATATATTACTTCTATTGTATATTAATGAGTAAACCCGTACATGTTGTATACAACGTAGTGTTATATAAAGCACATATTTATATTCCACTGCTTTGATATTCTGATAATTATCTCTAAATGCTGTTGAAATTCCTACATGCATACGGATATGTTTTTGCAAAATCCGGAATCAGTTCAGAATCAGGAATACGTGACCCAAATTTAGATCTGAAGGTCTTGCCGAAACAGATCTCCAGGTCTTGATACATCAAGTTTATAGGTACTGATTAAATAATTCTGAACGGAAATAAATTATTATCTGACACTGAGATAACATTATAAACTGATTACGAAATTATATGGGTTATCCCCACCAACAATAAATATATTATCACCCAAGTCAAGTTTGTAAGTAATAAAACAGGTACTGAGTGATGTTAGTAAACTTGTATCTACCTCATTATCTCTTTTTTGGGCACCAGACTTGTACGAAGTATCCACGGTTACCAGTCTATTGCACGCGTGCAGGATCTCGTGCGATGAAGAGTCGGAAGGAAGCGCCATCTTCTGAAAGAACGGCTGGGTAGATGACATCTTGTAGACATTGTTATTATTGCCGGGAAGTCCTGCAAGCATGATGAACATATGAAATAGGTAACGGGCGCTAAACAAGTTAAATGCATGTATATATGTGTGTATATGCACATATCTGCGTATTTATGTCCCATTCAAATAAAGAGACTTTATTGTGCTTGACTTTGCACTGGGTACTTAGAATACACAGATGTCCGCAATCATTTTTCAGTAGCGTGTCAATTCTGTATGGCTCTGTTCTTCGCATACATATTAATATCAGTCTACATAGGTAATGAACAAGTTATACAGATCAATGAATTAACATTTGGAGTTGAAGGGAAAAAAAAAATGAGTGGGCATTGTTGATTTCTAAACGCTTCACCGAAGGCATATCCGGTTACATCAATTCAAATTTTGGCTTTAAACACGCAATCGTTACACTCATACCTCTCCCATTATTTCAGGAGGACTTATGTGTGAACAGTTACGTAGATCTATAAAGCGATCAAGCAATGAATAATCGCCTATTTAAGGGCACTTTAATCTTTTGACATGTACCGTGACGTAGAAAAAACAAAACAAAGCTAACAGTAGTCTGTCTATCGATTTGATGACATATATAGATCACACATATATTGCATACAGATACGGCGTATAAAGCGCACATTACTGTAAAATAGAGTAGATCAGATCTGACGTCCCATAATCATAGTCCATGATATGCCGGGGCAATATGTGTCAGCTGATCCAGGTATATGCAATACGCATTCGGGATCAAGCTATTTGAGGATAAACATGTGTCCGAATGGTCTTACGCGTTTTCCTTTACCTATCAATGACATTTCAACTCTGCCCATGTGAGTTAAAATATTGGGCTTAGTAAATATAGGTATCTGAGGGGTGTAGGTATGTGTTTTAGATTTTTAACGTAGCTTAAACCTTTTTTAAAGTCATATCGCTACTATGTCGGTATTGTTGCAGTTTATAGTAATGTCTAGCACTGGGGCATCAGGTTGCAGACATGTTATCCTGACACCAGGCTGACCAGTCCTGACACTAACCCCTTAATGTTGAGTGCCAAGCGAGTACATTTTTATAAGCCGTTGATATGACTCAGCTAGGGTTAGAACCTGTAACCTCCAACATCCGAGGCGGACGTTCTAACCACTATGCCACCGGGGTGGTCGGGTATGTTAGAAAACTTACCAGTAGCTTCTCGTAGATGGATGATTCTTACCGGGATTTCACGGATTCCTCCTCAGCCAGTATGTATAGCGCTGAAAAAAATGGCGTTAAACCCAAAACAACAAATAACAACATGTTAAAAGGAAAAGTGAGAAAGTATAAAAGACATTGTTGTTGTTTCGTAGGGTTTAACGACATTATGACTGAAGAAGCAGGCGACCAGTATATTTGATCGAGAAAGATCCATCACCCCACGGTGTGCTTTTGGCAAGCTTTCTTACATACCTACGTTAGCTGAACCGAGGATAATGCCCAGTCAGGTGAGACGAGTGAATGATCTTTTGACATGGATATACGATACATATCTTACAAAGAAATACGGCATGAAACAAGCACCAAACTAAGATCACTCAATCCTCAAAGGTCACTCTTTTTGTTTCTTGAAAAAATATATATATCTATTTTTTTATTGTTCAAAAGTGACCATGAAAAACCAAGCGAATCATAAATTTTGTTTATATCATAAAAAAAATATTCAGCGAACTATTCGCTTTGTTATTGTGAGGATAACTATTTTTTAATAGTTTTCGACTTACAGTGTTCTCGTTCGTTTGCTTTTCACATTTGCACTCATTTATCATTCATATTTCGACTAAAAGAACTAAGTGCCACAGACTAATAGACCCATATGATTGTCTTTTACATAGATGGATAGATGCAAGAAAGGAGGGACATATTGATAGAAGAACGAAATGAAGGATATATTAGGTACATGCGAGTAACAACACACAGCTCAAAGAGCTGAATTGTGGCCTATTAAAGAAGTATGTATTACATTAATACATTTAATACATAAATTTTAATTGAAATACTAAAATTAGGACCAATGTGTGCACACATGTAATATTTTAATGCCATATTTAGCCATGTAGAAATCACAAATAATTGCTAACATCTGAGACCTGCATAATGCACCACCTGCTACGGATCTACATTGCTACATACAATCAAAGGTAGATTAAACAGTGTAGATATCGTTTTATTTATTTTGGGCTGCAACAAAAAGAAAGAACTTATCATGTGCACGATATGCACAATTACCGTAGTGATCGATGTACAGTATAGATAACGCATATCTAAGGTCGAGAAACAAATTTGGATCCGACGTCGTAGTATGCGCAACTGGACTATTCACGGTTTACTTATGTTTAGAGAAGCCTATTTGATAAAGTATTGCCAATTCGTATGACAGAGAGAAATCGTTAGTGATGACATGCTCGAATGACGTATGCTCGAATGATGTATCACTTTGAGAAATTTGAAAGATGTGATTTGACTGGCATACTGCAAGGTCAATCAAACGTGGCCACGTATTGGTCCCCATCATCTCTCTAAACGGGACTGTGGAGATCTGATATCAATCAGATTGACAGACTTGGGTCGTGGTTGATTTAGTGTGCTCTGAATGAATAAATAATGTATTTCGCATGAAATTACCCCTTTTTTACAAAAGGGAAAAGCAAAAGCAAAAGATAGAAGAGGGTTATAAATGAGTACATATCGATTTTGTATCTTGTATATGTGGAACACTGCATTGATACAAATATTTCAGATAAAAGTAAAGGAGATTTAAAATTTATTCTACTCATCATCATCATCATCATCATCATCATCATCATCATCTTTAGCACTGCTATTATCACTGTCATTGTGGGTTTACATGTACTTCAAAAACTTTAAAAATATTATTAGTAATAGTAGCAGTATTATCGTCGTCATCGTCGTCTTAATCATCATCATCGATGAATTTGCCTGTAATTTATTGTATAAGGTATATATTAAACAAAATACGAGTATGACGAAAATTCAGTGTCTTTTATTATACCTTAGGAATATATTATTGCATGCCATTTGTGGTTATTATTAAACTTTTTGAATTATCTCTTTTCCAACCGTCTCAAAATTGACTTAGTGATCAGTATTTGAGAATTTAAAAAAATAAACGAGAGATGATAATTATGTCAATTTTCTATTTAAATGCGGGTAAAAAACACTGCTGAGTTGTATTTTCCCCAGCATCAATTCCTTATATTATTTAGCCTATCAATAAACTCACTTGCATCAGGTTATAATGTCGCCTTCCACTGACGTTAGATTATATGCAGATACCAATACATTGTGTTGCATGTGATACTATAGAGTGTTTAAATGGAGAGAAATGCAGCCCTAATGCTGTATCGGTAAAGCGAAAATCAATACGACACACTTTGGTAATCATGTGAACATGAATTATGCAGACATTGGTGTTACGTTGTTGTGGCAATATATTTTTGTTACGTCAATAAAAGGAATAATAACAGGCGGATTGGCGGACGAAGCTAATTATCATAAATTAAATTAGGAATGGTTTAACCGCAAGAGATGCAAAATGAACCTGTAATAGATCCCAAAACATAGAGTTGGACTGAGAGCTATTTGCAAATATGCCACTGCGCTCGCTCGTTCGCGTGCGCGTTTGTATGTGCGCGCGCGCGCAATCTACAAAATAACTAGTACCCTCCTTGCAAATGTCTAAGAGAACAATTACTGTCAGTACTGTCGGCAATTCAGGTTATAAAGATTCTAGTCAGGTTAAAAACAGTGAATCTAAGTTTCGTGACCTGTTACAAGGTCAATCTCATTCAAACGTCTCTGGATTCGCTTTTCATATTTGGAGACAGCTGTTTATTACTTTCAACACGATTCTTTTCTGAACAACCGCCATTGAATACAGGGCCCATCTTGTACATAAACTGCTGACAAATAAGTTTCTGTATTAATATACAAATAGCGTCCACTGTGTATCAATCATCTTCAGGAAACACCATGCTAATGATAAGGGCAAATGGGAATCAGCCTGGAAATTGGTGAACATAATAAGATATATTAAATATAGGTTTGGCTGACAAGGATTGGCTAATAATGTTTGTTATGTTTTAGGAAAAATAATATTTTAAGAGCGTATTATAGTTGTGAGTGAAAAAACAAATAGAAATTGTTTTATTGATGGAATGTCAGTCCTTTATCAGCCTTGAGTTTGGAACACTCATTACTAAAATTAGCACCTGACACTTTGCTGCGGAATTGAAAGCACATGTTTCAAACACATACAGGTCCAGAAAATGTCGCTGCTCATATCCTTTTGAAACTCCACACAGAAGCTGGCATCCAGGTTTCATCTATACTGATACATATAGATTTGATCATGAGCACTAAAAACGTTTATTGAATTTTAATATTTGCTTAGGTTCAGTGCCGTTGCAAAGATTTTGGTGCCCTAGGCGAGATCAGATATCTGGCGCCCACCTTCCAACTCACGCCCTCCCCCATCCGCCCATCATGATTTGTCCCTTAGCCCAGCGCCCTAGGCAATTGCCTAGTTCGCCTAGCGCGCCGGCCCTGCATAGGTTTACTAAGGGGACTGAATTATTACCGTGTGTCCTTCATCAATAGCCTCATTTCGCAGCAACTAGTTCCCGCTCACCAAGTGTAGACAACAGTTGTGCAGAACATGAGTCATCTTACGAAGAACCGTAATCATCTTTAACGTGATAAAACCGCCTCAAAATTGTAGAATGTAACAGAGAATTACATACCTCTACTTCATCCAAGTCAGCTTTGGCATCAGTCAGAAAATACCCAAAGATCGCCAGAATTTGCACCATGCTCTTTGCTCACTAACATACTTATTCTCCTTCCTTAACATTATCAGGTCGCTGTTATTTAAGTTTTACGTCACATATATATATCTGCAGGCATCGGACATGTTACATGTGCAGCCAAAACATTGTTTTCAAACATTCTGCACCCGCTGCACACTTCCTGTGGGGTTTATGCATTACTAATTAAGTACTTGCCTTAAGCCAATGCGCGCGCTTGTGTGTGTGTGTGTGTGTGTGTGTGTGTGTGTGTATGTGCACGCGCTCGTTCGTAAGTGCGTGTGTGTTACTGCAGACTGTGCTGTCGATATATTCACAATTTTGTTAGTACATTTGCTCAGCTTTCTAAATATAATTGGTGCAGGAATGGGAGTGTTGGTACACGGGCCATCTGTAAACGGTTACTGTTTAAATACTCGAATCGTCAACGGCTATCCGAGTGATCGTTACAGCCCTTTTTCGTGTAGCTGTTCTTCAAGTGCCAAATTAACATTTCAAAATCCATGACTGAGGCCCGGTGACATACTTCTCAATAAATATAATATTTCCGAATTAACCATTTAAGTCGCCAGAGCAGTAGTCTCTATACACCATGGCTCACACTGTATTTACTTGCATTTTGTGGTATGGGCCTAAATGTTTTAATAAAGCATTCTTCTTCGATGGATTTGCAAACGGAATCGAAATATTTCATCCTTCAAAAAAAGTGCAAGTATATTATTGTAAAGCTAACACTTATGTAAATGAGGTAAAACTCAAGACAAAATGCAATTAATTTGTGCAGCAATTCTAGCAACCAAGACGTATCTGCTATTGGTTTTAACTAATCTTTTTATTCTGAAACGAAACTGACCTGTGCGCATTTAAAATAATATTTTGTAAGATATACGATGACATAAAAACGATAGTTTATTTATAATGACTTACTGTGTCTTTTGTCGAAATTATCCAGAATCCTAGTCAGAATGTGGTTAATATATACACTGTACACAATTCCCATATTATTTACAGATGCCTGATTGTTCTTGAGACCCGCCATTGAATCACGCAACGTAAATCCATGCAGACCACTTTTCTGCTGGGACAACTTACCCCACTGCACCATGGTGCACGATGATCAGAATATCAAAATCTCTTTTGATCATACCAGAAAAAAGATCCTACATACAATACCGTTTGATCTCGTCCTCCACACATTTATAATACTAAACACTACTATCATCATAAATTATGCCCTGCGCATGAGTTGCACCAGACATAATTCCGTTACTGTAACATTCCGGTGTTATATATTATTTAATTCCTCAAACTGGTGTAAAACTGGGATGAAAAAAAATCATGTCAACGACATCCAGCAGTGAGCAAGTATAACTCAAACACAGGTCGTGCTTCTTGGTGTATGATAAAGAAGAAAATCGTTAAACAAATGGCGGTCGGCTGGTCTGCAAAACGGTCACATACATTCCACAATATAGATCAATACATGGTGTTGATGAGCGAACAACAGGAATACTGGCAGAGTAAATAATTACCTACTTATTTGCAAATCCTTGGATTAAGAGTTGTGTAAGGCCACGTTAGGATGGATATCGTGCCCAATAAAAATATGGCGGCCTCCGTAATAAAAAAAATCGATGCAGACCGGTATAATTGGATCCATGAGGGACGCGAGCTCCTTCATAACAGTTCTTGTTATACAATAGCTTGTCCAGCAGTAGACCTGTTCAGAGTTATTTAGTATCATTATGGTATTTCCTCTTCAGCTCTATCTGCTGGTCAACATAATTTTGGTATATAAATTATTCGTGAAAGTAGAGGTGTGTGTGTGTGTGTGTGTGTGTGTGTGTGTGTGTTATCCGCACGAATAATCATTAGTTAAACACGAATCATTGTAACTTTACAAACATGATAAAAAGTTTTTTTTAGAAAAGAAGTACTTTAACTGAGTCTTTTCAGCTATCAGGTCCCAAGGTTGCAAGTAAAACAAGTTGACTTTATTTCAGAAATTACCATAAAATGTTATTAACTAAGGGGATCTTAGAATATTCAACGAAATTTTCTCATTGTAAGTCACCTTTCGAAATATTCGGTAGGACGTGGCATGGTGGACAAATGAAATGTTAATGCCAGAGATGCGCGATAAAGCGTTGATTGACTCGCATTCTGATAGTATAAAATTAAGTTACCTACATATTTAACTTCTGACCTAGGTATTGTCTCTCTTCAAGAAGTAATACCATGGTATTATGTCTCTCTTCAACAAGTCAGACCATGGTATTATGTCTCTCTTCAAGAAATAATACTATGGTATTATGTCTCTCTTCAAGAAGTCTGACCATGGTATTAAGTCTCTCTTCAAAAAGTCAGACCATGGTATTATGTCTCTCTTCAAGAAGTAATACCATGGTATTATGTCTCTCTTCAAGATATCAGACCATGGTATTAAGTCTCTCTTCAAGATATCAGACCATTGTATTAAGTCTCTCTTCAAGATATCAGACCATTGTATTAAGTCTCTCTTCAAGATATCAGACCATGGTATTAAGTCTGTCTTCAAGAAGTCAGGCCATGGTATTAAGTCTCTCTTCAAGAAGTCAGATCATGGTATTATGTCTCTCTTCAAGATATCAGACCATTGTATTAAGTCTCTCTTCAAGATATCAGACCATGGTATTAAGTCTCTCTTCAAGAAGTCAGACCATGGTATTAAGTCTCTCTTCAAGAAGTCAGACCATGGTATTATGTCTCTCTTCAAGAAGTCAGACCATGGTATTATGTCTCTCTTTAAAAAATCATACCATGGTATTATGTCTCTCTTTAAAAAATCAGATTATGGTATAATGTCTCTTTTTAAGAAGTAATTGCCTTCATATTTTGACGAGGAAGCAAAATAATAAGAAATCGGCTTAAAAGACAACGAGAATGAAAAACTTATTGCGGAAAACATCAGGTATATTTAAATGGTATGAAAAGGTTTTCAAGTACAAGTAATATAGATGCGTGGATATATTAGAAAAAGACATTGCCCGCAAGGTTTTTATTATCTATTAAACGTGATTCTATTATTGGATATTGTAATCTGTTTCATTTGCTGAGATCACATTTACACGAGCACTGCAAAAAATTGCATGATAGGTTTTTCCAGTTCCAGGCCAGCAGGTATGTATGTATGTATTTATGTATGTATGTATGTATGTATGTATGTATGTATGTATGTATGTATGTATGTATGTATGTATGTATGTATGTATGTACGTATGTATGTATTTGTGTGTGTCTGTGTCTGTGTGTCTGTGTAGCTCAGAAATTACCTTTAATGAGTTTAATTTATGTGTATATTTTTCTTCACGTTTAAATGTTTCAAGTTTTGGAATCTTCATATGTTCTATGCACTGTAGCTGTAACGTAATGTAGCTTTACATTTGTCTCTATCAAAACAACTAGTATTACGTACTAACACGAATGCTGACAACTTAGTGCTTAGCTTTCTTCGTGATCTTCATAATGTACCAGTTTAAATTACTTTCTTTACAATTTGTCGTCCACTTTTGTAAAATTATCCATTTGTGTTTAGATTTCATGTATTATATTGAAAGCATAAACTGTGATTTCTGCATAAATTTCTAATGAAGAGTTTTAACTACAATGGTCGCAATCATCAGCGTATATTATATATACTCAAATATATGCCCACGTCTTTCGGTTTCGGATCCGCTTGTTACAACCATGATGTAAACGATGAACTGTTACTTATTAAATTGGTTAAGCAAAGATGTACTGATATTGGCATGCACACCTGGAATGCAAACAATTATGACCAGGATATATGCAGAGTCTGTGAATTAATTAGGTTAGACTCTAAGCGTGAACCATGTAAACTAAGAACGAACTTTATGTTTGCTGATTTACAAGGCAATTACCTCAATGTTAGGGTCAATACGGATACATAACATCGCACTTCTTACCGCGATAGAATATGTCTGCTTTGTAAAAGTGAAATTCAGATGGAATAGCTCATTGTTTTCCATTGTAGATCTTTAGAACAGCTTTGTAAACTCTATGTACCTGACTATCTTGTTGTAAAAATTAAGTTGTGTTTTCTGCAGCACAAACCAAAATTAAAAGTACATATAATTCAATATTTAAATATTGTTAATATATGCGCTTAAGCATAGAAAGGAAAAACATGATTCATTTCATGTAAATAATTGACGAATAATAATGACATATACCATTATTTGTATATGTGAATTTCTTCTCTCTCTCTCTCTCTCTCTCTCTCTCTCTCTCTCTCTCTCTCTCTCTCTTTCTCTCTCTCACACACACATGCTTGATACTAATTATCTCATGCTTTATACTATTTATCTCAGCCTGATATTATTTTCTCATGCTTGACACTATTTTCTCATGCTAGATAATATTGTCTCATGCTTGATACTATTTATTTCATATTTGATACTATTTATCTCATGCTTAATACTATTTATATCATGCCTGATACTATTTTCTCATGCTAGACACTATTATCTCATGCTTCATGCTATATATCTCATATTTGATACTATTTATCTCACGCTTCATACTATTTATTATGCTAGATACTATTTATTTCATGCTTGATAGTATTTATTTCATACTTGATACTATTTATATCATGCTAGATACTATTTTGTCATGCTAGATAATATGGTCGCATGCTATATGCTATTTATCTCATACTTTATAATATTTATCTCATGCTTGATACTATTTATCCCATGCTTGATACTATTTTCTCATGCTAGATACTATTTATCTCATACTTGATACTATTTATCTCATGCTTGATAATATTTAGCTCATGCTTGATACTATTTATCTGCCCTGCAAAGCAGAACCTAATATAAATTTTATTCTACGATCATAGAAAGGCAACACCAAGAAAGAATGTCAAACTGTAAACTCTGATAAATAATAATGATATAATGATATAGTTCATTATATGTTTATGTATATTATTTCCATTCACTCGCGTGCTTGATGTTAACTGCATCTTGTAATTAGGCCAGTGGCCTTCATGTCCTAGATAAAGATAAAAGAGAACTAACCCTGCACTGGCAACCTACCAATTGCTTTCATGATTGCTTTTGATAAAAAAAAAAACATTTCATATTTGATGGCGAACATTGAAAGATATAAATTCACTATATCTTAATTAGTTTCTAAAAGAAATATTGTTGAATGGTATTTGTGTTCAGACTGCTGTCACACGAAAATAACGCATCTAGTTGATAGAGAAACCGGGTTACCGTATTAAGAATATTTTCCCAGAATGATATTAGATTTTGTGTATTAGAAATTAAAAATCTCTTTCCTAAAAGGACAGTTGTCTACGAAGAGATCATATTGATGGAAGGGACGTCTTTTCTTGCTCAATAATACAATTACTATATACACATAATCGGTACCTATGTGTTAACGAACTACATTATAACAAATTTCCTCCACATAATATGCAAACAAATATGGTATGATACCGGTACTTTACATTGATGTTACTAAATGCAGTAAAATAATATCAATATCTGACATCATATTCATATTCGTCATAACTCGAATAACTAAATCAGTCTTGGAAACAATCTGACCAATCAAAAGGCCCATTTTGTCAATTTTGAGTAATATTACGTGCCTGCAATAATATTTGCTCTTCGAAATACTGATAAATGTTTGATGAAAGAATGGTCCCGTGCAAAAACGTTCCTTGTTGCAACCTCAGGATATTTTGAAGTTGAAACTCGTGTTTAACACGTAGCACGATATCTACCATGATAAGCCGTGGTGGCAAGTTGCAAAATTAATACATAAAGTGTAAATTTATATTAATTGCCATGAATGTTGTAGCAGACTTTTTAGCAGAGGCCAACAATCAAATCTGGTGAACTATTTTGTTTAATTTTCTTTCTCTGAAAATATGGTTAGTTTTAACTGTGATGTATTTTATTTACAAATGCTTTTATTTGCAGCAGTATATACACTCTAGTATGAATAGTAATGGTCTTTAGTTTTGAATGGTTTCTCGTTTTGGAATATGTATCGATTCGTTCTGGCAATCTATGTACTCTGTTAAGGTCTGTAGTTTTGAAATTGTTAACGATTAATTCTAGCAACCTGTGCAGAGTGGTATGAACAGTCATGTTCTCTAGTTTTGAAATGAATAGTCATGGGCTGTAGTTTTAGAATTTTTATCGATTAATTTTGCCAATCTAAGCAGTCTGGTTTTAATAATCACGGTCTATAATTTTTGGAATTGTTATCGATTGCATCTGGCAATATATGCAGTCTGATATGAATAGTCATAGTCTGTAGTTTTGGAATAAATAATCATGGCATGTTGTTGTTGTTGTTTGTTGGGTTTAACGCCATTTTCCAGCACACGATAGGCTATACATGGCGGCCAGTATTAATGGTGGAGTAAGAACACGGGACCCTCCCCTACCCTCAGAAAGAACCATCGACTCACGAGAAGCTACTGGCAAGCTTTCTCACATACCCACATTGTCCGAATCTGAGACTCGAACTTACGCAGATAGAAGTGAGATGGCAGTGATCTGTAACGGAAAGCGCTCTAAACCACTCGGCCACTCGAGACTCCAATCATGGCATGCAATTTAGATAAGAATAATCATGAACTGTAGCTTTGGCATGAATCACGGTCTGTATTTTTGGTATGAATGATCATGGTCTTTAGTTTCGGAATCATTATCGAAGAAGAACATCTTATGAATAAAACAGTTTGATTGTAATAAAATATATCTACATAGATATAAATATTAAATTTTTATTCCGTGTTATTACTACTTTTAAAATGATCATGAAACAGAGAAAAGACATTTTAAAATAATGCTGGACCTGAATAAAAACAAAATTAGGAAAGATGCACACACACCCCCCCCAAACAAAACAAAAAAACTGCGATGGCCAAATTGAACCAAACTTTTAGTTCAGATATTTTGTGTCTGATTATTTCTATGAAATATGTATTGATTTATGAATCTCTGTATTTTTGATCCTCAAATATAATAGATATGAAACCATCTTTGGGTGAAAATAGATAAATATAAATGTTAAAAAATCTATAAATAAACCAACACAAATTAAATGTGCTTCCTATTAAACTTGTTTTAAAATTTGGGTTTTTTGGAGAAGGGAAAAAGTTCTCAGCCGACATAAATCACATTTTTGATGACAAGGGTTCCTTTTGGCTGTTTTTATAAGACATTTCTACTTCAGTAGCTCTTTCCATATACATCTGCATCATTAATGAATTTATTTTATATACATTTAGTCATATGTAATGAAAAATTGCTTATGATTGTGTCCAACACTGAACTTACAGACACCTAATTTGAGGATTACAATTCAATATGTATGTTATTCTTGCCTTAAATGCAAAGTTTCGATCTTGAGTGACAAGGCATTTCAAGAATCCGTACGTGTTAGTATTGGAATTCCGATTAGCACATACCGTAAACCACGATAACTTTGAGATTTCATTTCTATTTTAACCAAGGATCTATTAACAGTTTTTGATTGATTGATTTCCAAAGAGATCCTGGTTGTACTTGATTGAAATGAAAAAACAAATTTTAAAAAGTCACTTGCCTCTAAAATACTTGGGTGCTGTTGGTAAATCGTCTTCACGTTGTGGCTGTTTCGTTCTCAACACTCCCAACTGGAGCTTTGTTTTGTCAGCGGCATCCAGAATAAGGAACCCTTCGTCAAATATTTTGACTGGACTCACTAAAAGAAAGGCATCTTTTGCCAGAAATTCACTCTCTGTTACAGGATGTTTTCCTTCTGGCAAATTATTTACAATAATTTCGTTCGTTTCAGATTTATATTTCTCCTTTTCGACATTGAGAAACATTTCGACGTCAACTGGACTCTTTTCTAATCTCTTCCAATTTAACTGTCCCTCAGATGAATTACAATAACGTTCAACTGTTTCTGATGGATCATTAGAGTCGGGGATCTCTTTCGTCTCAGCGACACTTTCTTTGCAAAACGTTTCACCTCTAGCTTGATTATAATCACCCAGAGATTCTTCCTCTATTGTTTTTTCACCCTGTATTTGCTTCTTTTCTCCATTTACAAGTTTTTGTTTGGACGACTGCGTGCTTTTTTTGTTATCTAATATAGACACAGTTTTCCATTTTAACGGCGCAACCTTTTCAAAGTTTATTGTATTTGCTGTTTTTAAAACCGTATTTTTGCTGTCGACGTTTGTCGTGTCCATATCATCATTCTGAGCATTTGCAGTTGTTCTGCTTAGAGAAAGCTTGCTTGCTTCAACTCTCGCAAGATTGGAATTACTTCCAAAGGTTTTGTTTGTATCGGTTTTTATAACTGATTGCACGTTGGCGAAGGCTTGTGACTCTGACATTAATAGTGCATAGTCATCGTCACATTGCATTAAAGTATCCACCATGGGTATAGGTCTGTTGGCATTACACTTAATTTCATCTTTGAAATGATAAGGACTAGCCGAAGGTGAAATTGCGCATTTCTCACCGAAATCTAGTTCTTCATTAATTCGTGGAGTTAGTTGACATTTATTTTCACTTCTGTTTACCTTGTCAGGTTCATTTTCAGAGGACTGATACCTATTTTCTTCGGCTTCCATCCCAAATGTCATACACTCTTCTTTCCCTGTCATGATTTCAAGGTCAACGTTTTGAACAGGAATAGATCTGTTATCAAATTCTAGAGATGCATCTTCGTTGCTTAACACGTTTGATTTTGAAGCTGATTGGGAAGTAACTGACTGCACAATTCTTGCACCGAATGCATCGTCGACCATTGCAACATGATATCTATCTGGATTCCCAGTTGTTTTGCACATGGCACTATTGTTGGAAATAGACCTACTCTGATCCCAGATACTATCCTCCGCTGCACTTTCGAAATCACTTGATTCGCTTGATTCTGGCGAGTACATTCCGCATGAATCACTGGAAGACACACTCAAAAGATCGTCAGTATCCAAGTAAGATTCAGTGCCTATATTAGAAATATTGTCTTCAATTGCACTTTCAAAATCGCTCGAGTTTTCAACTTCAAGTGAAGAACTTGACAAACAACCGAACCAACGATTGGCCGCAAAAAGCGTTTCAGATTCATCGCAATCCGACATTATTACCTCTGGTGGAGTACCGTCCTGACTTCGCTCTGATGTGAAAATCGACCTAATGTCAAAGATGGATCTATTCGAATTTGAAGCTTCTACTAGCAAATTGGACGTCATTTGACTATTTTCCTGTTGATAAACTGAACATCCACCTTTTGTTTCCTCCAGCGAAAGCTCCATGTCCGGGGACAAATCAATTGTATTATCAATTTCGTTTCCTGATGTTCCCTCGAAGTCACTGATTACCTCTAACACAAGAGATCTCTTCTTACGTGTCCTTTGGGACTTTTCGTATGCCTCCATAGCATCTACATCCTCTTCTTGCCGATCCTCATCAATCTTGATTTCATTATCATCCTGCTCGGTGGCGAAGTATACATCTACTTCAGGCTTTAATACAAGTGTACATGAGTGTAACATGGTCTGTCTGAAATTGTCAGTCAGGCCGACCGAATTGTCTGCATTATGCACGTAAATAGAGCTACAACTATTCTCAAACATATTCTCTTCTGGTGAGCAATTCCAATTATTAGGCGAGGAGGTACTCGAGCTTTCGCCACCCATGGAATCCACCTTAATATCTTGCACGTCTATTTGATTTTCAGATACAACTACTACTGTTTCTTCTGGTTCTGATTTATTGGTGTTCATGCTTCCATCGGATAACCTACTAGATTCACAATTTGCTCTGATATATGAAATTTTCCCATCTTCCCTTTCCTCGGAAGCATTATTTTCCTTAGCGTTGACGGCATGACGGTCTGTACATAAGGAATGTGTATTAATAATATCTGCATCTTCCAAAACAAGTGTCGGACATGGACATTTGTGATCAGTGCCTGAGTAATCCTCGTTATGAAATTTTAGTTCGAAAGAATTACTTCGTAAAAGGGAATGGGCATTCGATGGATCGGTTAGATAACTATCACAATTTACTTCCCCTGAGTATTCATTTATTTGGCCAAGATATAGCTGAGAACAATGTAATCCACCATCAACGTTGCTGTTCTTTCGCATATCATCACATGCTTCAATCTCTGCAGTTTTCAGCGATTTGGATAAAGGATGAATTCCTGCTTCTGAAAATGTTTGCTTATCTTCTTCCGAATTGTTACCTTTATCGGCACATGACATCGAATCATTCTTTCTATTGCCATTTCTTGTTTCATCATCTGAGCTAGAAGACGACTTTTCTGATCGGTGCACGTCCATTGCTTCGTTTGCTTGCTCATTGCAAAGTCTTTCATTTAATATATGCGTTATTCCTTCAGAATTCACCCTGATTACCCCAGGCATGTGACGGATTCTTTGTGGAACGATATCATTTTCGCTATCGCCATCTTTATTGTCATCGTCTACGTCAAATGTTTGATTTGTGACTACCTGTTTATCATACGTTTCAGCTTTATGCTCAATATCACGTGACCCATTACTCCAATCGTCAATTCCGTCTCTGTCAGAATCATCCTTTCTTGCACCAACAAAACCTGTTGTTGTCTCGAGAACGAGTCCCTTCAAGGAAGCTGAAAACTTTATAGTTACAATCACAGTGTCTGACGGACTGTCTGGCTCCTGATAACAGTTTAAATCATCGCTATCTAAAATGTCATTATCGCTTGCTGTGTCGTAAACACGAACCAGTGGTTTGGATATCTTATTGTTGATAACTGGTGTACTAGAGCTACAACCGTCAACTGTTCTTGTATGTTCCGTCTCTTTGTCCAGCTTCAAAGAAGAATGGTCTTCGCACGTTTTACACATCTGTTCCACATTTGCCGAATATCTGCACGTGCATTTTCCGGCACTCTCCAAGTATGTTGTGTCTGTACTCTCTTGAAAAGCACATTCCTCTGTAAAATTTACAGGCATTAGGTGAGCAACTGATGTTTTATCTTTTGGATTTACTCTTTCTGTGTCAGATCCGTCTAAACGTGATTGCCAATCTACTTCAGCCATGCCTAAATCTTCTGAAAGAAGCTGTTCTTCAGCAATACCTAAATCTTCTGGAACAACATTTAAATTAGCTTCATGAAATGATTCTACTGAATCTTTAATATCTTCATTAACATTGTTGTATACATTCCACTGTGATGTAGTCACTGGTTCACGAGCTTCCTGGCCAGTCGAAACGCGCTCTTGAGTGTCATTCATATGATGTTTGACTTCAGGAAAAGAGCCATTATTCAAGCATGCTCCTTGAGCAGACGATAAATTGTCAGCGGAGGAATCAACTTGAAATTCTTCTACCAATACGTCCCCCTTATTCTCGTTGGTGCTGAGACCAAGTTCAATTGATCTTTTTAACAATATGCTTGATCCCTGCACTTGAGTATGTCTTACTTTATTTGTTCTTAATTTGTTTGTATTAATATCTGTCTCAGAAAAGGGTTCATTTTGTGAGAGTTCTTCCTCTTTATGGCCGTTGGTGGGTACTGAAACATCATACACTTTCGAGACAGTTTTAGGCGAAATGTTCCCTTCTGACTTCTCCTCCACTGATAAGGTACCAAGATACACCTTTTCGGAATTTGATACTGCACTTGCAGAAAGAATATCCGATCTCATAGAATCAGTCTGTATAACAGCTTCATCCGTTAAAGACCCTGTTTTATTTTCATCCAAAGATGCAGCCATCTCATGACAATTATCATCCAAAGCGCACTAACCAGCGTTGTCACGTCGTCTTGCTTTTTTTGCTGTCGACTCTGTTACATTTTTACACAACATTGCATTTTGTATTATTGAACCAAGCATCTATCAATATTTTTGCGAAGTCACAAGTTTACAGTCACATCCAGTAAGTTAGTTATACACACATTATGCATACAGACATGTATTTATGCGTGTTTCCACTTTTGGTATGCTATATAAAAAAATACTCGACTACGAAAAGTAACGTTCTTTATTAATGGTAGAACTGTGCCGTTCATAGATCCCACATTGTTGAGCATTTAATCAACACTCAGTTCCACTGTCATTACAACTAAACCGAAATCACAGATTCCAATCGAAAAGTGCAGAGGTTGTTGAAATTTAACAAATCCAAAAATATTGTCTCACTTAAACTCCATTGCTTTTAGTAGATTCTGTTAAATATTCATTGTGACAATTATTATTTCCTCACCATTACCGCTAAATGAACAACGCGCAGAAAACTACTTCTATGAATACTATTTAACAAATGACGCACCTATACCAAAATTTAAGTGACTCAACACTTGAGTCGTGCGTTACGTGGACTGGTCATTTTGATGACCACTCCTTCTCCACTCCTATATATGACTTTGATGAATATGGTGAATCGGTAGAAACAGCCGTAAGGTACGAAAGCGCTGTTTTGTTGACAGGCACATTATTTCGTGTCTCAGAGCATTAGAGCACCTGCACACTTTTGCGATTGCTTTCACGTATTAATTTTATCACAAGATATATTTATTAAGCTTATGCAGCACTTTGGTTTAAATTAGCTTTCTCTTCAGAAATTTGTGTTAGGAAAATAATAAAGTGTCGGTACGCTATAGTTGCAGCTCAGCATTGTATACCTGAATATATTTGAAGCAGGGTCAGACAAAGGGTATTCTGCGCCCTGTGCGAATTATGTCATTGACGCCACCTTAGACGAAGAAATTAACTTCCGTATAATTAGGCGCCCATTATAAAACCTGGCGTGTTGTAGGCTACGGCAAAGTTCTTCCATATGGTTGGGTCAGCCTCGTTCTGGAGTGTCGTTGTCTGAGCACAACGTATGCTAAACATGTCGAAGGCAAAAGTGCATTTATACTTTCTTCGATTGGCGTGAATTGATCTCTTTAGTGAATAACCCCCCCCCCCCCGGTGCTACGAAATAAATATTTAAGAACTTCACAATTTCAGTTATGACAGAAGATCGTTTGTCAGCATAAGAATCGAAGTTTGCTAGTTTCCATTTTGAAAGTGACAGCAGACCCCATAAACAAAGAAATATGTCGACTGTAATCTTTCCTTTTATGAAGTTGAGCAGGTTTCTGTTTGTTTTATATTATGTTTATTAAACATGCATGACTTCCTCCTCACTGTGCAAAACAAAACGCTCTCTCTCTCTCTCTCTCTCTCTCTCTCTCTCTCTCACACACACACACACACACACGCACGCACGCACGCACGCACACACACACACATACACACACACTTATCTCAATGGTTCAGACATCCAAGATATCTTGAAAATAAAGAAAAGGTATAATGTATATAAACATGCTATTTATTTTTGGATGTATACGGTTTAACGGCACATCAGCACAATCGTGGTGCCAAGTAAGTTCATGTATCAGCCAAAAGAGTATAAAAATCCTTAGATTACAAAGCCCAATTAAAAAGGAATTATATACAACTATATTCCATTATATTAGTGCACTGCTGATGGAGTTTACACTAATAATATTCACGTGTAAATATATGACACGCACATGCTGCAACGCTTGATCGCAATACATTCAAAACCACTTTACCTAACCGTTACATCCAAATTTTGAAGAGCTGCGACTTGTAAATTCAGAATATGCAAGGGGGGTAGGGGTGGGGAAGGGCAAAATATTCAGACAGTGCAAAAGATGAGCGTGATTTAACGATATAAACTACTTGCCTCGGGGAAGTAAGTAAAGAGCATCATGTACGGAGACCCCATTCATTTAATTAACTTTTACTTTGTCCTCTGGGGACAGAAAGGTGTTGCCTACATATTTCAGCTAATATAAATAGTGAGGGAGACGAGTTTATAAATGGTCTACAGCAAAATATAACATACTGCCCCTACTCGCTTAGAAGTAGAGTTCAAATGCAAGCAACATAGACCCTGATCTGCCGTCGTATATCAGGATCTATAATGCTAGTTTCACTGAGAATTCCTATCAATCTGCATTGACCCTGATCTGCCGTCGTATATCAGGATCTATAATGCTTGTTTTTCTGAGAATTCCTATCAATCTGCATAGACCCTGATATGCCGTCGTATATCAGGATCTATAATGCTTGTTTTACTGAGAACTCCTGTCAATCTGCATTGATCCAGATCTGCAGGTGCATTATTATCAGTTTGTGCATCTTACTTTTAAATTCGACATATAACGAAGTACATACTGCAATACTAAATGCAACAGGGCGTAGTGCGCTAAATTATTTTGAAGTTATATATATACGTTGTGCGCTTATAGTATGATTCCAAACGGTACAGGTTGAACGAAATCAAGAAAAAAGGGAAAGAGTGGTGAAAATGAAAAGAAATATATCGGTGAGGCTAAAGATATTTATGACCTTGATGGGTACGAAATGTTATCAAAATTACTCCTTCTTCTCATGAAAAATAAGTATTAGCAACTTTAAATTTTATGTAACTTAAGTGTCTGGATTAGTAAAATTCTTGAAGATGTACAATCATATTTTTTTTAAATAAAAATACGCCTACTCCTCCACCCATCCTCCATATAAAGAAAGTAAGAAAAATAAACACGAAATTTCGACACAAACTACTTGATAAAGGAGGGAGTAGAGAATGTTTAAGATCAATTTGCTGAAGTCTTTAATTCATTAATATTATGTTCAGTTGAATAGAGAACCTATTAATAATTTAATTAAAAAAACCTTTGTTGAAAATTGCTATCCTTAAACATTGGTCGAATGAAACAGATGTGTAGGTAGAAAAAAAAACATTTTATCAATGCATTTCACGTTCAGAACATAAACTAGAATATTTTTGATTTTAATAGCAGAGAACATTACCTGATAATATTCATATTGGTTCATGAAGTTTGCCAAGAGAAGAATACTGTCATTAGTCTAATTGATACATGGTACTGCCGTGTAAGTATAAAGCTTGCCAAGAGAAGGGGTAAGGCCATCATTCTAATTGTTACGTGGTACTGTCAGTACAGACCTTGACAGAAAGGGGTAGGGTCATCATTCTAACTGGTGCACGCTATGCCAAGTCAGTATAGAACTTGACTGGAGAAGAGGTGTGTCATCATTCTAATTGTTACGTGATACTGCAGTGTCAATACAGACCTTGACAAAAGGAGGGGGTAGGCTATCATTATAATTGTTAAATGTAATGCCGTGTCTGTACAGACCTTGACAAAAGAAGGGGTATGCTATCATTCTAATTGTTACGTGGTACTGCCTTGTACCACGTAACAATTAGAATGATAGCATACCCCTTCTTTTGTCAAGGTCAGTACAGACCTTGACACAAAAGGGGTAGGCTGTCATTATAATTGTTACATGGTAATGCCGTGTCAGTACAGGGCTTGACAGGAAAAAGGGAAGACCGTCATTCTAACTGGTTCACGCTATTGCTTTAGGATTAGGATTTTTAATGTAGCTTTAGCAATTTTTCAGTCATATCGCTACGATGTCTGCAGTGAGGCAGTTTATAGTGATGTCTAGCTCTCCGTTAAGGATCACTGCCATCTCACCTCTGTCTGCGTGGGTTCGAGTATAAGATTTGGCTAATCCCTCGGTTCTTTCCGTGGGGTTTTCCCGGGTTCTTCCTCCACCAATAATACTGACCGCCATGTTTAGCCTACCGCGTGCTGAAAAATGGCGTTAAATGCTACAACAACAACAACAGAACTTGACAGGAGAAGGGTATGTCATCATTCTGATTGTTACGTGGTACTGCTGTGTCAGTACAGAACTTGCCAAGATAAAGGTTACTATTTGTTAAGATTCATTTGACAAATAATTCCTTTCAAGAATTACTAAACGGAGCCAAAACATTAGAATACAGAAATGAGGCGTTGGACAGTTAGATATCAGTGGCGTATCAATGGATTTGTTGGATTATATATTGAACCCATTAGTGAAAATCTTTTGTAAAACGCTACTTGTAATATAATGTACTATGTGCAATCTCCAGATGACATAATTAACATAATTAATTTTTTCGATATTATTTTTTCTAAATTGGCTAATATTGTTTTATAGGGAATTTAGTCTTGGCTTTATTTTTTCTAGCAGTTAAAATGGAATAATTTAATAATTATATTATGACTGATAATGATTATGTTTCGTTTTGGAAACAAGGTACATAACTGCGTAATAGGGGCAGCCGGGGGCGCAAATTTTGGTGTTTTGCCCTGGGCGTCAAATATCCTCGCTACGTCACTTGTAGATATTACTTTGTGGGTTTTCTCTCTTTAAAACAATGTTTGGCAATGTACTTACCAGTATAAGTACAATGTACTTACGTGCACTATCAAGAGAAGAGTTTTTGATAATGACGTCATAGGTTCAGTATTTATAAAATGTATCTTTCTTTTCCTCCCTCATTTTGGGGGTGGGGGGCTTATAATCCAGAATCGTATGCACAACACTAAAGTCTCGCAAAGGTATGATTATGTAATTGTAATTCCTTACTAATTGGATATATATATATGTTCATTGCTTACATTCTTTCGTGTGTGTTATGGGGGGGGGGGGCAATTACAAAGGGTCGTTGGTTAAAGCACTCGCCTTTACTAAACACTACTATCTCACCTCTGTCCGCTTGGGTTCAAGTCTCGGGCTCGGCCAATGCTGGTATGTGAGAAAGTTTGTCCGTAGCTTCCATTCAGTCGGTGGTTCTTTACCTGGTTTCCCGGTTTTTCGTCCTCCTCGTTTAGTTGTTGCTGTAGGGTTTAATGCAATTTTTTAGCACACGATAAGGTTTACATGGCGGCCAGTATTAGTGGTGGAAGAAGAATACGGGAAAACTCTGGAAAGAACCACCGACCCACGAGCTTTTTCACATACCAACATTGGACGAATCTGAGACTCGAACCCACGCGGATAGAGGTGAGATGGCAGTGATCCGTAACTGGAGAGCGCTTTAGACCACTCGGCCAGTCGGGGCCCCCTTCTACCTGTTTAATTAGCCATCATGTATAGTTTATTGTGTACTGAAAAAAAAAAACAGCATTAAACAGGCAAAATCCATGCAGGCTTGAAAACTGAAGCTTATCGGGCGGAATTTCCCTTATGCCAGTATCGAGGAAGTCCATCCGCCCTCCATTGCGAGCGACCCTCTTCAAACAAACGCCTTAATAAAGTTGTCATTTTGTTATACATGTACATCTATATACTTCTGATCACAAAATACATAAAAATAAAGCGTTCCCATTTCGTGCAGACGACCTTATGTGACTGAATCCCCGCCCCAAATCAGCAGCTGAACAAAGTGCAAAGATTTTAAAGATTTCTTTTTCCTACCTGATTTTTCCGGCGTGGATGTTAACATCCTTGTCGGTTGTGTTATCGCCAATAACATTTCGAATTCCGAACCCTCTTCAGTTTTTATTGTCTTTCATTTAATTTCTTAACCACATTTGAACAAGCTATATCAGTCACCATCCACGACTCTTGCTTATGGGTATCACTTTCTGATTCATTTCTTGCTTTATCCTGACGTTTAAATAGACGACCCATTGTATGGTGGTATTAAATTCAAATTCAAATTTCGCCTACACACGCTTATATCACTGTCACGGTGTATGCTCACGACGATCCTTTAGCCTGACGTTCTCAACACAAGCGTGGTATGCGATAGCCCAATGCTATACACCATGTTGTGTCTTTTTATATTATCTTGAAAACAACATAAAGAAAATGACGTATATCACTTTAACAAGTATAGCACGTTCTTTAAACACCAGCTATGGGAATAAAATAAGCCAGGTAAACATAATCACGTACTCTACTTTCATACAATCCTTTTAACGGTAGGCAAAACAACTAACTCATTTAAACCTGTTTTGGGAAAGGCAAACCGGGTTTATGCCCCCTTTATAACCTATATATGTTATTTTTATTGGTTCAGTAGTCGTGCAATATATTGTAAATACTCGACGGTTCAGCGGTTACAATTGTAGATGAAAAAAGGTGACAAGAGTTACCTCCCATTAATTCAATTCTGAAGAAAATCGATTTGCAGTCGTTCTATGGGGTACCCTCAATGTTTATAGTCTGTTACATTTGAAATGTCTCGGTTTTTTTAAAACTTATAATTAAAAGCCGCATTACTTCGAAGAACGAACAAAGATAATAACTTGAAATAATGTTATTGAGCGTGCATGAATAAAGGTTGCAATTAGTACAATTTAAAAAAAAAAATCAAACTTGATGCACAAGTTTTGTGAAGTTAATATTGGATTTTCTTCTGATGTGGCGGCCTGATTAATTTCTTTAGGAAAATGATTCCAAACTCTATTCCCCTTAGGATATAGCTGTCTACCTTTGCCCAAATTTACAACGATGGCTGTGCATGCATCCTGAAGGCTGCACATGTTGTTGATGCGTATAACAATTTGAGATGTTGAATCTTTCGATGGCGTTTGTTACTAAATTTTCTTCTACCCTTGAAATGTGGGTTCTGTTGTTTTTGTTATTGTACTATTTGTCAGCAAAAGATAAGCTACACATAGCGGCCAGTATAAATAGTGGAGGAAGAACACAGAAAAACCCCAGAAAGAACCACCGACACACGATAACCACTTGGCAAGCTTTTCCACATACCCACATTTGTCGAACCCGAGACTCGAACCCACGCATAGATGAGATGGCTGTGATCAATAGCATTGATAGTTTCAAGTTGAAGGCTATGCGGCGTGCTGTACATATTTGATTTCTTTCAGTTTAATATTGAAGGTATTATATGACCCCCAGACTGCACTTGCATAATTCAGTCTCACAAGCACAGTAATTTACAAACATTGGAGATGAATAGAAAGTAATGTAAACAAATTAAAGTAATGGAGTAAACACAATAATTTATGTACAGTACGTAAAGTCACATAACTTAGCATGGTAGAATTTAAAAAAAAAAATATTTATCTCTTGTCTCCAGGTTGGACACTTTTTATTGGACGCTGCATTATTGCAATTGTAGAACAGGCCGGTGTTCTGTATGGAATTTTATGAAAGAAGGCCGGGTTTAAGATTCTTTGCGGACGCATCGTCTTTCCTTGGCTGGCCGCACGAGCTCACCGATGATTTGACGTGCATAGTATGTATTTGTATGCATCTTTTTACACGAATAAAGAATCAACTGTAAGTATGAGATAATGCTTCATTCAGATGATACAGAAAATGACCTCTGAACTAAGTAGGGTTTTATTTAGAAAGGATTTCATCATATAATAAAGGCATGCTACCGATATATAACTAATATATATCTAAGGATAATGAAATGAATTATTGTCAGGGGTCGTTAACATAAGACGTCGCGCAGTGTGTGTGTGTGTGTGTGTGTGTGAAGATTTGGTGACCATGCATGACAAGGGGGTGTTGTTGTTGACGAATTGTGACGTCACAAAAATATGAGTGTGGAACGCTTTTCTCAAAAGTGTCAGAACAAAAATGATTTTGCGATCTGCATCCTCAGTCTATTGTTATCCGGAATAGATAACTACTCTCTCGTGGAGGACTTAAATTAATATTGTTATCTCAGATGAAATATTGGTAATTGTTATAGCATTTAACTGGTTTAGACTGTTGCTTTTTAGATTATGTAATTCTTTTTTAATATAATGTAATACACACTTTAAAAACAAAATGTAGAAGCAATAAACTGCATGCCTCTTGGTGCTTAAACTTAGATATTAGTAAAGTAAAACAATAGGCTACTATTGTAAAACAATAGTAAAACAATAGGCTAACAAGTTATTACCATCCTGACAACAGTCTGACGAGATCAGACACACGAGTTTAACAAGTTGAAAGACGGTATTCGGTCCGTAGTGAACGTTTAATCTTTCAATATTGTTTATGCGAAAAGCCAACAAATGTAATAAGTTGAGTAGCACAAAGCGCCTTTGCTTTCTTTTCATTGAAAACGTTTTGTTGACACCACTGAGTGCAAGGTTATAAACGGTCCTAGTAGTACAAAGAGTACATGATGCTTGATGACATTTTGGTTAAAAAGCAGTCAAGAGAAGACAGATTTAGAAAGAGAAGAACTTTGAGGACTGAGTCAGCGTGTGGATATATATTTTATTGAGATTAAAACTGGTGTGACACCCATGTCCGCTCAAGCCAATACTTGGTTCAGATTGTTTAGTGTGACGATAACATGTACTGTTCGAAAGGGCAAGGCTCATACTTCAGCATGATAAAAGATAGATCTTTTCCTCCTCCTTTTCCCCTTGTTCAAGCACGAGAAGGGCTTAAAGTTCCAGAACTAGCAACAGATGTAGCCTTGCACACATTTCTATACTTATATGCAACTCAAAGTCTCCAAACGGAAGACATTTTACCTCGGTCAGCAAACAATTCGGACAATACTCTACGATCTTTATTGCCCTTCACTTCAATCTCTGCTGAATGAGAGAATTTGCAATATATGCCACGGGAACTTCAGCTCACTGGTCATGCTGCGTCGTTACTTAAGTCCTTCACAAACACATAACAGCTCCATCGAAGCGCATCATGCCAACGAGACTGGTTGCTAGAAGGCAACGCGAAATGAAGGCCATACTAGCAAATGCGGAGAATGGGGAAAGTGTTTATTGGATTCACGAAGAGCAGCATGATGGGGAGGGGGATATCTCTTCCAAAAACGATGTTAATCTAGAAACAAATGGATTTCTTGTTCGTTCAGTGGAGGAATATCATTCTTTGCCTACGGATAATAATAACTATGAAGAGAAGTTAATTCATCTACAAATACATAAGATTTTTAAGTCCATAGAATTTTTGTGGATTTGTTTAAACTTTAATGTTAGTAAGAATTGAAGTGATTGATGTTGTTTTTTAAAATTAATTAAATTTCTGAAAATAATTTGATAAACTTTTAACTAGCCAAACAGTTTTTGAAAAGCGTGATTTTTAATTAAGCACTATTTTACATACAAGATTGTTGTTTTGTCTGTATAGTTAACTGATGTTTACTTTTCAGTGTTACAAAAATTGTGGAAAGAATGGGGTGGGTGTAATAGATTTGTGACGTCACATAGAGGGTTGGGGTTTTTGTGACGAATATGCCAAGGGGGGGGGGGGTTAAAAAAATTGCATGATTTCTTATCATGGGTAAATTATTAAAAGAGGAAAAAGAACCCCGATTGAATTTGAATTCCATACCTCTGCTCTGGCACTAAGTACATTCAGATTGTATATTTTATATTCCTTAAAAAGAAACTGTAACGTGTAGAACATCGGGAATACTTCCGTAATTTATCGGAAAGAAAATTGTGGACGTATTCATTTTCGGTCAATTGTTAAAATACTTATATAGCCAGGAAAAATTCAACAATTAAAAGAGTAATTAAATAAAATTACTTTTTTCTTGCTACATTGGTTTTCAAATTAAAACTGAAATCTCTTTAAAAGGGGCTTATTAAAAAAATTCAGAAATAGATTTTCAAATACATCAAATAATTATGGTAAAATTGTATTTCTATAAGTTTAAAAAATCCATTAAAGAATCATGCCTTTTTCTGATTAGGAGGATATACCACGAGTGACGAAAGAGACATTAGAAACTTCGCGATTAATCCTTCTGTTCGGAACCCCGGGTGACCAAGTGGTCTAAAGCGCTCACCTCTGTCCGTGTAGGTTCAAGTCTCGGTTTCGGCCAATGTGTCTATGTTTGAAAAGTTGGCAGTTCCTTCCCGTGGGTTTTTATCGGGCTTTTCCCGGCTTCTTCCTCAACCAGTTATACTGGCCGCTACGCATCATGCACTGAGAAATGACGAAAGAAACCCCAAACAGCAAATAGGCCTAAAAAGGGTAAGAGAGTAAGTAAAATATTCCGGTGGCAATTACGTCTGGTGGTGGAAGATCACAGGAAATACCGCCACCCCACGGTAAGATACTGGCCTAGATTTCTCACACACCAACATTGGTCGCGACGTGGCTCATTCCGACAAACGAGAGAACTGTGAGTGATCTGTTAAAACGAGCGCCTTATACATTCGGCCATGAGAGGTTCCCCATATTTTGTCTTTGCTTCTTTAATACCGTGGCTCTGTATATAATTATTTGATGTTCAAAAGTCACCCTGAAAAAAGTAAACAAATTAATGATTTTGTTTAGATCATTAAAAAAAAAAACATCCGGGAAGTTATTCGCATTCTTCGGCTTACATCATTATTCTGTGAAGCATTTACTACATAATTTTGCTGTTGGCAGAAATAGCCGAGGTGGTCAGAATGCCAAAGGTAGAGAAGTTCGTGCTAAGTTTCTTTGATACCTGCTGATTTACAGTACTTTAGATATAAATATTGACTATCATAAAATCTTGTTCAGTGTCAAAGGCTGATACCTCATTCCAATCATATGTAAAATTACATTTTTCATACAACATTTGGATTCTTCATCGTCTACTGTATAGGATGGAGGTTGTAAGAGTGCAAGCAACATTAACATAGTTATCCCCATTGTTTCACAGGCTGTGAATATAATGATATATTCAGCATAGTGGTCATTTAAGACATCGAAGTGCGACAATAATCTGGCATTTTCGCTGTTTATAATGATATCGCAGTTAATCTTCCTGAAGGTAAAGTCTCCTAATATGTGGGTATCAAAATATCTGTTAGAGTGGACGGGGATAACAAGTTTCATGTTAGTGTTCTCTGAATATTAATACATGATTTGCTGGACTTTTTCTAATTATTAGTACATGGTTTGCTGGACTATATGGTTAATGATGCCCAGTTATATGATTTACACAGCTTATTGTTCACCTTTCTAACTATTCTTCAAGTCCCTGACTGACATGGAATTCAAGTACCTCTTTATAAGCAGCTTAGCTCCTTCCCCATCCTGAAACGCATTCGTTTCTGTAAACAATATATTGCTAAGTTTTAGGTAAATGCTTACCTATTTCCACAGATGCATCATGTTTTAACTCGGAATAAGCGTACACTTTTTTTTATATTCCAACAAACGTTCAGTTGAAGTTTTTGCTGTTAAATCATGTTCGTGTTTGGAATCACTATCTGTTTTAGTTACATTTCATGTTGGTCCCTTGTTCCATCGTTTTTAAGCTCTACGAATATTTGTATTTGATTCAGATTATAGATTGCACAGTACGTATCGACTTATTGTATGATTCGTCTAATTAAGAATGACTTATTGTATGACTCGTCTAATTATGACTCGTCTAATTAGGAATGGCTTATTGTAGGACTCGTCTAATTATGACTCGTCTAATTAAGAATGGCTTATTGTATGACTCGTCTAATTAAGAATGGCTTACAGTATGACTCGTCTAATTATGAATGACTTATTGTATGACTCGTCTAATTAAGAGTGCTTTGCAAATATGTGCACCCTAGCTATGAAACAGACAAACCAGATCATGATGATGATGGATGAATGACGGTATTGGTTGTAGTGGAGACATCATACCCGTTTGCAGACACGTTGTCATGTAAATAAATGTAAGCAAGGACGGCTTCCAATGCCTTATTCTTCACAGCCTGTCATTTCGTATCTCAGGTAGATCTGTGCGAGACGATAACAGTATCAGAACATGATAACCTGTCTTGGAGGATTTTATAAATGTGTTCTGGAGAATATGTAAAGTACGTGATCCAGATCCTGCTTTGCGGATACTTCTAACGGATCTCCTATTCTTTGTTCATTAGTTGCGTATGCACATTATTTTGGTGGTTAATGAATTTTTTGAAACTTTTTAAAAGTATATTACAGGTTATAAATGGCCGCCAGTATATATGGTAAACCCCTGATGAAGAACCATAGACCCACAGAAGCTACTGACAAACTTTCTCAAATACCCATCTTGGCAGAGCCTTGACTCTAACCCAAGCGGACATAGGTGAGATTTCAATGATTTGCAAAGGCGACAATTTGAATTCACAATTTTGGATTAGTACATATATGAAAACAATGGAATTCCTCCAATCTACGCAAATGTCATGTTTCATTTAAAGTAACCGTTACTTATTATCTCCAAGGTAGTCAATGCCTGTTCCTCAAATTTAGTCGATATATGCACCTCGAAGAATAATATCTTTGTAAAGATATTATTGATAATAATAATTATTAAATGGTGACAATGGCGTGACGATGTTTCGGCATTTTAAAACGTGATGACATCTTTACAGAAATATTAATTTTTGGTGCTGTATTTGTAAATGCGTGAATCTTAATCTCATGATCATTTGTATTATTACCTTCGACCACATCAGTTCATGACGACCATAACAGTTCATGGCGATCTTATCAGTTCATGACGACCACATCAGTTCGTGACAACCACACGTTATTCATATTGTTATTGGTTTTGGAACTAGATTTTAAATACACACTGAAAAATAAACATGCCGTTTCCAAATTTGAAATAATAATAATATTACTACGACTACTACTACTCCTACTACTACTACTACTACTACTACTACTACTACTACTACTACTATAAATACTAATAAAAAATAATCTGATTTGGAAGTTTTTAAATTTTCAGTCAAATTGTTGCGATGTCTGCAGCGTGGCAATTTATAGTGATTTCTAGCATCGTGTCGTTGACACATCGCATGTGTCACCCAGTTGCATTTTCCTGACACCATCCATCCAGTCCTAACCTCCTTATTACTGAGCGCCTACCGAGGCAGCTGCTAGTACAATTTATTTTGTGTATTTGGTATGACTCGGCCAAGAGGTTCGAACCCGCGACCTCCTGCATCCGAGGCGGACGTTTTGAGCACCTTGGCCACCGGAGGGTTAGTAATAATAAATAAAATAATAACATTGGAAAGTTGAAATGAGTAAATTTGTAGTGAATTAAATTGGCTATTAAATTATCGGTTAAATAACTAATTAAGTAGGTAGGTAGGTCAGTATTTAGATAGGTAGGTAAATATGCAGTATGTAGACTAGTTGTTGCTGGTGGATGTAGGGTTTCACGCCATTTTTCAGCACAAGATAGGCTTTACATGGGCGGCCAGTATTATTGGTGGAGGAAGAACCCTGGAAAACCCCAGAAAGAACCACCGACCCACGAGAAGCTACTGGCAAGCTTTCTCACATACCCACATTAGCCGAGCCTGAAAGGTAGACTAGTAAGTAAACAAATAATTATGTAGGTAGGTAGATAAATCAGTAGGTAGACAAGTAAATAAAAAAGTAGGTAAGTATATATGCATGTCAGGAATGAGTGGTTCGGTTCAGTTTAATTAAAACCTGATAAAACGGATAATTTCTTTCCACCTCATTTTATTAATTCTGAAATACATTCCGCTTGAAAGAGTTTGTAGCAGCAAATTGTCAACATTTTACTTGTTCTAAGGGAGATAAACCAGACAAATTATCCCTGAGATGATGGAGTAGTTTCCCACTATGATTGAATCTACTACTCGTGCACTTTCTTTTGTATCTAAACAACGTAGAACATGTTAGTGATGCTGTTTGTATTTGGATAGTTTTTCATAACAGTATCTAATACCAAAACATATGTGGCAGATTTAAACACTGTACAAGAAAACAATATATACATATCACTGGGTCAATGTCTGGTGGTGGGATTTAGTACTTCAACAATATGTAATAGATTCCGATGATTATTGACCAACTGATCTCGGTGACCATGATCTTTTTTCTTTAAGTAAATTTACTATTTCCTTATTATATTTACCATGATCTTGACATTTGACATTTTGACCCCCAAATCTGTAGATTGGTGTCTACCTGACACTTTTCATTTTGTACTTTTCTCTCCCATCAAATGCACATCATTGATAATCGTATTTAATACAAATAGTTATTCTTTATATTTTTCCTTCCTTTCTTACTTCCATCATTTTTTCTTTGTTTCGTTTTTTTCTTTTTCTTGCTTTCCTTCCTTCCTCTAATGTTTGTTTGTTTGATTAGGATTTTTAACGTAGCTTTAACAATGTTTCAGTCATTTCGCTACGATGTCTGCAGTGAGGCAGTTTATAGTGATGTCTAGCACTGGGGCATCATGCCGTAGACATGTAGCATGATGATGTGACCCAGTCAAAATATCCTGACACCAGGCCGACCAGTCCTAACACTAACCTCGTAATGCTTAGCGTCATGCGAGGCAGCTGTCAGTACCATTTTTGTAAGTCATTGGTATGACTCGGCCGGGGATCGAAACCACCACCTCCCGCTTCCGCGGTGAACGCTCTAACCATTAGGCCACCTGAGCGCCCATCCCCCTCCTTTAATGCGAATATTAATATATCCATCAGATATGTATATCGTCATTTTCCTCTAAAAGGTCACTCAACAACCCAGTATGGACCCATCACCAAACATTGGCTTTCTACCTCCTGCTGTTATATAATCAAACATAAGTACGTTATATGATTGCAACTTTAAGATAATGTTTAATGTTTTATACAGAAATTGAACAAATGCATGAACTATCGGACAATGCACAGGTTTACCGAAACCTGAACTATATTCATGTTTAGTAGTCATGTACTAGATAACATATCGTGTATCATGGCTTTCTTTCGAAACATAAAACAAAACTTGTGTAAACATTGTCTCAATATCTAGTCTGGTCTTCTATAGCGGACTGCAACGCAGGGTTCATATTAAGCAGGGAACCAGACTACTCAATATCCAGCATAATAACATCATGCTCCAGACTAAAGCAAAGATTCGAAAATTGCTCAACAACACGGTGTCGGCAAGTCGTACTCAGTATCATGAAAATGCGCCAATTTATGACGTCGGAGTTAATTCAAATGTCAGTCAGATCTTGTTTAAATTTAAAATCCTCACTCGTAATAAAGCGCTGTTAACAACATTAAAATCTCTGTAACTAACACGAAATGCAAGTTTCTGTTCATAGGTTACCAACGCTATTTGGACTGGAGAATGTAAAAAAACCAATAGGAACGATGATTAATGTCTGCAAGATCTACTTATCATACGCAGAACGTTTTAAATAGACTAAATCATATACTTATTCAAACTTTTACCAGTATATCTGTTTAAACGTTCTCTTTTTTGCAATCTGCAAGCGCTTTGAAGTGGCGTTGATTACTCAATATACTTTGATAAATAACAATGTGCGCATAGTCAACAGAACGGAAAATGCATGTCTGTAGACAATGTCGTTTCTTTATAAAGTCGTCCGATGTACTATCATCTGCACAAGGTTGTTTCTGTACACTCATGGTTAGAGTGAGATGGAAAGGCATCACATTAATAGCTTGATAGCTCCATGGAATGTTCTCTACAAAGATGGTAGGTGCACAACATGTTCACTATTATAACGATTTCGTTTTTTCAAGGACAAATCTCATTGAGTTCTTAATTGGCTCCTCTCGTCTATATCTGCAAGGAGAGCATGCCCTCTGCCTATCAGAGATAAACATGCAAGCATTTTAGATGGATACTTTGCTTCGCCCATCTTTTTTGATAACATATTATACTTAAGTTTCAACTTATTTGTTGTATATTGTCTAACATATTTCTTCTGTTTCATGTTGTATGTACCTTTATAACACACATTCAATGCTACACATTTGATCTGGAGTTCGATAAAATGGTTTCCTATTGGATAAAAATGGCGTTTCTGAAGCTGAGGATAAAAGGGGCACTATTGTAATCAGTTAAGGTAAATTCAATGAATCGATCACTGAGCGGTTGGGGTAAGATGTGGTTGATAAACATAGTTAGAATAGAACGTCAGTAAGTTCTCTGATGAAGCTGGTGTGCAAAGTGAAATAACAGAGATATATATATATATATATATATATATATATATATATATATATATATATATATATATATATATATATATATATATATATATATATATATATATATCTATCTTGTATTGAAAGTTTTAAACATAAAGCCAAAATAAGAATGCCAAGGAGTTATTTCAAAATTTAAGGCATGGTAAGAAATGCCACCGCGTTCGGAGAAAATTTTGATCATTGATCAATTAGACACTTATATTTATGCCTGACTGGTTACATTAAAACAACAGGATGGTGTCCATCTTGGACCATGTAATTTTAATAGCTAAACACAGCACTAAACAGATAAATAAGGGACATTAACTACGTCTACAACTATTTGACTTCAAATGAGCTTTTAAATTGCTACACAGTTCTGAGTTCTGGGAGACATGATCTTATATCAAAAGGTCTTCGAAAAAATGAACAATACTTCAAACAAAATTACAATTTTGAACACGTTCCCAGGTGCAGCAATGACGACATAGAGAGAAGAGAATTCCGTAACGGAAATCGTCCAAAAGAGGAAATAAATTTACACTTCCATCTTAAGAGTTAAAAGAAAATCTTTCGTATAATATTATACGATAGTATTATTTTATTCTGTTGCGGAACTAATTAAGAAAAAGAAAAGAAAGATTCAATATATTTTGCAAACGCTTTATTTTCACATGTCAATATTCACATTTACACCAACGGCTTTGTCACTGTTGCATCTGAAAGAAGAAAAGGACAATTTCACTTTAACCTACTGGCATCCTTTATTCATAACCACATCTTAATGATAAACACGCATAAAGGTGTATATTCATCGGGACTTTACACTTTGACCTGAACTATATTTGGAACTCATATAAATTAACTAAAGACAAATCAGAAGATTTATATACTATAGTTTTTCTACCTGACCACAGGTACTTGAATAAGTCCTGAATGCAAAGCAAGTTTTTCATAGTTTTTCTACCTGACCACAGGTACTTGAATAAGTCCTGAATGCAAAGCAAGACTAACAATAAGTGAACGGTGGAAAAGCCAGGCTATGATGTCAATTAGCATTAGTTTAATAATTATTGAGGTCACTGTAGAAATGGTTGCAAAATTGTAAAACATCTTTTGTCTAATCCCCTTTGACAGTATCAATATCACTGCAGCTTATTTGAACAGATCCAAAACGTAGAATGGCTTATCCAAAAGGCAACATTTCAAGATTTGGAATCTTTAAGCACCTCCTTTTTAATGTTTTGCTTATTTTCAAAGAACAATTCATACCAGTTGTGGGAAGCGTGCTAGACAAACTACTGCATTACGGTAGTAAATATAAGCAAGATTATTTACTGTTGAATTTATGGCTTCAGTAATATATAGGACAGCATCTGACAGATCTGAAAAGGCTTCCATAAGGGTCATAGTTTCTGCATGGTCCATCTTCCCTCTCTCCATTCAGACAGTACAGCCGGCATGGACATAAATCAGGCAACAAGCCTAATAATAATAAGAAGAATAATAATAAGAATAAGAATAATATCAAAAACTAATAATGATAATAAATATAAGAAGAAGAAGAACAAGAGAAAGAAGAATAGAAGAAGAATGAAAAAAGTATTAGAAGAAGAAAAAGAAAGAAAAAAGAGATACAAAAGCAACAACTGAAGAAAAACAAAATTTTCCAATCGACTTAGGTTGTGACCGCTCCGGTGGTCTAGTGCTTAGAGCGTCCGCCGCGGAAGCCGGTGGTCATGGGTTCGATCCCCGGCCGTTTCATATGAAAGACGTATACAAATGGCAATAACAGCTGCCTCGCACGACGCTCAGAATTTAAGAGGATAGTGTTAGGACTGGTTGGCCTGGTGTCAGGATAATGTGACTTGGTGGGATATCATACTACATGTCTGCGGCATGATGCCCCCGTGCTAGACATCACTATAAGCTGCCTCACTGCAGACATCGTAGCGATATGACTGAAAAATCGTTAAAGCTACGTTAACAATCCTAATCAAACAAATAAACAAACAAGCATTCGTTTCTGATCGAGTAACCCTCTTTACTGCTTGGACTTATCAGCCACAATATATTAAGTTTGAAATGTTTGAATTCTTATACTAGTTACGCTATTCATCAGTCGTGACAACAATGTAAATTGAGTTGATCGTTCTGATCTAGAATTACGTGAACAAGAAAAATGTTGATGATCGTGTTGAAAATAACGATTTTCCTGCTAATGTTTCGGACAACGACGATACCAATGATGTCGATCATGAATATGCTATTTCCATGGATCATGTACTGACATCGTCGATATTTTTCAAACTAGCAATAAATCTGATGATACCTGGATAAACGAAGATAACAATTGTGGTACTAAAAAGACGACTACGAAAGCATTGAATAGTCGCATCATTAAAGTCATAGTTACCTTGAGCTGCAGTGAAGTGAATGACCATCAAACTGCAAACGAGGAAAAATATGAAGATGGGTGCCTTCGACATATTTTTTTTTTGTTTTTGATGGCAACAATTGAGCTTGAATGCCAGTCAGTCCATTCTACATTAGTATTTATACAAAAAATCCTGGAACGACAGGGTTTATCATAAATTGTGGCGACGGAGCATTGTTTCAAGGAAATGACTTCGAATATATGCTGACTACTTGGAAATATGATGTGTCCGTATTTTTTATATATAAAAAGGTGTCAGTTCATCAATTGGGCATGTAAAACTGACATGTAATTCATCTAGATCAGTACTGATTCGAAATATATAATGTCTTCCGTATCCCGAAGCAGAAACCGTCCTTGTGCATTTTTTTTAGTATTGTCGGAAATGTAGACACACTATCTCTTTATAAATGTTTAAAATCATTTTGAACCTTGTATTTTGTGAGGAATGTGAAGCTTTATAGTGTATTAAAATAGGAAACAGATTGTTAATTCTGATCAGATTTCTGTAAGAAAAGAAAGATACGTGGTAACTTATAATTTTACAAATTGAATCCCATTCGTCATGTTAAATTTCAAACTTTTTTCTCTCCAACATTGAAAGTGTAATATTCATTTAAATGCTCACATGATTTGAATGATTTTGCAATAGTTCCAAAACATCTGGCTGATAGTAAACACGCTGAAAAAGTTTCTTTTCATTCTAATAGTCCTAAAATAAGGTATATCCTATTAAACAGTGAAACAATAAATCCAACCCTTATCATATTTCGCCTCATAGACGAATAAATGTATGGTTATATGTATACATGTATGGCCATTATATAGGTAAGTAATAACGTCTAATACAAGTAGCCTCTCTTTAAGAAAAATATTTGTATTGAGAGTGAACCAGAAAGTTATTGCATTTTTTGGGGGGTGGGGTGGGGATGGGGGTGAACGAATTCCTGTTTGCGTGAGATACATCTTTCGTGACTACATACTTAATTCATATATCTTCAAAGAAAGGAAATGATTGCTAAATAAAACAATAACCACACTTCAAATTTATTTTAATAGCAAGTGTTCTTTCAAATTCAAGGAACATAATTAACAATACGTTTTACATACTACCTTAATTTCGTTCGTTTGAGATCTGCTTCTATTTATTGTAGGAGAAGTAGTCCCTCAACTGTACTTAACGATAATACTTGTGGTCGTATAGCTGTAATATGTGTATCGTTCTATACTTTGAAAAAACACACACATTGATGTAATATTTAATCATTTTTATCTACATGTAGTCAATAATGACCGTTTCATCTATAAGAATCTCTCTATCTCCCCCACGCCGCTATTCCATTGATCTATATATTACCAATACACGAATGATAGCTCAGACATGGCGATATTTTCATTACGTTATTACCTCTGCCTGTAACCACAGCCGATGACGGGGTTACTTAACACATACCTTTGGGGACAGTAATCAACAAAACCAAATTATTAATAAGAGGATATAACATGTCTCGAATTACTATAGGATGTGGGAAGAGAGCAAACATTTAAAAACTTGATTTATTTACCTAATTCACATGTGAATAATACTTAGATTGTGATCATGTGATTGTTAAAGGTTGATATACAGCCAGTCCCGCATACCTAAGTAGAGTTGCAAGCTCACATTGACAACGTGTATCTAACGCGGCTTGGAAACTAATAAATGCTTCGCTTGTTTCATAGCATTATTCGCTAGAAATTACGTGAATTAAAATAATACTACTCTTTTCGTTTTATACTTTTCTCTTCAATACATGCATTTCTTTAAACGGTATTGATAATCGTATGTAACAAGCAGCTGTCTTTCTTTTCTTCATTCTTATCTTCATTCATTCATTCCCTTCATTCATTGATTCATTAATTGAATCTTTTCTTTCTTTCTTTCTTTCTTTCTTTCTTTCTTTCTTTCTTTCTTTCATGTAGATAGTAATATATACATCCGATACGTATCTCGTGTTTTTCCTCTAAATGGTCACTCAACACCACAGTATGGACCCATCACCAAAATAGGCTTGCTACCTCCTGCGGTGATATAATCAAACATAAATACGTTATATGATTGCAACATTAAGACCAATGTCAGATGTTTTTAACAGACTGGTTTCATAGAAACGAATAGTCATAAGAAGAAAAATAAACAAAAACTCATTTTTACACTCAACTACACATAACTAACTCAATTACCATTATCTCAACGATTCATTTCTAACCTAGCTCCCAGTTGGGAAAAAGGAGAGCAAATACTAATAAACGGTAGATTGAATGGTAGATGTATATTTATATGAGATTATCAGAATAAAAGGTAAGCAGGTATTTATAATGTATCTGAAGATTACGGAAATGCAGTGAGAAAGGAATCTTACATAATCACAGTGATTCACATAGATGAAATGGTCATTTAATTTATTTCACTTATAAGAGAACAGTGCATGTCATGTGTTTTTTTTAATATGGAAGTTTAGAAATATTACAGCCGAATGGGGAAAATTAACATCGTCAATTAAAGTTCAATGTTAACTTTTACAATAAACCAGTAGTATATATCTCAAACAATTCATCCTATGATTTTTCTTGAAAGTATTGTTCATTATCGCTAAGATCCTTGTCAAAAATGTTTAGTTAAAATAATAGGTTTGCACTTATATTATGATTTTCTTCATATAATGCGAAATAAATGAAAAAATGCTAACGTAACAATTTATATCAACCACAAATGGGAGTTTGTGTACACCTAATATGGAATTCGACATAATGTCGTTCTGGATGGCTGCCCATACAAATATTTTGAAGACATATGCAACATGCAATTCGAATTATACGTTAAAATGTTACCTTGCAGCAACAGAAAATATCGCAAATTGACAGGTATGCATAACTATGAGAAGAGACGCATTCGTATCAGGTGAAATATTATTGGAGGTTTGAATATAATATACGTTTAGTATCATAATAACATGATGAAATCTATTCCATTCAAAAAAAAACAACGTTCGCAAATGGAGCAAAATGCGGATAAATCCAGTACTGTAGGTTAAAGACAAATGCAAAATGGATCTCGAACGTAAACGTTGATCGTCCTGCAAGACAAAGAGATTAATCTGAATGGATGCTTCTATTTGAATAGCTGGCATAATTTACAAATTACAAATTGATAATCGAATGTAATACCAATAGTTATTCTTTCCTTCCTTTCTTAGTTCGTTCGTTCCTTCGTCCTTCCTTCTATCTGTCTTTCTTTCGTTCGTTCGCTCGTTCCTTTCTTCCTTTAATGCAAATTTTAAAATATCCATCAGATACGTCTTTCGTCATTTTCCTCTAAAAGGTCACTCAACACCACAGTATGGACCCATCACCAACAATAGGCCTACTACCTCCTGCTGTGATATAATCAAACATAAATACGTTATATGATTGCAACAGTAAGATCAGTGTTTAGTTATTAAACAGATATTGATTTTATGGAAAAGTATGGAGCCATAGGGAGAATGATTTTTATTAATATAAAGACACTCATTTCTACAATCAACAACACACAACTACTTGGTAATCATAATCTCAACTACACAATGTGATGATAAGAGAGCAAACATTACTAAACAGCAGATTGAGTGCTATATGTATATCTATATGAAAATATCTGAATACATGAAAAGTTGGTACTTGCAATTTATCTGAAGAATACGGAAATATAGTGAGATGGAGAATATACACAGACAGTGTAATTCATATACATAAAAGAGTCATAATAATACATTTAAATAATAATGAAATGAACACCACATCACTTTTTCAAATATTGAATAATACAAATATTACCACTAAATGGGGATAATTAGCATGGTCAATTAAGTTTGAATGTTTAATTCAACAATAAACTATTAACATATCTCAAACGAATAAGACTATAGTTCTTCGTTTAATGGAATGCTCATTATCTAAATATTTCTTGTAAAAATGTTTTCTTTCAAGTAGTTTGTTTGGGGTATTATTTACGATTTTCGTGATTTAATGATATATGAAAGAAATACTTCTAGAATTATCAATTATATCAAACACGAACGGGAATTTGTTTACTACTTAATTGGAGATAGCCATATAGTCGTTCTGATTGGCTGTCCATGCAAATATGTTGGAGACAGAGGCCTTTTGTATTCAAATTATACATTTGAATGTTACGTTACAATAACAGAAAATGTCGCTCATGGACACGCAGCAAAAACTATAAGAAGACATACATTCATGCATCAGGGGAAATAATTTAGGAGGTTAACTGCGTAATTAGTTTACTCGTTAAAGGAATAGATTTTCATATAGGAAGTATTTTAATAACACGATGGAGTCTATACCATGGAACAATTTTGTTCTGGATTATTTCTATCAACCATTCTGTTTGCGATTATTGCAACATGATACATATAAACAGAATATTTTAATGCAAATTTCAGTTCTACATGATGAATGGAATTCCTTTTCACGAAGTATCATTTAGTTTCGAAATCTGATAAGAATTTTACATCTGTATAGACTTTTACAAAATGTAGAAGGTATACATACCGCTCAAATCTAATTAGCAAATTTCATAACTTAATGAAGATAAGTATTCATTTAAGAGAATGTTCTGCAATATAGACAATATGATTTAACGTGCAAATCCCGGATGGTTTCAATATGCACAACATAGCAACGTCTGAGCTTCTCATGAATACAGATTGAGTTTAATTTTATTACAGTTTCGCATGCTAAATTGATGTTCTGTGAATTTATGCTTGTTTACAAAACGGACATGTACTTTATTTAGTTAGTCATGAAATAATCCCGTTCGTAACTGAATGTTTAAGAACACAACGTAGTTGCATTTCGGAGGTAAATTATGTCCTTTCAACGATGATGTAGGTCCAATTGTAATATAAAGTAGTGGACCTAACACTAGTATAAAGTATTTGAAGGTACGTGGCAAAATATCAATTTGAACTCCTTTGCTTACAGGAAAGTTCACTCCAACGATTTCCCAATACCAGTTTTTGTAGTAAATTGAACAAATGCATGAACTATCGGACAATGCACGAGTTTACCGAAATCTGAACTATATTCATGTTTAGTACTCATGTAATAGATAACATATCGTGTATCATGGCTTTCTATCGAAACATAAAACAATCATTGTGTAAACGTGTCTCAATTATCAGCATAATAACATCATGCTGTTGTGGACGTATTCTTTTTCCGTCAATTGTTAAAATACTTATATATCCGGGAAAAAATTCAACACTTAAAAGAGTAATTAAATAAAATTACTTTTTTCTTGCTACGTTGGTTTTCAAATTAAAAATGAAATCTCTTTAAAAGGGGCTTATTAAAACAATTCAGAAATAGATTTTCAAATACAACAAATAATTATGGTAAAATTGTATTTCCAGAAGTTTAAAAAAAATCCATTAAAGATTCTTGCCTTTTTCTGATTAGGAGGATATACCACGAGCGAAGAAAGAGACATTAGAAACTTGGCGATTAATCCTTCTGTTCGGGACCCCGGGTGAGCAAGTGGTCTAAAGCGCTCGCCTTTCAGATCAGAGTCATCTCATCTCTGTCCGTGTAGGTTCAAGTCTCGGTTTCGGCCAATGTGTGTATGTGAGAAAGGTTGTCAGTTCCTTCCCGTGGGTTTTTACCGGGCTTTACCGGCTTCTTCCTCAACCAGTTATACTGGCCGCTACGCATCATGCACTGAGAAATGACGAAAGAAACCCCAAACAGCAAATAGGCCTAAAAAGGGTAAGAGAGTAAGTAAAATATTCCGGTGGCAATTATGTCTGGTGGTGGAAGATCACAGGAAATACCTCCACCCCACAGTAAGACACTCTCAAGATTTCTCACACACCAACATTGGTCGCGACGTGGCTCATTCCGACAAACGTGAGAACTGTGAGTGATCTGTAAAAACGAGCGTCTTATACATTCGGCCATAAGAGGTTCCCCATATTGTGTCTTTGCTTCTTTAATACCGTGGCTCTGTATATCATTATTTGATGCTCAGAAGTCACCCTGACAAAGTAAACAAATTAATGATTTTGTTTATATCATTAAAAAAAACATCCGGGAAGTTATTCGCATTCTTCGGCTTACATCATTATTGTATTTACTACAGAACTTTGCTGTTGGCAGAAATAGCCGAGGTGGTCAGAATGCCAAAGCTTATTATTTGATACCTGCTGATTACAGTATTTTAGATATAAATCTTGACTATCATAAAATCCTGTTCAGTGTCAAAGGCTGATGCTTCATTCCATTCATATGTAAAATTACATTTTTCATACAACATTTGGATTCTTCATCGTCTACTGTATAGGATGGAGGTTGTAAGAGTGCAAGCAACATTAACATAGTTATCCCCATTGTTTCACAGGCTGTGAATATAATGATATATTCAGCATAGTGGTCATTTAAGACATCGAAGTGCGACAATAATCTGGCATTTTCGCTGTTTATAATGATATCGCAGTTAATCTTCCTGAAGGTAAAGTCTCCTAATATGTGGGTATCAAAATATCTGTTAGAGTGGACGGGGATAACAAGTTTCATGTTAGTGTTCTCTGAATATTAGTACTTGATTTGCTGGACTTTCTTTGAATATTAATACATTATTTGCTGGACTTTTTCTAATCATTAGTACATGGTTTGCTGGACTATTTGGTTAATGATGCCCAGTTGTATGATTTACACAGCTTATTATTCACCTTTGTAACTATTCTTCAAGTCCCTGACTGACATGGAATTCAAGTACCTCTTTATAAGCAGCTTAGCTCCTCCCCCATCCATAAACGCATTCGTTTCTGTACACAATATATTGCTAAGATTTAGGTAAATGCTTACCTATTTCCACAGATGCATAATGTTTTAACTCGGAATAAGCGTACACGTTTGTATATTCCAACAAACGTTGCATGACTCGTCTAATTAAGAATGCTTTGCAAATATGTGCACCCTAGCTATGAAACAGATAAACCAGTTCATGATGGTGATGGAGGAATGACGGTATTGGTTGTAGTGGAGACATCGTACCCGTTTGCAGACACTTAATCATGTAAATAAATGTAAGCAAGAACGGCTTCCAATGCCTTATACTTCACAACCTGTCATTTCGTTTCTCAGGTAGATCTGTACGAGACAAAAACAGTATCAGAAGATGATGACCTGTCTTGGAGGATTTGATAAATGTGTTCTGGAGAATATGTAATGTACCTGATCCAGATCGTGCTTTGCGGATACTTCTAACGGATCTCCGATTCTTTGTACATTAGTTGCGTATGCTCAATATTTTGGTGGTTAGTGAATTTTTTGAAACTTTTTAAAAGTATATTACAGGTTATAAATGGCCGCCAGTATATATGGTAAACCCCTGATGAAGAACCATAGACCCACAGAAGCTACTGACAAACTTTCTCAAATACTCATCTTGCCAAAGCCTTGACTCTAACCCAAGCGGACATAGGTGAGATTTCAATGATTTGCAAAGGCGACAATTTGAATTCACAATTTTGGATTAGTACATATATGAAAACAATGGAATTCCTCCAATCTACGCAAATGTCATGTTTCATTTAAAGTAACCGTTATTTATTATCTCCAAGGTAGTCAATGCAGATGCACCTCGAAGAATAATATCTTTGTAAAGATATTATTGATAATAATAATTATTAAATGGTGACAATGGCGTAACAACGTTTCGGCATTTTTAAAATGTGATGACATCTTTACAGAAATATTAATTTCTGGTGTTGTATTTGTAAATGCATGAATCTTATTCTCATGATCACTTGTATTATTACCTTCGACCACAGCAGTTCATAACGACCATAACAGTTCATGACGACCACATCAGTTCATGACTACCACAACAGTTCGTGACAACCACACGTTATTCATATTGTTATTGGTTTTGGAACTTGATATTATATACACACTGAAAAATAAACATGCCGTTTCCAAATTTGAAATAATAATAATAATATTACTACGACTATTACTACTACTATTACTACTACTACTACTATAAATATTAATAAAAATAATCTGATTTGGAAGTTTTTAAATTTTCAGTCAAATTGTTGCGATGTCTGCAGCGTGGCAATTTCTAGTGATTTCTAGCATCGTGTCGTTGACACATAGCATGTGTCACCCAGTTGCATTTTCCTGACACCATCCATCCAGTCCTAACCTCCTAATTACTGAGCGCCTACCGAGGCAGCTGCTAGTACAATTTATTTTAGGTATTTGGTATCACTCAGCCAAAAGGTTCGAACCCGCGACCTCCTGCATCCGAGGCGGACGTTTTGAGCACCTTGGCCACCGGAAGGTTAGTAATAATAAATAAAATAATAACATTGGAAAGTTGAAATGAGTAAATTTGTAGTGAATTAAATTGGCTATTAAATTGTCGGTTAAATAAATAATTAAGTAGGTATAATTTCTTTCAACTTCTTTTTATCAATTCTGAAAAACATTCCGCTTGAAAGAGTTTGTAGCAGCAAATTGTCAACATTTTACTTGTTCTAAGGGAGATAAACCAGACAAATTATCCCTGAGATGAAGGAGTAGTTTCCCACTATGATTGAATCTACTACTCGTGCACTTTCTTTTGTATCTAAACAACGTAGAACATGTTAGTGATGCTGTTTGTATTTGGATAGTTTTCCATAACAGTATCTAATACCAAACCATATGTGGCAGATTTAAACACTGTACAAGAAAACAACATATAATACATATTCCGATTTTTAACAAAGCCTAGGAAGATGCATTGTTGATGTAACGGAGTTTGCATCCTAATCACTGGGTCAAAGTCTGGTGGTGGGATTTAGTACTTTAACAATATGTAATAGATTCCGATGATTATTGACCAACTGATCTAGGTGACCATGATCTTTTTTCTTTAAGTAAATTTACTGTTTCCTTATTATACTTACCATGATCTTGACATTTGACATTTTGACCCCAAAATCTGTAGGTTCGTGTCTACCTGACACTTTTCATTTTGTACTTTGCTCTCCAATCAAATGCACATCATTGATAATCGTATTTAATACAAATAGTTATTCTTTATATCTTTCCTTCCTTTCTTACTTCCATCATTTTTTCTTTCTTTCGTTTTTTCTTTTTCTTGCTTTCCTTCCTTCCTCTAATGTTTGTTTGTTTGATTAGGATTTTTAACGTATCTTTAACAATGTTTCAGTCATTTCGCTACGATGTCTGCAGTGAGGCAGTTTATAGTGATGTCTAGCACTGGGGCATCATGCCGTAGACATGTAGCATGATGATGTGACCCAGTCAAAATATCCTGACACCAGGCCGACCAGTCCTAACACTAACCTCGTAATGCTTAGCGTCATGCGAGGCAGCTGTCAGTACCATTTTTGTAAGTCATTGGTATGACTCGACTGGGGATCGAAACCACCACCTCCCGCTTCCGCGGTGAACGCTCTAACCATTAGGCCACCTGAGCTCCCATCCCCCTCCTTTAATGCGAATATTATTATATCCATCAGATATGTATATCGTCATTTTCCTCTAAAAGGTCACTCAACAACCCAGTATTGACCTATCAGCAAAAATTGGCTTTCTACCTCCTGCTGTGATATAATCAAACATAAGTACGTTATATGATTGCAACATTAAGATAATGTTTAATGTTTTATACAGAAATTGAACAAATGCATGAACTATCGGACAATGCACAGGTTTACCGAAACCTGAACTATATTCATGTTTAGTAGTCATGTACTAGATAACATATCGTGTATCATGGCTTTCTTTCGAAACATAAAACAAAACTTGTGTAAACATTGTCTCAATATCTAGTCTGGTTTTCTATAGCGGACTGCAACGCAGGGTTCATACTAAGCAGGGAACCAGACTACTCAATATCCAGCATAATAACATCATGCTCCAGACTAAAGCAAAGATTCGAAAATTGCTCAACAACACGGTGTCGGAAAGTCGGTGTACTCAGTATCATGAAAATGCGCCAATTTATGACGTCGGAGTTAATTCAAATGTCAGTCAGATCTTGTTTAAATTAAAAATCCTCACTCGTAATAAAGCGCTGTTAACAACATTAAAATCTCTGTAACTAACACGAAATGCAAGTTTCTGTTCATAGGTTACAAACGCTATTTGGACTGGAGAATGTAAAAAACCAATAGGAACGATGATTAATGTCTGCAAGATCTACTTATCATACGCAGAACGTTTTAAATAGACTAAATCATATACTTATTCAAACTTTTACCAGTATATCTGTTTAAACGTTCTCTTTTTTGCAATCTGCAAGCGCTTTGAAGTGGTGTTGATTACTCAATATACTTTGATAAATAACAATGTGCGCATAGTCAACAGAACGGAAAATGCATGTCTGTAGACAATGTCGTTTCTTTATAAAGTCGTCCGATGTACTATCATCTCCAAACTGCACAAGGTTTTTTCTGTACACTCATGGTTAGAGTGAGATGGAAAGGCATCACATTAGTAGCTTGATAGCTCCATGGAATGTTCTCTACAAAGATCGTAGGTGCACAACATGTTCACTATTATAACGATTTCGTTTTTTCAAGGACAAATCTCATAAAGTGCTTAATTGGCTCCTCTCGTCTATATCTGCAAGGAGAGCATGCCCTCTGCCTATCAGAGATAAACATGCAAGCATTTTAGATGGATACTTTGCTTCGCCCATCTTTTTTGATAACATATTATACTTAAGTTTCAACTTATTTGTTGTATATTGTCTAACATATTTCTTCTGTTTCATGTTGTATGTACCTTTAAAACACACATTCAATGCTACAAATTTGATCTGGAGTTCGATAAAATGGTTTCCTATTGGATAAAAATGGCCGTTTATGAAGCTGTGGATAAAAGGGGCACTATTGTAATCAGCGACGGGCAGTTAAGGTAAATTCATGGAATCGATCACTGGGCGGTTGGAGTTGTGGTTGATAAACATAGTTAGTATAGTATGCCAGTAATTTCTCAGAATATGAAGCTGGTGTGCAAAGTGAAATAACAGATATATATATATATATATATATATATATATATATATATATATATATATATATATATATATATATATATATATATATATATATATATATATATATATATATATATATATATATATATCTTGTATTGAAAGTTTTAAACATAAAGCCAAAATAAGAATGCCAAGGAGTTATTTCAAAATTTAAGGCATGGTAAGAAATGCCACCGCGTTCGGAGAAAATTTTAATCATTGATCAATTAGATACTTATATTTATGCCTGACTGGTTACATTAAAACAACAGGATGGTGTCCATCTTGGACCATGTAATTTTAATAGCTAAACACAGCACTAAACAGATAAAAAGGGACATTAACTACGTCTACAACTATTTGACTTTAAACGAGCTTTTAAATTGCTACACAGTTCTGAGTTCTGGGAGACATGATCTTATATCAAAAGGTCTTCGAAAAAATCAACAAAACTTCAAACAAAATTACAATTTTGAACACGTTCCCAGGTGCAGCAATGACGACATAGAGAGAAGAGAATTCCGTAACGGAAATCGTCCAAAAGAGGAAATAAATTTACACTTCCAGCTTAAGAGTTAAAAGAAAATCTTTCGTATAATATTATACGATAGTATTATTTTATTCTGTTGCGGAACTAATTAAGAAAAAGAAAAGAAAGATTCAATATATTTTACAAACGCTTTATTTTCAGTTGTCAATATTCACATTTACACCAACGGATTTGTCACTGTTGCATCTGAAAGAAGAAAAGGACAATTTCACTTTAACCTACTGACATCCTTTGTTCATAACCACATCTTAATGATAAACACGCATAAAGGTGTATATTCATCGGGACTTTACACTTTGACCTAAACTATATTTGGAACTCATATAAACTAACTAAAGACAAATCAGAAGATTTATATTCTATAGTTTTTCTACCTGCCCACAGAGGGGATGTCTTATATCACTTGAATAAGACCTGAATGCAAAGCAAGACTAACAATAGGTGAACGGTGGAAAAGCAAGACTATGATGTCAATTAGCTTAATTAGTTTAATAATTATTGAGGTCACTGTAGAAATGGTTGCAAAATTGTAAAACATCTTTTGTCTAATCCCCTTTGACAGTATCAATATCACTGCAGCTTATTTGAACAGATCCAAAACGTAGAATGGCTTATCCAAAAGGCAACATTTCAAGATTTGGAATCTTTAAGCACCTCCTTTTTAATGTTTTGCTTATTTTCAAAGGACAATTCATACCAGTTGTGGGAAGCGTGCTAGACAAACTACTGCATTACGGTAGTAAATATAAGCAAGATTATTTACCGTTGAATTTATGGCTTCAGTAATATATAGGACAGCATCTGACAGATCTGAAAAGGCTTCCATAAGGGTCATAATTTCTGCATGGTCCATCTTCCCTCTCTCCATTCAGACAGTACAGCCGGCATGGACATAAATCAGGCAACAAGCCTAATAATAATAAGAAGAATAAGAATAAGAATAAGAATAATATTAGAAACTAATAATGATAATAAATATAAGAAGAAGAAGAACAAGAGAAAGAAGAATGGAAGAAGAATGAAAAAGTAGTAGAAGAAGAAGAAAAAAAGAGATACAAAAGCAACAACTGAAGAAAAACAAAATTTTCCAATCGACTTAGGTTGTGACCGCTCCGGTGGTCTAGTGCTTAGAGCGTCCGCCGCGGAAGCCGGTGGTCGTGGGTTCGATCCCCGGCCGAGTCATATGGAAGACTTATAAAAATGGCAATAACAGCTGCCTCGCACGACGCTCAGAATTTAAGAGGATAGTGTTAGGACTGGTTGGCCTGGTGTCAGGATAATGTGACTTGGTGGGACATCATGCTACATGTCTGCGGCATGATGCCCCGTGCTAGACATCACTATAAGCTGCCTCATTGCAGACATCGTAGCGATATGACTGAAAAATCGTTAAAGCTACGTTGACAATCCTAATCAAACAAATAAACAAACAAGCATTCGTTTCTGATCGAGTAACCCTCTTTACTGCTTGGACTTATCAGCCACAATATATTAAGTTTGAAATGTTTGAATTCTTATACTAGTTACGCTATTCATCAGTCGTGACAACAATGTAAATTGAGTTGATCGTTCTGATCTAGAATTATGTGAACAAGAAAAATGTTAATGATCGTGTTGAAAATAACGATTTTCCTGATAATGTTTCGGACAACGACGATACCATTGACGTCGATCATGAATATGGTATTTCCATGGATCATGTACTGACATCGTCAATATTTTTCAAACTAGCAATAAATCTGATGATACCTGGATAAACGAAGATAAAATTGTGGTACAAAAAGACGACTACGAAAGCATTGAATAGTCGTATCATTAAAGTCATAGTTACCTTGAGCTGCAGTGAAGTGAATGACCATCAAACTGCAAACGAGGAAAAATATGATGATGGATGCCTTCGACATATTTTTTTTTTGTTTTTGATGGCAACAATTGAGCTTGAATGCCAGTCAGTCCATTCTACATTAGTATTTATACAAAAGATCCCGGAACGACAGGGTTTATCATAAATTGTGGCGACGGAGTATTGTTTCAAGGAAATGAATTCGAATATATGCTGACTACTTGGAAATACGATGTGTCCGTATTTTTTATATATAAAAAGGTGTCAGTTCATTAATTGGGCATGTAAAACTGGCAGGTAATTCATCTAGATCAGTACTGATTCGAAATATATAATGTCTTCCGTATCCCGAAGCAGAAACCGTCCTTGTGCATTTTTTTTAGTATTGTCGGAAATGTAGACACACTATCTCTTTATAAATGTTTAAAATCATTTTGAAACTTTTATTTTGTGAGGAATGTGAAACGTTATAGTGTATTAAAATAGGAAACAGATTGTTAAATCTGATCAGATTTCTGGAAAAAACTAAAGATACGTGGTAACTTATAATTTGAGAAATTGAATCCCATTCGCCATGTTAAATTTCAAACTTTTTTCCCTCCAACATTGAAAGTGTAATATTCATTTAAATGCTCGAATGATATGAATGATTTTGCAATAGTTCCAAAACATCTGGCTGATAGTAAACACGCTGTAAAAGTTTCTTTTCATTGTAATAGTTCTAAAACAAGATATATCCTATTAAACAGTAAAACAATAAATCCAACCCTTATCATATTTCTCCTCATAGACGAATAAATGTATGGTTATATGTATACATGTATGGCCATTATATAGGTAAGTAATAACGTCTAATACAAGTAGCCTCTCTTTAAGAAAAATATTTGTATTGAGAGTGAACCAGAAAGTTATTGCATTTTTGGGGGTGGGGTGGGGATGGGGGTGAACGAATTCCTGTTTGCGTGAGATACATCTTTCGTGACTACATACTTAATTCATATATCTTCAAAGAAAGGAAATGATTGCTAAATAAAACAATAACCACACTTCAAATTTATTTTAATAGCAAGTGTTCTTTCAAATTCAAGGAACATAATTAACAATACGTTTTACATACTACCTTAATTTCGTTCGTTTGAGATCTGCTTCTATTTATTGTAGGAGAAGTAGTCCCTCGACTGTACTTAACGATAATACTTGTGGTCGTATAGCTGTAATATGTGTATCGTTCTATACTTTGAAAAAACACACACATTGATGTAATATTTATTCATTTTTATCTACATGTAGTCAATAATGACCGTTTCATCTATAAGAATCTCTCTATCTCCCCCACGCCGCTATTCCATTGATCTATATATTACCAATACACGAATGATAGCTCAGACATGGCGATATTTTCATTACGTTATTACCTCTGCCTGTAACCACAGCCGATGACGGGGTTACTTAACACATACCTTTGGGGACAGTAATCAACAAAAACAAATTATTAATAAGAGGATATAACATGTCTCGAATTACTATAGGATGTGGGAAGAGAGCAAACATTTAAAAACTTGATTTATTTACCTAATTCACATGTGAATAATACTTAGATTGTGATCATGTGATTGTTAAAGGTTGATATACAGCCAGTCTCGCATACCTAAGTAGAGTTGCAAGCTCACATTGACAACGTGTATCTAACGCGGCTTGGAAACTAATAAATGCTTCGCTTGTTTCATAGCATTATTCGCTAGAAATTACGTGAATTAAAATAATACTACTCTTTTCGTTTTATACTTTTCTCTTCAATACATGCATTTCCTTAAACGGTATTGATAACCGTATGTAACAAGCAGCTATGTCTTTCTTTTCTTCATTCTTATCTTCATTCATTCATTCCCTTCATTCATTGATTCATTAATTGAATCTTTTCTTTCTTTCTTTCTTTCTTTCTTTCTTTCTTTCTTTCTTTCTTTCTTTCATGTAGATAGTAATATATACATCCGATACGTATTTCGTGTTTTTCCTCTAAATGGTCACTCAACACCACAGTATGGACCCATCACCAAAATAGGCTTGCTACCTCCTGCGGTGATATAATCAAACATAAATACGTTATATGATTGCAACATTAAGACCAATGTCAGATGTTTTTAACAGACTGGTTTCATAGAAACGAATAGTAGTCATAAGAAGAAAAATAAACAAAAACTCATTTTTACACTCAACTACATATAACTAACTCAATTACCATTATCTCAACGATTCATTTCTAACCTAGCTCCCAGTTGGGAAAAAGGAGAGCAAATACTAATAAACGGTAGATTGAATGGTAGATGTATATTTATATGAGATTATCAGAATAAAAGGTAAGCAGGTATTTATAATGTATCTGAAGATTACGGAAATGCAGTGAGAAAGGAATCTTACATAATCACAGTGATTCACATAGATGAAATGGTCATTTAATTTATTTCACTTATAAGAGAACAGTGCATGTCATGTGTTTTTTATAATATGGAAGTTTAGAAATATTACAGCCGAATGGGGAAAATTAACATCGTCAATTAAAGTTCAATGTTAACTTTTACAATAAACCAGTAGTATATATCTCAATCAATTCAGCCTATGATTTTTCTTGATAAGTAATGTTGATTATCGCTAAGATCCTTGTCAAAAATGTTTAGTTAAAATAATAGGTTTGCACTTATATTATGATTTTCTTCATATAATGATAAATAAATGAAAAAATGCTAACGTAACAATTTATATCAACCACAAATGGGAGTTTGTGTACACCTAATATGGAATTCGACATAATGTCGTTCTGGATGGCTGCCCATACAAATATTTTGAAGACATATGCAACATGCAATTCGAATTATACGTTAAAATGTTACCTTGCAGCAACAGAAAATATCGCAAATTGACAGGTATGCATAACTATGAGAAGAGACGCATTCATATATCAGGGGAAATATTATTGGAGGTTTGAATATAATATACTTTTAGTATCATAATAACATGATGAAATCTATTCCATTAAAAAAAAAAAACAACGTTCGCAAATGGAGCAAAATGCGAATAGATCCAGTACTGTAGGTTAAAGACAAATGCAAAATGGATCTCGAACGTAAACGTTGATCGTCCTGCAAGACAAAGAGATTAATCTGAATGGATGCGTCTATTTGAATAGCTGGCATAATTTACAAATTACAAATTGATAATCGAATGTAATACCAATAGTTATTCTTTCCTTCCTTTCTTCCTTTCTTAGTTCGTTCGTTCCTTCGTCCTTCCTTCTTTGTCTTTCTTTCGTTCGTTCGCTCGTTCCTTTCTTCCTTTAATGCAAATTTTAAAATATCCATCAGATACGTCTATCGTCATTTTCCTCTAAAAGGTCACTCAACACCCGAGTATGGACCCATCACCAAAAATAGGCCTACTACCTCCTGCTGTGATATAATCAAACATAAATACGTTATATGATTGCAACAGTAAGATCAGTGTTTAGTTATTAAACAGATATTGATTTCATGGAAAAGTATGGATCCATAGGGAGAATGATTTTTATTAATATAAAGACACTCATTTCTACAATCAACAACACAACTACTTGGTAATCATAATCTCAACTACACAATGTGATGATAAGAGAGCAAACATTACTAAACAGCAGATTGAGTGCTATATGTATATCTATATGCAAATATCTGAATACATGAAAAGTTGATACTTGCAATTTATCTGAAGAATACGGAAATATAGTGAGATGGAGAATATACACAGACAGTGTAATTCATATACATAAAAGAGTCATAATAATACATTTAAATAATAATGAAATGAACACCACATCACTTTTTCAAATATTGAATAATACAAATATTACTACTAAATGGGGAGAATTAGCATGGTCAATTAAGTTTGAATGTTTAATTCAACAATAAACTATTGACATATCTCAAACGAATAAGACTATAGTTCTTCGTTTAATGGAATGCTCATTATCTAAATATTTCTTGTAAAAATATTTTCTTTCAAGTAGTTTGTTTGGGGTATTATTTATGATTTTCTCGATTTAATGATATATTAAAGAAATACTTCTAGAATTATCAATTATATCAAACACGAACGGAAATTTGTTTACTACTTAATTGGAGATAGCCATATAGTCGTTCTGATTGGCTGTCCATGCAAATATGTTGGAGACAGAGGCCGTTATACTTCTAGAATTATCAATTATATCAAACACGAACGGGAATTTGTTTACTACTTAATTGGAGAAAGCCATATAGTCGTTCTGATTGGCTGTCCATGCAAATATGTTGGAGACAGAGGCCGTTTGTATTCAAATTATACATTTGAATGTTACGTTACAATAACAGAAAATGTCGCACATGGACACGCAGCAAAAACTATAAGAAGACATACATTCATGCATCAGGGGAAATAATTTAGGAGGTTAACTGCGTAATTAGTTTACGCGTTAAAGGAATAGATTTTCATATAGGAAGTATTTTAATAACATGATGGAGTCCATGCCATGGAATAGTTTTGTTCTGGATTATTTTTATCAACCATTCTGTTTGCGATTATTGCAACATGATACATATAAACAGAATATTTTAATGGAAATTTCAGTTCTACATGATGAATGGAATTCCTTTTCACGAAGTATCATTTAGTTTCGAAATCTGATAAGAATTTTACATCTGTATAGACTTTTACAAAATGTAGGAGGTATACATACCGCTCAAATCTAATTAGCAAATTTCATAAATTAATGAAGATAAATATTCATTTAAGAGAATGTTCTGCAATATAGACAGTATGATTTAACGTGCAAATCCCGGATGGTTTCAATATGCACAACATAACAACGTCTGAGCTTCTCATGAATACAGATTGAGTTTAATTTTATTACAGTTTCGCATGCTAAATTGATGTTATGTGAATTTATGCTTGTTTACAAAACGGACATGTACTTTATTTAGTTAGTCATGAAATAATCCCATTCGTAACTGAATGTTTAAGAACACAACGTAGTTGCATTTCGGAGGTAAATTATGTCCTTTCAACGATGATGTAGGTCCAATTGTAATATAAAGTAGTGGACCTAACACTAGTATAAAGTATTTGAAGGTACGTGGCAAAATATCAATTTGAACTCCTTTGCTTACAGGAAAGTTCACTCGAACGATTTCCCAATACCAGTTTTTGTAGTAAATTGAACAAATGCATGAACTATCGGACAATGCACGAGTTTACCGAAATCTGAACTATATTCATGTTTAGTACTCATGTAATAGATAACATATCGTGTATCATGGCTTTCTATCGAAACATAAAACAATCATTGTGTAAACGTGTCTCAATTATCAGCATAATAACATCATGCTGTTGTGGACGTATTCTTTTTCCGTCAATTGTTAAAATACTTATATATCCGGGAAAAAATTCAACACTTAAAAGAGTAATTAAATAAAATTACTTTTTTCTTGCTACGTTGGTTTTCAAATTAAAAATGAAATCTCTTTAAAAGGGGCTTATTAAAACAATTCAGAAATAGATTTTCAAATGCAACAAATAATTATGGTAAAATTGTATTTCCAGAAGTTTAAAAAAAAATCCATTAAAGATTCTTGCCTTTTTCTGATTAGGAGGATATACCACGAGCGAAGAAAGAGACATTAGAAACTTCGCGATTAATCCTTCTGTTCGGGACCCCGGGTGAGCAAGTGGTCTAAAGCGCTCGCCTTTCAGATCAGAGTCATCTCATCTCTGTCCGTGTAGGTTCAAGTCTCGGTTTCGGCCAATGTGTGTAAGTGAGAAAGGTTGTCAGTTCCTTCCCGTGGGTTTTTACCGGGCTTTACCAGCTTCTTCCTCAACCAGTTATACTGGCCGCTACGCATCATGCACTGAGAAATGACGAAAGAAACCCCAAACAGCAAATAGGCCTAAAAGGGTAAGAGAGTAAGTAAAATATTCCGGTGGCAATTACGTCTGGTGGTGGAAGATCACAGGAAATACCGCCACCCCACGGTAAGATACTGGCAAGATTTCTCACACACCAACATTGGTCGCGACGTGGCTCATTCCGACAAACGTGAGAACTGTGAGTGATCTGTAAAAACGAGCGCCTTATTTATTCGGCCATGAGAGGTTCCCCATATTTTGTCTTTGCTTCTTTAATACCGTGGCTCTGTATATAATTAGTTGATGTTCAAAAGTCACCCTGAAAAAAGTAATTAAATTAATGATTTTGTTTAGATCATTAAAAAAAAAACATCCGGGAAGTTATTCGCATTCTTCGGCTTACATCATTATTCTGTGATGTATTTACTACATAATTTTGCTGTTGGCAGTAATAGCCTAGGTGGTCAGAATGCCAAAGGTAGAGAAGTTCGTGCTAAGTTTCTTTGATACCTGCTGATTTACAGTACTTTACATATAAATCTTGACTATCATAAAATCCTGTTCAGTGTCAAAGGCTGATGCCTCATTCCATTCATATGTAAAATTACATTTTTCATACAACATTTGGATTCTTCATCGTCTACTGTATAGGATGGAGGTTGTAAGAGTGCAAGCAACATTAACATAGTTATCCCCATTGTTTCACAGGCTGTGAATATAATGATATATTCAGCATAGTGGTCATTTAAGACATCGAAGTGCGACAATAATCTGGCATTTTCGCTGTTTATAATGATATCGCAGTTAATCTTCCTGAAGGTAAAGTCTCCTAATATGTGGGTATCAAAATATCTGTTAGAGTGGACGGGGATAACAAGTTTCATGTTAGTGTTCTCTGAATATTAGTACTTGATTTGCTGGACTTTATTTAAATATTAATACATTATTTGCTAAACTTTTTCTAATCATTAGTACATGGTTTGCTGGACTATTTGGTTAATGATGCCCAGTTGTATGATTTACACAGCTTATTATTCACCTTTCTAACTATTCTTCAAGTCTCTGACTGATATGGAATTCAAGTACCTCTTTATAAGCAGCTTAGCTCCAGAAACGCATCCGTTTCTGTACACAATATATTGCAAAGTTTTAGGTAAATACTTAACTATTTCCACAGATGCATCATGTTTTAACTCGGAATAAGCGTACTTTTTTTATATTCCAACAAACGTTGTATGACTCGTCTAATTAAGAATGCTTTGCAAATATGTGCACCCTAGCTATGAAACAGATAAACCAGTTCATGATGGTGATGGAGGAATGAGAATAAGCGTACACTTTTGTATATTCCAAGAAACGTTGTATGACTCGTCTAATTAAGAATGCTTTGCAAATATGTGCACCCTAGCTATGAAACAGATAAACCAGTTCATGATGGTGATGGAGGAATGACGGTATTGGTTGTAGTGGAGACATCGTGCCCGTTTGCAGACACTTTATCATGTAAATAAATGTAAGCAAGGACGGCTTCCAATGCCTTATACTTCACAACCTGTCATTTCGTTTCTCAGGTAGATCTGTACGAGACAAAAACAGTATCAGAAGATGATAACCTGTCTTGGAGGATTTGATAAATGTGTTCTGGAGAATATGTAATGTACCTGATCCAGATCGTGCTTTGCGGATACTTCTAACGGATCTCCGATTCTTTGTACATTAGTTGCGTATGCTCAATATTTTGGTGGTTAGTGAATTTTTTGAAACTTTTTAAAAGCATATTACAGGTTATAAATGGCCGCCAGTACATATGGTAAACCCCTGATGAAGAACCATAGACCCACGGAAGCTACTGACAAACTTTCTCAAATACCCATCTTGGCAAAGCCTTGACTCTAACCCAAGCGGACATAGGTGAGATTTCAATGATTTACAAAGGCGACAATTTGAATTCATAATTTTGAGTTAGTACATATATGAAAACAATGGAACTCCTCCAATCTACGCAAATGTCATGTTTCATTTAAAGTAACCGTTATTTATTATCTCCAAGGTAGTCAATGCCTGTTCCTCAAATTTGGTCGATATATGCACCTCGAAGAATAATATCTTTGTAAAGATATTATTGATAATAATAATTATTAAATTGTGACAATGGCGTAACAACGTTTCGGCATTTTTAAAATGTGATGACATCTTTACAGAAATATTAATTTCTGGTGTTGTATTTATAAATGCATGAATCTTATTCTCATGATCATTTGTATTATTACCTTCGACCACATCAGTTCATAACGACCATAACAGTTCATGACGACCTTATCAGTTCATGACGACCACAACAGTTCGTAACAACCACACGTTATTCATATTGTTATTGGTTTTGGAACTAGATATTAAATACACACTGAAAAATAAATATGCTGTTTCCAAATTTGAAATAATATTAATAATATTACTACGACTATTACTACTACTACTATTACTACTACTACTACCACTACTACTACTACTGCTACTGCTACTACTACTATTACTACTACTATTACTACTACTACTACTATAAATATGAATAAAAATAATCTGATTTGGAAGTTTTTAATTTTTCAGTCAAATTGTTTCGATGCCTGCAGCTTGGCAATTTATAGTGATTTCTAGCATCGTGTCGTTGACACATATTATGTGTCACCCAGTTGCATTTTCCTGACACCAGCCATCCAGTCCTAACCTCCTAATTACTGAGGGTCTACCGAGGCAGCTGCTAGTACAATTTATTTTAGGTATTTGGTATGACTCGGCCAAGAGGTTCGAACCCGCGACCTCCAGCAGCAGAGAGGGTGAATCCTACAACCTTTTTTTTTACTTTTTTGATTATACCCTAGACCCTTCTCGCGAACCAGAAAAAAAAATGACAGTGATTGTATTCGCGAATCATAAATGTCGCAACGTCGTTGTCACTCACCCTCTCTGCTGCTAGAACTTTCAGTTCTGGGTTACGGTGATTTTAACCGAATATTTGATCCAGTCCTATACGATATCGTGTCCTCGGGGCTGATAAATTTATCGTTACAAATCCGTGTGGTTTTGACTGAGCGTGACTAAAGAAATTTCTAAACTGATTATGATTCATATCACCGCAGCACCAAGTTTGCCAGATATTTCGTAGCGTATGAGTATCAACTCCGTTAAATACACACAACACATTGCAATTATCTCTGATCACTTTTGGTATTTGTGTGTACCGTTGAGTGACATAGATCACATCAGTGTTTTTATGCCTGCCTCGGGAAAATATTCTAGCGGGATTTTTTTGATTATCTAACATGATATCATCGTATACCACTAAATTGTTAATACTTCCATCGATGTCTTCCACGGAAGGGGCTTCCTCTATATCAGTAATAAATTCAATAATATCATCACCAGCAATCTCTGAAGCGTTTTCATTAAAATCTTTTAGCACTTCATAGCATCGTTGGTCATCTACGCTAGGGGCAATTAAATACAACTTATCCCACTTCATCCATCTCATTATTAAATTGAGCAACAATTGCGTCTTGCCGGATCCAGATGGTCCGATTATAATTGCGCGGATAGATTTTGGTAGCGCTGCATGATGCTTAACTGGTTCTCTTGTTTTAGTTGCTGAAAAATCAATTATATTCATGCCGTTATATATAAATTATGGATCTATATTGTGTGAAGTGTAAAAAACGTACTGGCACAGATGACTTGACGACGATTACAACTAAAAATAACCGATCAGCGCTTTCTGGTAAATGCGTACAATGTAGTATAAAGAAATTTAGATTTGTTTCTAAACCCAAGGAACCTTTAAAAAAAAACGAGGAGGTGATATCGCAGCCAAACTAACTAAACTCCCTGGAACCCCATGGGCAAAATACCCTGGAGAAAAGCACCTTCCAGGATATAGTTATTGTGGACCGGGAACAAGACTTGATATCAGACTCAATGATCAAAATCAGCCCCGACCCGGTGAGGAACCAATAAACGCTATTGATAAGGCCTGTCACCTTCATGATGTGGCTTATAAAAGCAGTAATTTGCAACACAGGCATCTAGCAGATGTGAAATTAATTCATGCGTTAAATGCTATTCCTGATAAATCTTTCAAAGAAAAATTGGCTTCCTTTTTGATAAAATCGGCTATGAAAAGTAAATTGATGTTAGGTGCTGGTAATTAATAACAACATGGAATCTATTTATTATTCCCCAAGAGGATACTGGAGGGGTAAATCAGCAATCCATAAACTCGCTAGCGCTGCAAAAGTGAAAAAGGCCACTGCGGCTCATTGGTTATCCAAACAGGCACTATGGCAAATTTATCTACCACCGCCTAAACAAATTAATGTCTCGCATTTTGATGTGACCGGACCCAATGAAGTTCATCAGGCTGATCTATTATTTTTGCCACATGACCACGGTTACAAATACGCATTAACCGTAGTTGATATTGCAAGTCGATACAAGGAAGCAGAACCGTTAAAAACAAAATCGGCCACTGAAGTAGCTTCTGCATTTGAAAGGATTTATCGACGAGGTCCTCTGCACTGGCCAAATCTATTACAAATTGATCCCGGCAAAGAATTTCAGGGTGCAGTGTTATCTACAATGAAAGATCACAATGTCACTATCAGACGGGGGCATACTGCACTGCATCGTGATCAGGCCATTGTAGAACGATTTAATCGGACTCTTGCTGAACGGTTATTTGGATATCAATACGCAAAAGAATTCATCCAAGAAAAAAGATCCCGTGAATGGGTTAAAAGGTTACCAGCTGTGATTACTGCACTGAATAACGAGATTACTAGAACAATTAATTTGAAACCTATCAATGCGATTAAAAAGAAATCAATACCTGAAATGGAAATTCAAAAAGATGTTTCTAGAAACGCTAGCGTTTCCCAACCAATTCTTGGTAGTAATGTCATTGTGAGGTATTTATACGAACCAGGAGAGCTTGAAGGAGGCAGAAAAAGGGCTACTGATCCTATTTGGAGTATTACTGCACATAAGATATCTAGTATAACACGATCTACGGGTAGACTTCCAATCTATAAACTGGATTCAACTGCCCCTCAACGAGGATTTACTAGACAACAATTACAAGTGATACCTGAGGATACTCAATTACCACCGCATGGGCTTAACTAGCACCGTTGCGTCTATTGCACTCAAGACAAGTCAACATCACATTGTTTCTGACATGACCGAGATTGTTATTTTTTCTGTCAACGGTAAATTGGCGAGGATCCTTATCCGAATACTGCCAACGCATTATACAATTGCAACTTGCGCAGTGATTATTCTGTTGTTTCTTCAAAGTGATTATTAATTCAGCATCAATGTCAAATTCTCGCTGTTTTTTTTTGTCCTGTTGTTTGTAACCGGAGAGTTTTTTATCAATAATATCATCTATTCTGGTGTCATTATCATCACCAATGATTTCATCATCCAGGACAATTCTTCGAAGTTGATTTATTTTTCGTACTCTAGACACTGCGAGATAGACTAAATTCGACCATTCTATGCGATTATCTACCATCCAAACAATTGTATCCGATATTGTCAATCCCTGTGAAGAATGTATCGTCGCTGCGTATCCTAGCGTCCATGGGGATTTATAAGCACGCAATGCATCTTCAACGACATTGATATCAACCAGCACAATATCATTTAATACGAGAATCTGTTTTTGAAATCCTTCGGATTTTGGGCCTGGAATATCAACTTCAATGTTTTGTTTTCGTGTATCTGATGGCCTATAACAGAGGGGCACTGGAAGTGTTGCGAATTTTTGTTTATGCAATTCAAATAATTTCATCTGAAGTGTGTCTCTGACTATTTTTCTACTTGCAATGATCAAATCATTTGGTTTCCATGCTTCCCAGAAATCATTCATGGGAGTTTCCGAAATTATTTCACGGGCTATTTCACATTGGATTTTATCCGGTTGTAATCTAATTAGTTTCTTAAATTCTTTTAATTCATTATCAAGTGATCTATGATCGGTATCAATTTCTTCATAATAGTCTACAAAACCCTTTAGCCATTCATGTGGGGAAGCACCGACAAATGGTGGTGGTTGGCCGTGATCACCGCACATGACGATTTTTGTATTCTTCAATAACAACCACTCAAGAAATATTTTTAAGACATCTTCTGACACTGTGTCTATTTCATCCCAAATGATAATTTCAGGAATAAATTTCTCTCCCATGCGCTCAGGAGTCCATTTATCTCCCTTCCATCGGAAAAAACTATGATAGGTACAGGCATTAACTCCTCTCTGTATCATCTCTCTTGCAAGTCTGTGTGTTGGTGTTAGTACAATCATGTTTGATTTTGAAACGCTAGCGTTTCTACGAAATAACTCAATTGCCCGGGTTGTTTTTCCTGACCCACCACAGCCGTTTAAATAAACTGTTTTATATCTACAGATTGGATCAGAACACGGTGGTGCATTAGAAAATTCTGAACACTGATTGCTTTCTAAATAATTATTTTCAATGGTAACATCTGCTGATGGAATATAATCATGAAGCATTTCTTTCTTAATTCTCCATGACCCCCAATTCTCGTTGCCAGTAGCCTTAAAATCAGTCATTTTGCTATTTATGTAAAATGAGTCAGTGGCAACTCTAACTGCGGTGGTAGGAAATCTATTGATCATTGAAAATAAATTAATAGAAGCATAACCAAGCATAGAAGCTCTCAAATGTGTGTACTGCGGATTGTATCCATCAGTGTAAGTAACAATTGTACCCAATTTGGTTCCATCGGACATAAATGCGTCCTTACGATTGACATATAGGCCCCTATTCGTTAAATCCGTGATTACAAAATCGTATTCAGCATTGTCTATAATCAATCGTGAAGAATATCTCGTATTGTCGTATTTACCACCTTGGGTAAATTTACCGATTATTCTTCGTCCAAGATCTTTTGCTTCATTGTTTCTGATTTCAAATAACTGTTTGGACCAATCCATGATTTGTTGTTCACTGAAATTTGGAAACAGTTTTCGCTCTTCGCTAATTATTTTTTCTAGATCAGGTTGTGGTAACCAGACTGATTTCTGTGCTCGATAGGATATAATTGCTTCACTGACAATTAATGATTTTAACATCTTACAATCAAGCATATACCGTAATAACACTATTGGCATCCAGTGTTTTTCAGACATGTGTTTACCAATCCAAAGATAACTACACGGATGAAGTCCTTCAGCCATTTCAAATGATACCACACAAGCGAATCCGGTTAAATCGAAATGTGGCAGTGGTCCATTAATAGCAACACGGGTCATTTCGTGTGTAGGGTGTCCAAATCGTTTGAAATATTTCTCGCATTCTCCATACCCGAGAAAACTTCCTGGATAACATGCAATCATATCAACTGAAATAACGGTATCAGCGGTGTATTTTGTATTCCATAATCCTCCATGGCTGTATTCAAGACAGGACAATTTGACATCTGATAAGAACTCACTTCGTGTTGGTTTCCACGCGTTTTTCTTTCTAGCAAAATGTGCTGCAATGGATGGTACTGTAAAACAGTTTGCTAATAATTGATCTTCGATTTCCTCCCCAGAAAACTCACTAGCTAGTTGTTTCATTTGATTATGCAGTTCTTCGGTACGATATAATTCTCCGTTGGGCCTTACAAACTGATCAAATCTACATTCTTCGTCTGAAGCACTATGAAATAGCCACATTGACACAGGATCGTTTTTACTCAAATGGTAAATAGCATCAAATAATTTCTGCTCGGTAAAACATTCTTCAGGTCCCAACCCTGTTTGGAAAATATATTTTACGGTTCTATCCCGTGGGAATATTGTTACTGCAGATGACCACGCGTGTTCATTATGATCAATAATTTCAATTGGGGCTCCATTTTTATTATATTTCGATTCGTATAATACTTCACCGGTGATTGTCCTTACCGTTATTGGAAATCTCAATGATGTTTCTAATTTAGCTATATCCTGAATTGTTGCCCCATGCTGTTTCACTGTCAGTTCCCATTCGGTTATTTTTTTTCGTCTTAGATCAGTTAGTTTATTTCCCCGGGACGCATTTGTGAAGTGTTCCATTATTCGTGTTGCTACACAATTGAGCCTTGACGAAGAATATTTCATGGGTGCTAGTTTTGCAATATCAGGTTTTTCATTGAGCGGATATATCCCGTAAACAACTGCTGTGACAGGGTAAGATCTTTCGTAGTAGGGTTTGTCAATTCCAGTCAAAATTCCTGGTTTTGAATCCTGAGTCACAGTGACAGTTTTTTTGTCCTTAAGAATAGGCTCGTATTTGTCCCTAATGATCCATTTTCCATCATCACGGATAAGGAATTTTATTCGAAAAAAATTTCTTTCTTCCCCAAGATTTGAGATTATCACTGCTGCTTTTTCATCATTCATGGTAGCGTCAACAACACCATCAATTCGAAATGTTGACCAACAATGAGCTGCCCCATCACGCTTGAATTCATTAAAACAGTCTCTGATTTTACTAATCAAGGTTCTATCAAGAATTTTATTCTTTGGTGTATCAGAAACTCTATCAAGATTGAATTGAACAATTTTCCAGGGCTTAATTTTCGATAATCTCTCGAACTCCTCCATACTATAATTAAAACAAGTATTTAAATGAAAGATTTAAGTATAATGAATCATTGCAAATGGCTTATGATTGGATCAGTGACACCGTGTAACAAATCATGCAGAAATGAATTCTGTTGGTATCATATGCAAAGCTTTCGTCGTGGAAGCCTTGGTCCGTTACCTTGTATTCGATGTGGGGTTGGGGTTAGGGGAAGGTCGCAATTATGTCTTAGGTGTGGTGGCAAACGATACAGGGAACTAAAGCGCTATTATGATGAAAGAATAAAAAATACTGTCATTGACCCCAACGATGACAAAATTATAAAGACTCCTCAAGATTATATACAGAGACTTATAATTAAACCAAATAATGAATTAGAAAAATAGTGTTATTATACAAATGAACCAAGAATTCAGACCTCAATATTTGTAGAGCCTCGGTACAAAGGTTGCAACAGGACAAAAAATTCGATTTTCGTATGTCTATAACACTAAGGGAGACAACTCTTAAATATAACCAATGGATATAACCAAGGGAGTTATCTCCCTTAGATTGTGATTTAGCGGCTGGGTATTGTTTTATAAGAAAAGAAATATTTTCTTTTTTTTTCTAGTGTTTTATGCAAATATTCTGTCTCACTTAAATACCGTGAAACACCATTAATAAGTAATTTAAGAAAATAAAATAACACCTTGTGGATTGCTGTATTAAGTTACCTTTATATACTTTCTCCCTTAGATTGTGTTAACTTGTTTTATGGGTTATTGCGATTCAGCGGCTGGGCATTGTTTTGTAAGAAAAGAAATGTTTTCAAACAATTATAATCTTTTTTCTAGTGTTTAATGCAATTATTCAGTCTCATTTAAATACCATGAAACACCATTAATAAGTAATTTAAGAAAATAAAATAGCACACCTTGCGGATTGCTGTATTAAGTCGCTATATATACTATATGAATATTTACAATATATATATGTTAAAAAACGTTATTCTTTATGGACGTGAACAGTGGTCTAACGGTATCGTGTTTGGCTTGTAAACCCAGACAATTATTATTCACATGTTCGCGCCCCATAGATGGTGAAACGGTGGATGTTTATTTTTTCTATTTAATTGAGGGGAGGAAGGGCAACCCTTCTGTGTGCACATTTCACATAACATGCAAACCCATGCTATCAAATTTACGGTAGCGTGGGTTGTCGGTTTTTGACAACTTACGCTACCATGAATTTGAAATATTTCAAATTCATGGGTTGCATGTTGAATGTGCACACATACAATGCCCTAAAATAAATAACATCCATGGATGTAATTAGCTCTCCATCACATTTGGGTAGCCCCGTATGGTGTTCAAAATGAATTACCGGCCAAAAAAGGTTCGTGGATGCACATTGGGTATAAACCCAGAATGAATTATCGGCTAAAAGAAACGGTCATAGGGTCAGAAAGAGCAAAAACAAAAAGAGCAAAAACAAAAAAAAAACATTCTGATATTAAAACAGAAACAGAAAAATGCTCTCTAGGAACACTATGAAAGACACAAAGGCCTAATAAGGGACCCAATCAATGCAAATAGAACCACAACGGCCTATATCAAGGGGGTCAAATGACTGATAACCGCTCATCATGGTTGTTATTTATTTTTGTCTGCATTTATATTTATATATACAGAATTAATTTTAAAAAAGATATTTATATATACAGAATTAATTTTAGAAAAGATATTTATATATACAGACAGAATTTTTAAAAAAGATATTTATATATACAGAATTATTTTTAAAAAAGATATTTATATATACAGACTGAATTTTTAAAAAAGATATTTATATATACAGACTGAATTTTTAAAAAAGATATTTATATATACAGACTGAATTTTTAAAAAAGATATTTATATATACAGACTGAATTTTTAAAAAAGATATTTATATATACAGACAGAATTTTTAAAAAAGATATTTATATATACAGACTGAATTTTTAAAAAAGATATTTATATATACAGAATTATTTTTAAAAAAGATATTTATATATACAGACAGAATTGTTAAAAAAGATATTTATATATACAGACAGAATTTTTAAAAAAGATATTTATATATACAGACTGAATTTTTAAAAAAGATATTTATATATACAGACTGAATTTTTAAAAAAGATATTTATATATACAGACTGAATTTTTAAAAAAGATATTTATATATACAGACTGAATTTTTAAAATATTAACGGCTTATTTATTTTTGAAAAATGAATTAGAAATATGTATTATCATATATGAATTCTGAAAATATGAATAGCATCATAGTTGAAATTGCGAAATTGAAAAATCAGAATATTAAATTGTCAGATGGGTTAAATCCTGATCAAATCAAGTCGGATTTTCAGGATATAGAATACGGAGTTAGCACTAACAAGTATATGTTACCAAAGAAATATGCACTCATCAAAAAAATTCAAAATTCTATTCGAGACTCTCTTGCATTTTCCAGTGAAGTAGGTGTGTTTGTTCCGTTATATACTATCGTGGAAGGAATACGAAAAGAATTGGGTAACGAATATGAATTGAAAAAGGAAGTTAATTCTAAAATTAGAAACTTACGAGCGTTAATTCAAGAAAATGAACTATTTTGATTGACCGACCCTCAAAAGATTTTGTCAGACAGTAAAATCTCCTTGAGATTTTCATTTTTTTGTCATTTTTTTATTGAATCAGTGAAAATATTTCACACTGCGAAAATAAAATAGAATCCTAACAGCTTTTCTCTATGGAAAATCCAATGCAAAATCGACTACTTGACCCTACGAGGTTTTTTGATGAAAATCGATGAAAAATGACCAAACATCACTGAAAACAGGCAAAAATTGATGAAAAATGGCTAAAAATCATCAAAAATGAGTTTTAACAGCTTTTCCTTATGGAAAATCCCATGTAAAATCGACTACTTGACTGTAAAATCTCAACTGAAAACCACCAAAACTGTCAAAAACAGGCAAAATCATCTGACATGTCAAGTGTTTTACAATTGAAAAATGGTTTCTGATTTCAAATAATGGTCAATGAAGCATTAACAACCCGATTGGCTCGTGAACGACTGGATGCAATCAGGAGATTTGTACCAATTCGTGACTCTGTAAGAAATAAACTGCAACAACGACAGAGTTTACAAACTGATTTTGCTCTGGGGTCTGAAGAGTTGTTTAAACCAGTAACCACAGCAACGAAAGGGGTAGAGCGTGCTTTACTGGGAGATGGTCCCGAGACGGGAAAATCTGTTATTTCTGTACTTGAAAAACTAGCAGCGAAAACTGAACAAACTGAAAAAACTGATCCGAAAAAAACGACTGTTTCTCTGTTGGATAAATTTACTGATCATGCTAAAATAGTAATAAAACAATTTAATTTATTCAAATCAAAGGATTATCGAGCTTTTGGTGATTTTGCTGCTCAAAGCTATAATTCAAAAAAAGATTTTTTAAAGGACGAGTATAAGAATGATAGAATATCAAGTAATGATTGGTCCGATAATTTGTACAAACTAAATAAAGGGATTGGTCGTTTGAATAAGGATGAGATGGGGTACAAGGAATTTCAAAGGGGAATTAGTAATTATAAAAGAGAACAAATAGAAGAACGACAACGAGAATTAGAAGAACGACGTCAAACACCAACACGTAAACAAACAAAAAGACAAAAAAAACAACAACTACCACATGATGATGATGATTTAGAAGAACGACGTCAAACACCAACACGAAGACAAAAAAAACAAGAAGAACCTAATGATGATTATTTACAAGAAACGGATTTAGAAAAAATAGATGAAGCAACTGGTTATAGCGGAAGTGGACTGCAAAATCCAAGGATTGGAAACACTTGTCCTGATAGTGTTATCCATGATATATCACGATTAGATGTTCTTGTAGGAGGATTCCGAGCTGGAAATAATTCACCGGAAATAATTAATGAAGCAGCTGATATCTGTAGACGGTTATTTGCCGGCGGTATCATGGATATCAAAACATATCGAGATTTCATTGACGAGTTAGCAGATGGGTATCACAGCAATTGAAAACACTATTGTTTTTATAATAATGATCATCCATTACAATCATGATAAACCAACCCCAGTCTATGTGGTAAACTCACGGTTTCCAGTTTATAAAGCATACTATGGAGATGGCCTCGGCAATACCATTTTAGGATTCTTTTCAAGAATGGCCCCAAAAGTGATGCCGTTAGCTAAACAATTATCAATGAAAGCCATTGATGTTATTCGTGATAAGGGTATTGGTGCTGTTGGAGATCTTGCCGGAAAGGCATTTTCAACTGCGAAGAATAAAATAACATCATTAGTAAAATCACGAAAAAAGAAACCGTTACCGTCCACAGAAGAAATGCCTGCAAGTGTTAGTAAAATTATAAATAACGCAGTAGATGAAAAACTAGCATCAATGGCTTTAACTCCCGACCCAAATATGATAGCGGGAAGTGGCTTTAGAAAACCACGTAGAAAACGATGATGAAAATTGCTAGCAATTTTCCAATTTAGACTCTGATAAATAGAATAAAATGTTCAAAAAGTCACGTGATCCAGCATTTGATATAGACGCCCCAGTTGGCAAGGATGATTCTGTACGCGATTATCAATATTACGCCTATCATGCCATAGACTCAAATAGTCGATCAAGAATTGATCTTCAAGTCCATGATACCAGTAAATACTTTCTACCCTGTGAAGCGTTTATTGAAATCGAAGGAGAAATTGTAACAGCTGCTGATACTGCTGCTGTACCAGCACCGTATCCAGCTGGTACTCAAGTCGGTTTTGTCAATAATGGTATTATGGCGCTATTTGAAAGTGCTAGATATCTCATTGATGGAAAAGAAATTGAGTCGATAGATCGCGATGTTGATGTGGCTACAACAATCATAGGATTAGCGAGATATTCTGATGATTATACAAGATCAGCAGGACCTTCTATGATGTTTGCAAAAGATGTTACAAATACCGCTGGAGGTAATCAATTTGTTGTAAGACGACCAAATGATCGTGCTGGTGCTGCTGCTGCTATCGAGAATATGATTATAAACAAAGATGATAATTTCAATCTAGGAGCTGCAACACGAAACGCAATGTTGGGAGTAGGGCGTAAATCATTTTCATGCGCAATTCCACTGCATCACATATTTGGATTCTGTAGAAACGTCAGAAAAGTTATTTATGGAGCTAAGCATACAGTATCACTTGTACGAAAGGGTGATGATAATGACGCAATCTGGAGGATTCCAGCAGATGCTGCAAATCCCAATGCTGATGCCGGTAAAGTCAATTTAACAAAAATATCATTGTGGATGCCAGTGTTGACTCCAGCAATCACCGCAGAAGAACGATTACTATCATTTATGGACCAAGGAGGAAAGTCGTTGTTGAGTTGGTTATCAGTGAGTACAGATGTGAAGCAATCAAATATCAACGGGTTATTCACGTGGAATCTAGCATCAAAACAAGGTGTTGCTGCGCCACGTCATATATTTATTGCGTTACAGGATAACACACGAGTTGGTAATCAACAACGAAGTCATATGATATTTGATCAGTTAGGTGTGAAAGACGTCTCACTGAGAATAAACGGCCAGCAGGAACCATCCGAGGATATACAACTTAATTACACAGAAAATCATATTGCACGAGTTTATCATCGTCTGTTGTCATTTATGGCACGTGATCAAAATGTGGATACCGGTCTACAAATATCACAATTGGATTTCAAAAGCCTCTATCCGATTTATTACTTTTCTCTGGAACATCTCGATTTGATGAGACAATCTGTCGTTGATATACATTTTAGAGCTAATGTGACTCGTGGTGTTATTGCTGATTATAGAGCGGTTGCTGTCATTCTCAGTGATAAATCAATGCTACTTGAAGGTGTTGGTGGAAGAATGAGAGTGGTAGATGCCCCAGTAGAAAATCTTTAAACGATTTTTCCATTGAATCGTTTACGATTTAGAATCAATCTATTATGTATAATGTCATATAGTGTTATTAGTGTTGCGTTAACTCCTGGTCAAATAAAAAAATTGCAATCAGAATCGGCTAAAAAATGTGGAACCACAATCACTTTGAAACCGAATCAAATGACTGGTGGTGCAAATAAATTATCACTGACAACTCGTCAAATAAAACATTTCAATGATGCACTTGCAGCCAAAAAAGGTGTTCAGATTACTCTTTCTGCGGCTGCTATCAAAAATATGATGAAAACGGGTGGTATATTTCCATTGTTAGCTGCAATACCAGCATTGATTGCAGCAGCAGCCCCAGCAGTAGCTAAAGCAGCAGCGTTAGGAGCCGTTGGTACTGCAGCAGGAATGGCGTTGAAAAAAGCAACTGGACAGGGTTATAAAAAAAGGGGAAAGGGTCTAAGACTACCAGGAACCCCGTATTCATGGTACAGCGGAAAAGGTCTGAGACTACCAGGAACCCCGTATTCATGGTACAGCGGGAGATCCGTTCACGGATCAGGCCTGAGACTACCAGGAACGGTTTATTAATTGAGGAATCTTTGATTCCGATGTCCAATTTTGATTTAATGGATGCTGCTAAAAACCTAGCGATTAAAAATTTCAGAGGTGTTTTTATGAAAGATCAATTACCACATCAACCAAACAAAACTGAAACAGGTATTATTAATCTCGATAACAGCACCGGACCTGGAACTCACTGGGTTGCATACGCTATTGATCCACGTGGGATTGTTTATTTCGATTCATATGGATTAGCCCCGCCAAAAGAGTTTTTGCGTTATATAAAAAATTTTTCAATGAAGACTTGGTATTCTACGCTACCAACACAACAAATCAATGATCCACCAATATGCGGCAGTGAAGTATTAAATGTCCTTAACGCTATTTCTAACTCCTTGGGTAACCCAAGGGGAAAACCACCACACATTGTCGTAAATGACTACACTAGTAGTCGCTGGCAACGACGAAGTCGTCAAAAACGATTTTAGAGAGAGAAAGAGTTTTACAATAACATGATTGATATTTGGGGGAGATCTTTGAAACCCAAACCCGATGACACTGCAACGGGTGATATTAAAAAAAAAATCAAAGATGAAATAGCTGAGACGTTAAATTTAACAAGTGTTGACCCGAATGAAATAGTTGTATTTCAGGACAAACAGGGTAAATTGAAAACCAGTGATGTGTCGTTGGATGATATTTTAACACGACAACGAAACGCAATCGAGAACACCGTTGCGTTATTTTCCGATCAGGGTAAATTGAAAACCAGTAATATTTCTCTGGATGATATTTTGGTTAAACAACAAAACGCAATCGAGGATACTATCGCATTATTTTCCGATCAGGGTAAACTCAAACCAGGTGTACTTTTTTCGACGATTACAGATAGATTCACTGAATACAATAAAGAATTTGACGATCATTTGAAAAACTACAATGGTTTCCGTAGAAATGTCGTTCAAAAGTTCTTTGGATCCCCAATTGTAGTTACACCATCTATCGCTGAAATTAAAACGTTTGTTGATGATCAAAAGGTTATCAACGAAGCAACAAAAACAACAACCGACGCCATTGATAAATTTATTGGAACCCCGTTAGATAAAATTGAACTAAAACTCCCTGATATTAAAAAATCCATCGATGAGACGAAATCCTTCATCGAAGGCATCAAAGGTGATATTTCGAGGATGATAACAGTCATTGAAAAAACAAAAATCCCTCATGGGAAAACCAACAACATAGTATACACCATCCAACACGGATCATTTGAGTGGACACCTACAAACAACAAATTAGATATCACTGCAACCGTTAAAGGTATTTATCGATTAACACTAGTAACACCATTGTCTCAATTTAATATTTCATCGTCCAGTTCATCCGGGGTCAATAATACGATTTCAACGATCATCGACAAGAATACAACTGAAAAGTTCACAATCACACCTACTGATAAAAATTTGGTTGGAGTCTCAACAACGTGGTATGTGGAATTCGTAGCGGATTTAAGTAAATCGTAATTGAAAACGCTAGCGTATTTTAAATAAAAATGATTTCATCATCGCAATATCGCTATGATCAGGTCAGAGAGTATCAAAATAGACTCAAAACCCTGTCTGAGGAGTATGCAATGAAAATTAAAAAATATCGCAGGAGAATTACCGCAATTGATGTTACTGTGTATTCAGTGAGTGGTGTAATCACCGGAGCAGGTATTATACTGTCTTCAGTGACAATGATGGCCCCGATAGCTGTTCCAATTTGCATTTCTGCGGCAACAACAATCGCTGGAATTATTTCAATAATCACAAAAAAAATATCATCATGCAGCCAACGAAAACTACAAGACTACATAATTCAATTTCATGTTGTGTCTACTGCATACTCGCAATTATCCTCATTGATATCGTCATCGCTCGATGATACAATTATATCAGAGAGTGAGTTTTCAGCGATGGTAGATATATATGATTCTGCGATGTCAAAATTAGAAATACAAAAACATGAGTATAATAACAATGACAACACAGATGGAATTACTTCAACAAATAGTGGAGAACACAAACCCAGTACAAACCAGCATGATATCAATAACCTCAACGAATCCAGAATTCAGTGTGAATTTCCCCTCTCCGGTCCCAGTGAAGGAGATAGCGCTAGCAAAATTACGAGTATACCACAGTTGGCCAAATATTAGGTCAAAATCATTTGGTGGTCAACAACCGAATAATTCACTGGTATTTGCAAATAAGAATAAACCAGACGGTACCCCAGACTGGAATGTTGTTTCCATACCAACCGGATCATACCAAATCGAACAAATCAATAATGAATTCGCGCGTAGAATAAAATCGATTACTGGAGCAGAATCAAAAATAGCTATAACAGTTCATGAGCCAACACTGTCATCTGCCATTGAAATAAACTCAGAAGAATACGTCATAGATATATATCAAAGCTCAATAAGAACAGTGTTAGGTTGGCCTGAATTACCACCCGGGGGAAAAACCGTTGATTTACCAGAACCACAAAAAACTGATTATATCACCGACAGGACAAAATCTGATAATCCAATAAAAAGTTATAGATATTATGATAAGTCGTATTATTTCACTGAATTAGATGAGGGAGGGGAGAAATACTACATAACTCGACAGGATAAAATCACTGAAAATTTCACAGCGTTCAATAACGATATTTCGTTGTTGTTTATATCCCTTAGATCCGGCACTCTCACCCGAGATGAATTTATCAGCGTCATAGAAACATGTAACAGAATCCTCAGTGACATGAATATATTTCATTTACTAATCATACGAGAGGTATCCATTGCCAGACACCCTAACACGAAAATAAAATTTGCGACAAAATATCATATAAGCGTAGAAAATATATCCGAATTCAATCTACCAGGATATAATCTCTTAGAATTACAAAAATCTCTCGATGATGCCATCGATGAAGGTTTCAAAAAAATCCATGACAAATGGAAAAAAACACCATCACAGGAAATAAAAATCCTCAAACATAATAATGACCCAGATGGCGGTGGCAGGCATATTGCTCCGTTCAATGTGAATATTTCATCGGTGATAGCGCTCAATTTAGTATGTGATGTTATCGAAGGAAGCTATCAAATTAACCTCGAACGATCAAATCAAGCCCAGCAGGGGTATATTTTGTATTCATTTGCACCAATAGCTCCTCCAGGATTTTTAATAATCGAGTCTCCGGTGAATCCAGTCTATATGCGATGTCATAATAATTCATTAACCAGAATTAATTTCAAACTCACAGATCAGTCTAATAATCTGATTGATTTACAAGAGGAGGTTTTACAAATAAGTCTGTTTGTGAAATCCTAAGGATTTTCATCCTGAAGGGGGACACGATATCGTATAGGACTGGATAAAATATTCGGTTAAAATCACCGTAACCCATAGCAGCAGAGAGGGTGAGTGACAACGACGTTGCGACATTTATGATTCACGAATACAATCACTGTCATTTTTTTTCTGGTTCGCGAGAAGGGTATAGGGTATAATCAAAAAAGTTAAAAAAAAGGTTGTAGGATTCACCCTCTCTGCTGCTCCTCCTGCATCCGAGGCGGACATTTTGAGCACCTTGGTCACCGGTGGGTTAGTAATAATAAATAAAATAATTACATTGGAAAGTTGAAATGAGTAGATTTGTAGTGAAATCAATTGGCTATTAAATTATCGGTTAAATAACTAATTAAGTAGGTCGGTAGGTCAGTATTTAGATAGGTAGGTAAATATGCAGTATGTAGACTAGTTGTTACTGGTGTTGTAGGGTTTCACGCCATTTTTCAGCACAATATAGGCTTCACATGGTCGGCCAGTATTATTGGTGGAGGAAGAACCCTGGAAAACCCCAGAAAGAACCACCGACCCACGAGAAGCTACTTGCAAGCTTTCTCACATACCCACATTAGCCGAGCCTGAAAGGTAGACTAGTAAGTAAACAAATAATTATGTAGGTAGGTAGATAAATCAGTAGGTAGACAAGTAAATAAAAAAGTAGGTAAGTATATATTCATGTCAGGAATGAGTGGTTTGGTTCAGTTTAATTAAAACCTGATAAAACGTAATACATCTTTCAACTTCATTTTATTAATTCTGAAATACATTCCTCTTGAAAGAGTTTGTAGAAGCAAATTGTCAACATTTTACTTGTTCTAAGGGAGATAAACCAGACAAATTATCCCTGAGATGATGGAGTAGTTTCCCACTATGATTGAATCTACTACTCGTGCACTTTCTTTTGTATCTAAACAACGTAGAACATGTTAGTGATGCTGTTTGTATTTGGATAGTTTTTCATAACAGTATCTAATACCAAAACATATGTGGCAGATTTAAACACTGTACAAGAAAACAATATATACATATTCCGATTTTTAACAAAGCCTAGGAAGATGCATTGTTGATGTAACGGATTTTGCATCCTAATCACTGGGTCAATGTCTGGTGGTGGGATTTAGTACTTCAACAATATGTAATAGATTCCGATGATTATTGACCAACTGATCTCGGTGACCATGATCTTTTTTCTTTAAGTAAATTTACTATTTCCTTATTATACTTACCATGATCTTGACATTTGACATTTTGACCCCCAAATCTGTAGATTGGTGTCTACCTGACACTTTTCATTTTGTACTTTGCTCTCCCATCAAATGCACATCATTGATAATCTTATTTAATACAAATAGTTATTCTTTATATCTTTCCTTCCTTTCTTACTTCCATCTTTTTTTCTTTCTTTCGTTTTTTCTTTTTCTTGCTTTCCATCCTTCTTCTAATGTTTGTTTGTTTTTTATTAGGATTTTTAACGTAGCTTTAACAGTGTTTCAGTCATTTCGCTACGATGTCTTCAGTGAGGCAGTTTATAGTGATGTCTAGCATTGGGGCATCATGCCGTAGACATGTAGCATGATGATGTGACCAAGTCAAAATATCCTGACACCAGGCCGACCAGTCCTAACACTAACCTCTTGATGCTGAGCGTCAAGCGAGGCAGCTGTCAGTAACATTTTTGTAAGTCATTGGTATGACTCGACTGGGGATCGAAACCACCATCTCCCGCTTCCGCGGTGAACGCTCTAACCACTAGACCACCTGAGCGCCCATTCCCCTCCTTTAATGCGAATATTAATATATCCATCAGATATGTATATCGTCATTTTCCTCTAAAAGGTCACTCAACAACCCAGTATAGACCCAACACCAAAAATTGGCTTTCTACCTTCTGCTGTGATATGATCAAACATAAATACGTTATATGATTGCAACATTAAGATAATGTTTAATGTTTTATACAGAAATTAAACAAATGCATGAACTATCGGACAATGCACAGCGTTACGGAAACCTGAACTATATTCATGTTTAGTACTCATGTACTAGATAACATATAGTGTATCATGGCTTTCTTTCGAAACATTAAACAAAGCTTGTGTAAACATTGTCTCAATATCTAGTCTGGTTCCCTATTGCGGACTGCAACGCAGGGTTTACATTAAGCAGGGAACCAGACTACTCAATATCCAGCATAATAACATCATGCTCCAGACTAAAGCAAAGATTCGAAAATTGCTCAACAACACGGTGTCGGCAAGTCAGTGTACTCAGAATCATGAAAAAGCGCCAATTTATGACGTCGGAGTCAATTCCAATGTTAGTCAGATCTTGTTTAAATTTGAAAACCTCACTCGTAATAAAGCGCTGTTAACAAAATTAAAATCTCTTTTCATAGGTTACTAACGCTATTTGGACTGGAGTATGTAAAAAACCAATAGGAACGATGATTAATGTCTGCAAGATCTACTTATTATACGCAGAACGTTTTAAATAGACTCAATGATATACTTATTCAAATTTTAAATGGACTCAATGATACACTTATCCAAATTTTAAATAGACTCAATGATATACTTATTCAAACTTTTACAATTATATCTGTTTAAACGTTCTCTTTTTTTTTTGCAATCTGCAAGCGCTTCGAAGTGGTGTTGATTACTCAGTATACTTTGATATATAACAATGTGCGCATAGACAACAGAACGGAAAATGTCTGTAGACAATGTCGTTTGTTTATAAAGTCGTCCGATGTACTATCATCTCCAAACTGCACAAGGTTGTTTCTGTACACTCATGGTTAGATGGTTAGAGTGAGATGGAAAGGCATCACATTAACAGCTTGATAGCTCCATGGAATGTTCTTAACAAAGATGGCAGGTGCACAAAATGTTCACTATTATAACGTTTTCGTTTTTTCAAGGACAACTCTCATTGAGTACTTAATTGGCTCCTCTCGTCTATATCTGCAATGAGAGCATGCCATCTGCCTATCAGAAATAGACCGCTTCCCCCACCTTTTTTTCTAACATATTATGTTTAAGTTATAACTTATTTGTTATCCGATTGGGCAACATCTGTGGATTTGATTGACAGATCGGATCTATACATTGGCTCCTCTCGGCTATATCTTCAAGGAAAGCATGCCATCTGCCTATCAGAGATAAACATGCAACTATATCAGATCGATAAATTGCTTCACCCATCTTTTTTGATAACATATTATACTTAAATTTCAACTTATTTGTGATATATTCTCTAACATATTTCTTCTATTTCATGTTGTATGTACCTTTATCACACATTCAATGCTACAAATTTGATCTGGAATTCGATAAATGGTGGATAAAAATGTCAGTTTCGAGTTGTGGTTGATAAACATATTATAGTATGTTAGTAAGTTCTTAGATGAACCTGGTGTGCAAAGATATATATATATATATATATATATATATATATATATATATATATATATATATATATATATATATATATATATATATATATATATATATATATCTTGTATTGAAAGTTTTAAACATAAAGCCAAAATAAGAATGCAAAGGAGTTATTTACAAATTTGAGGCATGGTGAGAAATGCTACCGCGTTCGAAGAAAATTTTAACCATTGATCAATTAGACACTTATATTTATGCCTGACTGGTTACATTAAAACAACAGGATGGTATCAACCATGGACCATGTCATTTTATTGGTTAAACACAGCACTAAACAGATAAAAAGGGGACATTAACTACGTCTACAACTATTTGACTTCAAATGAGCTTTTAAACTGCCACACAGTGCTGAGTTCTGGGAGACACGATCTTATATGAAAAGGTCTTCGTTCCCAGGTGCAGCAATAACGACATAGAGAGAAGAGAATTCCATAACGGAAATCGTCCAAAAGAGGAAATTTACACTTTCAACTTAAGAGTTAAAATAAAATCTTTCGTATAATATTATCCGATAGTATTATTGTATTATGTTGCGGAACATAACTAATTAAGAAAAAGAAACGAAAGATTCAATATATTTTACAAACGCTTTATTTTCACATGTCAATATTCACATTTACACCAACGGCATTGTCACTGTCGCATCTGAAAGAAGAAAAGGAAAATTTTCTCTTTAACCTACTCGCATCCTTTATTCATAACCACATCTTAATGATAAACACGCATAAAGGTGTATAAACTTAGATCCCAATGTTATTTTTCGGGACTTTAAACGTGGACCTGAATTATGAGTATATACACTATATTTGGAACTCATATAAATTAACTAAAGACAAATCAGAAGATTTATAGACTATAGTTTTTCTACATACCCACAGAGGGGATGTCTAATATCACTTGGATAAGACCTGAATGCAATGCAAGACTGACAATTAGTGTACGTCGTTTATGATGTCAATTATCATTGGTGTTTAATAATTATTGAGGTCACTGTAGAAATGGTTACAAAATTGTAAAACATCTTTTGCCTAATCCCCTTTGACAGTATCAAGGTCACTACAGCTTATTTGAACAGATCCAAAACGTTGAATGGCTTATCCAAAAGGCAACATTTCAAGATTTGGAATCTTTAAGCACCTCCTTTTGAATGTTTTGCTTATTTTCAAAGGACAATTCATACCAGATGTGGGAATCGTGCTAGACAAACTACTGCATTACGGTAGTAAATACAATCAAGATTGTTTACCGTGGAATTTATGGCTTCAGTAATATATAGGACAGCATATGACAGATCTGAAATCGCTTCCATAAATGTCATAATTTCTGCATGGTCCATCTTTCCTCTCTCCATTCAGACAGTACCGCCGGCATAGACATAAATCAGGCAACAATCCGAAGCCTAATAATAATAATAATAATAATAATAATAATAATAATAATAACAGAACATAATAATGTTAATAAATATAAGAAGAAGAAGAACAAGAGAAAGAAGAATAGAAGAGGAATGAAAAGAAGTAAAAGGAGAGGAAACAGAAAATAAAGAGATACAAAAGCAACAACTGAAGAAAAACAAAATCGGTAAATCGACTTAAATTGTGACCGCTCCGGTGGTCTAGTGCTTAGAGAGTCCGCCGCGGAAGCGGGTGGTCGTGGGTTCGATTTCCGGCCGAGTCATATCAAAGACATATAAAAATGGCACTAACAGCTGCCTCGCATGACACTGAGCATTTAAGAGGTTAGTGTTAGGACTGGTCGGCCTGGTGTCAGGATAATGTGACTTGGTGGGACATCATGCTACGTTGCTGCGGCATGATGCCCCAGTGCTAGACATTACTGTAAGCTGCCTCACTGCAGACATCGTAGCGATATGACTGAAAAATCGTTAAAGCTACGTTAACAATCCTAATCAAACAAACAAATAAACAAACAAACATTCGATTCTGATCGAGTAACCCTCTTTACTGCTTGATCTTATCAGCCACGATATATTAAGTTTGAAATGTTTGAATTCTCATACAATGTAAATTGAATTGATCTCTCTGATCTACAATTGTGAGAACAAGGAAAATGTTGATGATAATGTTTTGGACAACGACGATACCAATGATGTCGATCATGAATATGATATTTCCGTGGATCTTTTACTGACGTCGACGATAGTTTTCAAACTAGCAATAAATCTGATGATACTCGGATAAACGAAGATGAAAATTGTGGTAGTAAAATGACTACTACGAAAGCATGGAATGGTCGTATCATTAAAATCATAGTTACCTTGAGCAGCAGTGAAGTGAAAAACCATCAAACTGCAAACAAGGAAACAAATGATGATTGATGCCTTCGACATATTTTCTTTGTTTTTGACGGCAACAATTCAGCTTGAATGCTAGTCAGTCCATCTTACATTAGTATTTATACAAAAGATCACGGAACGACAGGGTTTAGCATGAATTGTGGCGACGGAGCATTGTTTCAAGGAAATGACTTCGAATATATACTGACTACCTGGAAATATAATGTGTCCGTATTTTTTATATATAAAAAGGTGTCAGTACATCAACTGGGCATGTAAAACTGACATGTAATTCATCTAGATCAGTACTCGTTCGAAATATATAATGTCTTCCGTATCCTGAGACAGAATTCGTCCTTGTGCATTTTTTCTTTAAGTATTGTCGGAAATGTAGACACACTATCTCTTTATAAATGTTTGAAATCATTAAGTTTTGATACTTGTATTTTGTGAGGAATGTGAAGCTTTATAGTGTATTAAAATACAAAACAAATTGTTAAATCTGATCAGATTTCTGGTAGGTGGGGGGAATGATACTTGGCAGCTTATAATTTGACAAATTGAATCCCTTTCGTCATGTTAAATTTCAATTTGCATTCCCTCCAAATGTGAACGTATAATATTCATTTAAATGCTCAAATGATTGGAATGATTTTCCAATAGTTTCAAAGCATACGGTTGATACTAAACACGCTGATAAAGTTTCTTTAAATTCCAATTGTCCTAAAATAAGGTATATCCTATAAAACAGTAAAACAATAAATTCAACCTCTGTAATATTTCGCCTCAAAGACGAATACATGTATGGTTACATGTATGCATGTAGGGCCATAATATGGGTAAGTAATAACGTCTAATACAAGTAGCCTCTCTCTCGAAGAAAAATATATGTATGGAGAGTGAACCAGAAAATAATTGCATGTTGTTTTTTTTTTTTTTGTTTTTTTTTTTTTTTTTTTTTTTTGGGGGGGGGGGAGGAGGGAGTGAACGAATTCCTGTTTGCATGCGATACATCATTCTTGGCTACATACTTAATCCATATATCTTTAAAGAAAGGAAATGATTGCTAAATAAAACAAAGACCATACAAATTTGTTCTTGAAATTAAAGAAAGATTATGAACAATACGTTTTACATGCTACTTTCATCTCGATCGTTTGAGATCTGCTTATTTTTAGTGTAGAAGTAGTCCCTTAACTGTACTTCACGATAATACTTGTGGCCATATAGCTGTAATATGTGTTTGGTTCTGTAAAAAAACATTGATGTAACATTCATTCATTCTTATCTACATGCAGTTAATAATGACCGTTTCAACTATGAGAATCTCTCTATCTTCCCTCCTCCCACTCGCTTTTCAATTCATCTATATATTGCCAATACATGCTAACCGCTCCGGTGGCCTATTGGTTAGAGCGTCCGCTGTGGAAGCGGGAGGTCGTGGGTTCGCTCCCCGGCCGAGTCATACCAAAGATTTAAAAAAATGGTACTAACAGCTGCCTCGCTTGACGTGCAGCATTAAGAGGTTAGTGTTAGGACTGGTCGGCCTGGTGTCAGGATAATGCGACTTGGTTTGACATCATGCTACATGTCTGCGGCATGATGCCCCACTGGTAGACATCACTTTAAACTGCCTCACTGCAGACATCGTAGCGATATGACTGAAAAATTGTTAAAGCTACGTTAAAAATCCTAATCAAACAAACAAACCAATACATGAACGTTAGTTCAGACATGGTGATATTTTCATTACGTTATTATTTTTGCCTGTAACCACAACCGATGACGGGGTTACTTAACACATACCTTTTGGGATAGTAATCAACAATAACAAATTAATAATAAGAGAATATAAACATGTCTCGCATCAATATAGGATGTGGTAAGAGAGCAAACATTCAAAAATTTGAGTTATTCATCTAAATCACTTGTGAATAATACCTAGATTATGATCATGCTATTGTTTAAAGTTGTTAGTCACGCATACCTAAGTAGAGATGTAAGCTCATATTAACAACATGAATCTAACGTTACTAGGAAATTAATAAATGCTTCGAATGTTTCATAGCATTATTCGCTAGTAGTTATGTGAATTGAAATAATTTAACTACTCTTTTCGCTTTATACTTTGCTCTCCAATGCATACATGTCTTTAAAAGGTATTGATAATCGTTTGTAACACAAGTAGCTATCTCTTTCTTTCTTTCTTTCCTTCCTTCTTCTCTTCATTCCTTCCTTGTTTTCTTTCTTTTTTCTTTGTTTCTTTGTTTCTTTGTTTCTTTCTTTGTTTTTTTTTCTTTGTTTCTTTGTTTCTTTGTTCTTTTTTTCTTTTATCTTTCTTTTTTTTCTTTCTTTCTTCCTTTAATGCAAATATTAATATATACATCAAATACGTCTATCGTCATTTTCCTCTAAAAAGTCACTCAACACCACAGTATGGACCCATCACCAAAAATAGGCTTGCTACCTCCTGCTTGCAACATTATCACCAATGTCAGATGTTTAGAACAGACATTGATTTCATAGAAACGAATAGTCATAAGAAAAATAAATAAATAAATGCACGTTTACACTCAACTACACATAACTAACTCAATGATCATTATCAGAATGATCCATTTTTAACATAGCTACCCAATTGGGAAAAAGGAGAGCAAACACTAATAAACGGTATATTGCGCGGTATATGTATATTTATATGAGTATATATCGGAATAAATGGTAAGCAGGTATTTATAATGTATCTTTAGTTTACGGAAATGCAGTGAGAAAGTAATATTACAGAATCACAGTGATTCACATAGATGACATGATCATTATTATTTATTTCACTTATAAATCAGAGAACAGTGCATGGCATGTTTTTTTATAAACAAATATGGAAGAATAGAAAAATTACAGCTGAATGTGGAAAATTAACATCGTCAATTAAATTTGAATGTTAACTTTTACAATAAACTAGTAGTATATTCAGCTCAAACAAATCGGCCTTTTGATTTGTCTTGAAAAAGTATCGATCATTATCCCTAAATTCCTTGTCAAAAACCTTTAGTTAAAATGATATGTTTGGGTTATTATTATTATTTTCTTGATCTCATGCTATATAAATCAAATAATTCTAAAATAACAATTTATATCAAACACGAACTGGAATTTGTGTGCCCCTAAAATTGAATTCGACATAATGTTGTTCTGGATGGCTGTCCATACAAATATTTTGAAGACATATGCCACTTGCAATTCGAATTATTCGTTAAATGTTACCTTGCATCAAGAGAAAATATCGCAAACGGGCAGGTATGCATAACTATGAGAAGAGACCCATTGATATATCAGGCGATATATTATAGGGGTTTGAATATAATATACTTTCAGTAGCGTAATAACATGATGAAGACTATTGCTTTTTAATAAAAAAAAAACCTTCGTAAATGGAGCAAGATGCGGAATGATCCAACACAGTTGGTTTGAGACAAATGCGAAGTCGATTTCGAACATAAACGTTGACCGTCCTGCTAGACAAAGAGGTCAGTCAGCATGGATGCGTCCATTTGAATAGCTGGCTCAACTTAATAAATAGTTGACAGTGTTTACGTTATGTCGTTAAGAATCTCACAATTTCATTTTTTGGAAGATCAGTGAAGTCATACAGTACGACATTTTTTCGACTCTTTTCAAACCAAGTTACATATTATACAGAAAAGTTCATATCTGTAAGAAATGAATGTTAAAATACAATTCTAATGCATGACTAACAACCAAAATAATATATTGACAAAATTTGTTTTAATAATATTAAACAGTAACACAGTTTGAAAGTTACATTTTGTGTATAGTTGCTTGCAAAAATGATGAACTATGTGCATGCTATATTCATACTGACAGTCAATAAAATCAAAACAAATATGTATTCTGTAATGCGGTTGATAATTAAAATATTAATTGTTTTGGGGGCAGGTGTCAAAGATGTAATCATGGTTAGAAATCTGTGGTTAGAAATCCGGTCATCTCTTTGTCGACCTAGTAATTAATTTACATCTAACTATGAAGTTCGAATTAATTACTAGGCTCACAGGCGAGTGTGTCTGATACACACATTTGCATATATACCACGAATTTTGCGGTATCATTTTCGGTGATGTGTGCTTTTTCATGATGTTATATCGGCAATGGGAGCCATTTACCCGTGGAACTGGGTTCGAATCTTCGCAGAGACCGAAATAAAAAATCTCTAACCTGTACATTTAATGATCATTCAGTACAAGTATAAAACAAGTAATAAGTATATGTGAAAATTTTTTAAAAACGTTTGGTTAATCTTTCAATCTTTTAATATAGTTTGTTTTCAAAAGAGACATCCTGGAATCATCTAGATTAAATTACACAGTAGTGATAAGATCGATATATATATATATATATATATATATATATATATATATATATATATATATATATATATATATATATATATATATATATATATGTGTGTGTGTATATATATATATATATATATATATATATATATATATATATATATATATATATATATATATATATATATATATATATATATATATATATATATATATATTGGCTATGGGAAGGAAACCTTCCTATGGCTGCATGTGCAAAATAGAAGAAAATTCATTTCGTATTAACGCAAATTTACAACAGACACGACGATCAAATGGTATTTCTTAGTTTTTTTGCACAAACTAAACTTTCATTCATGCACAGTTTAAACTCTTGAAATTGCCGTATGTTTATTTCATAACTTTGACAGCATCGGTCATATCCCATAATAATACCATCTGGATCAATAAAACATAGAGCAGTATTTATTATACATAATGAATCTGTAAACATGTGTCTTCATAGACCATATTGCGACATATATACTGTCTAAAGGTGATCTTGGAGTTTTGAAAATTTATAACAGACTTAAATTCAATAATACCAAGAAACAAGTATTGGACCGTTTATCCATAGTGAACAATGGAGCCTAGGAGTATAATTAGAAACATCTGATGATAACGTTGTAAACGGCAGCAACACTTCTAGAATATTTGGAACATATTCTTTACATGTAGGATCTACCTTTAAAGAGAAGTGCCAGGCAGTTAGTTATGCACATAACGAAAGAAAATTAATTAAATGGTAGACTGGAGTCACCTTCATAGTTGGGGAACTCAAAAGATGTAGAGGCAACTGTGAAACCTAAACGTTTATCTAATGGCTACCGTGTTGTCAGAGAGCAAATATACTATATTAGTCCATGCATGGGTTAAACGTTTCCCTGAAAATATATAACTTAATAGAGAACAGAAGCAAAATTTATCATCTTTTAAGTATTTATAGGTGTTTTTAGCCCATATTTTGCATGTAAATTGAGCGTTTACTGCGTGCAGTCATTGCATCCGCAACATTAGGTGTATTCTACGTAATCTCGTTAAGACGTCATTTAATATAATCATTATCACTTGTTACGTCATTTCTACTAGTATCTAAGTATTATCATATTGAATATAAACTGTATCCATCCATTTGAACATGGGATCGCAGTTATTTCTGTAAACTATATATTGCTGACTTTTAAGGAAATGCATTCCTATTTCCACAAATGCATCACTTTTTAACGCTGAATAACGGCACACATTTGTATATTTCGAATGTTTTGCTGTGAATTATGTTCGTGTTTGGAATAACTATTTGATTTTATTACATTTCATGGTGGTATCTTGTTCCATCGTTTTTAAGCTCTGCGACTATTTGTATTGTTTCATATTACAGATTGCACACTACATACCGACTTATTGTATGACTCGTCTAATTAAACATGCTTTGCAAATATGTGTACCCTAGGTATGAAACAGATTAACCAGTTCTGGATGGTGGTGGAGGAATGACGGTTTTTGTTGTAGTTTAGACATCGTACCCGTTTTAAATTTGAAAACGCGTTATCATGTAAATAAATGTAAGCAAGGACGGCTTCCAATACCTTATTCTTTACAACCTTTCTTTTCTCAATTAGATCTGTGTGAGACGAAAACAGTAAAAGAACACGATGACCTGTCTTAGAGGAAGAACCAGGGAAACATCCGCTACGAACCACCGACCCACGGCCACGAGAAGCTATTGGCAGCTTTCTCACATATCCACATTGACCGAACCTGAGACTTCAACCACGCAAATGCAGATGATATTGTTGTGATTGGCAAAGGCGGGCGTTTAATACTAATTTGACATCCGAGGGTCCCATCTGGTGGAAATAGAAAAAAAAATCACTATACAAATTTAAAGGAAATAAGATAACTCAACCGCGGGGTATAATGAACAAAGAACAAATCAGATGGACAGATTATCTTGGAAAAATGACACCTGCGAAAAGGTGCTGATAATGAGAACACCAGCATTTGTAACAGCCCATTCATAATAAACGTGGGCGTTGGCGAAGCAAAATGAATTCTTACGCGCTTGGTCTCCGTGTTATTCTAAAACGACTTTCATATTTATCGTAAATAACTTCAAACACGTTAAACATACTAACATACTATTGGTTAACAAACCCAATCAAAAACCAAATCATATACATGGGCTCCACTGTAAACACGTCGTGAAAGTTGTATCTCATTTCCAAAGCGCCACATCCGAATGTCTAATCAATGCTATTATTGTCTTTAAAGCCACGAAGAATCAAAATTTGTAAATATTTACTCGAGAATATATAAATGCAAGTGATTCAGATTATGCTTCGCTGTTACTTCAACGTATCTCCCATTCTTTGTTCATTAGTTGTGTTTGCACAATATTTTGGTGGTTCTTTAATTTGTTTTAAACCCTTTTAAAGCATATGACAGACCATACATGACCTCCAGTATATTTTGTTAACCCCCGAGGAGCAACCATAGACCCACGGTAATAACTGGCAAGCTTTCTCAAATACCCACCTTGGCAGAGCCTTGGCTTGAACCCACACGGGATAGGTGAGATGTCAATGATCTGCAAAGACGACAATTATGAATTCACAATTTTGGGTTAGTACATATACGATTGAAGTAGTGACGCAAATGTCATGTTTCATTTAAAGTAACCGTTAGTTATTATCTCCAAGGCAGTAATACATGTTCCTCAAATGTAGTCGATACATGCACCTCGAAGAATAATATGTTTGTAAATATATTATTAATAAATGATATTAAATGGTGACAATGGCCTACCAACGTTTCGCCATTTTTAAAATGTTGCTGACATCTTTACAGAAACACGAATGTATGGCGCTGTATTTGTAAATGCATGAATCTTATTCTCATGATCATTTGTATTATTACCTTTGACCACATCAGTTCATGACGACCATAACAGTTCATGACGACCACAACAGTCCATGACAGCCAAATGTTATTCATATTCTTATTGTTCATATTGTTATTGTTTTCGGAACTAGATTTCAAATACACACTGACGTATAAACATTCCGTTTCCAAATTTGAAAATAATAATAATAATAATAATAATAATAATAATAATAATAATAATATTACAAATAATAATAGAATTATTAATAAAAATAATATGATTTGGAATTATTTTAATTTTTCAGTCGAATTGCTGCGATGTCTGCATCGTGGCAACATATAGTGATTTCTAGCGTCGTGCTGTAGACACAAAGCATGTGTCCCCCAGTTGCATTTTCCTGACGACTACCAAACCAGTCCTAACCCTAACCTCCTAATTAATGAAAGCCTACCGAGGCAGAGGCGAGAACAATTTATTTGATGTCTTTAGCATGACTCGGCCAAGAGGTTCGATCCCAGACCTCCTGCATCCAGAGCGGACGCTTCGCTTTGAGCACCTGGGCCACCGGAAGAGTAATAATAATAATAAGAAGAAGAAGAAGAAGAAGAAGAAGAAGAAGAAGAAGAAGAAGTCTTGAACAGTCTGATTAATTTTAAAGATCTATTTTCCGCATGATAAAAATTTTAATTTATTGTGAAATATTTCTATAGAAGAATACTAACACTGGGAAGTTGAAATTAGTAAATTTGTAGTGAAATAAATTGGCTCTTAAATTGTCGGTTAAATAATTAAATAAGTAGGTAGGTAGGTAAATGCAAGTAGGTAGACTAGTAAATAAACAAATAATTAAGTAGGTAGGTAGAGAAATCAGTTGGTAGATAAGTAACAAAAGTAGGTAGTATATATGCATGTCAGCAATAAGTGGTTTGGTTCAGTATAATTAAAGCCTAATAAAACGGATAATTTCTTTCAACTTCATCTTATTAATTCTGAATTATCTTCCTCTTGAACGATTTCGTAGCAGAACAGGTTACTTACTTAAAGGGAGATAGACCAGACAAAGCCATTCCTGAGATGAAGGAGTACTGATTGAATCTACTACTCGTACCCTTGTTTCAATCTAATCAACGTAAAACTTGTTAATGATGCTTTTTGTATTTGAATAGTTTTCTATAACATTATCTAATACCAAACAATATGTTACATATTTAAACACACTACAACAATACAACATATACATATTCTGATTTTTTTTAACAAAACCTGAGAAAGATGCATTATAGATGTAACGGATTTTGCATCATAATCACGGAGTCAAAGTCTGGTGGTGAGATTGAGTACTTCTACAGTATGTAATTATTGACCAACGGGTCTCGGTGACCTTGATTTTTTTTCTTTAAGTAAATTTACTGTGAACAAACTATTTTTTCCTTAGTATACTTACCATGATCTTGACATTTGACATTTTGACCCCAAAAATGTAGCTGGTGTCCTCCTTACGCTTTTCGTTTTGCACTTTGCTCTCCCAACAAATGCACATGATTGATAATCGAATGTAATACAAATAATTCTTTCTTCTTTAGTTCGTTCGTTCCTTCGTCCTTCCTTCTATATGTCTTTTTTTCGTTCGTTCGTTCGTTCGCTCGTTCCTTTCTTTCTTTAATGCAAATATTAAAATATCCATCACATACGTCTATCGTCATTTTCCTCTAAAAGGTCACTCAACACCACAGTATGGACCCATCACCAACAATAGGCCTACTACCTCCTGCTGTGATATAATCAAACATAAATACGTTAAATGATTGCAACAGTAAGATCAGTGTTTAGTTATTAAACAGATATTGATTTTATGGAAAAGTATGGAGCCATAAGGAAGAATGTATTTTATTATTACAAAAACACTCATTTCTACAATCAACAACACACAACTACTTGGTAATCATAATCTCAACTACACAATGTGATGAAAGGAGAGCAAACATTACTAGACAGCAGATTGAGTGCTATATGTATATCTATATGAAAATATCTGAATACATGAAAAGTTGGTACTTGCAAATTATCTGAAGAGTACGGAAATATAGTGAGATGGAGAATATACACAGACAGTGTAATTCATATACATAAAAGGGTTATAATAATATATTTAAATAATAATGAAATGAACACCATATCATTTTTTTCAAATATTGAATCATACAAATATTACTACTAAATGGGGATAATTAGCATGGTCAATTAAGTTTGAGTGTTTAATTCAACAATAAACTATTAACATATCTCAAACGAATAAGACTATATTTCTTCGTTTAATGTAATGTTCATTATCTATATATTTCTTGTAAAAATGTTTTCTTTAAAGTAGTTTGTTTGGGGTATTATTTATGATTTTCGTGATTTAATGATATATGAAAGAAATACTTCTAGAATTATCAATTATATCAAACACGAACATGAATTTGTTTACTCCTTAATTGGAGATTATAGTCGTTCTGATTGGCTGTCCATGCAAATATTTTGGAGACAGAGGCCGTTTGTATTCAAATTATACATTAGAATGTTACGTTACAATAACAGAAAATGTCGCACATGGACACGCAGCAAAAACTATAACAAGACATGCATTTATGCATCAGGGGAAATAGTTTAGGAAGTTAACTGCGTAATTATTTTACGCTTTAAAGGAATAGATTTTCATATAGGAAGTATTTTAATAACATGATGGAGTCTATGCCATGGAACAATTTTGTTCTGGATTATTTCTATCAACCATTCTGTTTGCGATTATTGCAACATGATACATATAAACAGAATATTTTAATGCAAATTTCAGTTCTACATGATGAATGGAATTCATATGATCTATTTCCTTTTCACGAAGTATCATTTAGTTTCGAAATCTGATAAGAATTTTACATCTGTTTAGACTTTTACAAAATTTAAAAGGTATACATACCGCTCAAATCTAATTAGCAAATTTCATAACTTAATGAAGATAAGTATTCATTTAAGAGAATGTTCAGCAATATAGACAAGATGATTAAACATGCAAATGCCGGATGGTTTCAGTATGCACAACATAACATCTGATCTTCTTATGAATACAGATTGAGTTTGATTTTATTACACTTTCACATGCTAAATTGATGTTCTGTGAATTTATGCTTGTTTACAAAACGGACATGTACATTATTTAGTTAGTCATGAAATAATCCCATTCATAACTGAATGTTTAAGAACACAACGTAGTTGCATTTCGGAGGCAAATTATGTCCTTTCAACGATGATGTAGGTCCAATTATAATATAAAAGTAGTGGACCTAACACTAGTATAAAGTATTTGAAGGTGCGTGGCAAAAATATCAAAATGAACTCCTTTGCTTACAGGAAAGTTCACTAAAACAGTTTCCCAATACCAGTTTTTGTAGTAAATTGATCAAATGCATTAACTATCGGACAATGCACGAGTTTACCAAAACCTGTACTAGATTCATGTTTAGTACTCATGTTATAGATAACACATCGTGTATCATGGCTTTCTATAAAACAATCCTTGTGTAAACATTGTCTTAATTATCAGCATAATACCATCATGCTCCAGACTAAAGCAAAGATTCGAAAATTCCTCAACAACACGGTGTAGTCTAGTCAGTGTACTCAGAATCATGAAAATGCGCCAATTTATGATGTCGGAGTCAATTCCCATGTCAGTCAGATCTTGTTTAAACTTAAAAGCCTCACTCGTACTATATCGCTGTTAACAACATTAAAATCTTTGTAATTAACACGAAATACAAATTTCTGTTCATAGGTTACTAACCCTATGTGGACTGGAGGATGTGAAAGACCAATAGGAACGATGATTAATGTCTGCAAGATGTGCTTATCATACGCAGAACGTTTTAAATAGACTCAATGATATACTAATTCGAATTTGTACCATTATATAGTATCAAACGTTCTCTTTTATTCAGTCTGCAAACAACTCGAAGCGGTGTTGATTACATAGTGTACTTTGATATATAACAGTGTACGCATAGGCAACAGAACGGATAATGTTGCAGACAACATTTATAAAGTCGTCGGATGTATTATCATCTCCAAACTGCACAATTTTGTTGCCATACACTCATGGCTAGAGTGAGATGGAAAGACATCACATTAACAGCTTGATAGATCCATGGAATGTTCTCTGCAACGATGGTAGGTGCACAAAATGTTCACTATTATAACGATTTCGTTTTTTCAAGGACAAAAGTCATTGAGTTCTTAATTGGCTCCTCGTGTATATCTGCAATGAGAGCATGCCATCTGTCTATCAGAGATAAACATGCAAGCATTTTAGATGGATACTTTGCTTCGCCCATCTTTTTTTTAAATAACATATTATGTTTGAGTTTGAACTTATTTGTTATATATTCTCTAACATATTTCTTCTTCTTAATGGTACAAATTCGATCTGGAGTTCGATAAATGGTGTCCTATTGGCTAAAAATGACCGTTTCTGCAGCTGCGGATAAAAGGGGCACTATTGTAATCAGCAACGGGCAGTTAAGGTAATTTCATGGAATGGATCACTGGGCGGTTGGAGTTAGTTGTGATTGATAAACATAGTTGGAATAGAATGACAGTAAGTTCTCAGATGAAGCAGGTGTGAAAAGTGAAATTAGAGAGAGAGAGAGAGAGAGAGAGAGAGACAGAGACAGAGACAGTGAGAGACAGAGACAGAGACAGGGAGATTGTAATAAAAGTTCTAAACATAAAGCCAAATTAAGAATGACAAGGAGTTATTTCAAAATTTAGGGCATGGTAAGAAATGACACCACGTTCGGATAAAATTGTAATCATTGATTAATTAGACACTTATATTTATGCCTGACTGGTTACATTAATAAAACAGGATGGTATCCACCATAGACCATGTAATTTTAATAGTTAAACACAGCACTAAACAGATAAAAAAGAGACATTAACTACGTCTACAACTATTTGACTTCAAATGGGCTTTTAAATTGACAAACAGTGCTGCGTTCTGGAAGACACGACATTATATCAAAAGGGCTCAAAAAAAAAAAAGAACAAAACTTCTAAAATTAAACTTTTGAACTCGTTTCTAGATGCAGCAATGAAGAGATAGAAGATAATTCCACAACAGAAATCGTCCAAAAGAGGAAATTTGCACAAAGTCACTTTCAACTTAAGAGTTTAACAAATCGTTCGTATAAATGTATCCGATAGTATTTTGTTTTAATTCTGTTGCAGAACTAATTCAGAAAAAGAAAAGAAAGATTCAATATATTTTACAAACGCTTTATTTTCACATGTCAGTATATACATTTACACCAATGGCTTTGTCACTGTTGCATCTGAAAGAACAAAAAGACAATTTCACTTTAACCTACTCGCATCCTTTATTCGTAACCACATCTTAATGATAAGCATGCATAAAAGTGTATAAACCTTTAGATCCCAATGTTATTCCTCGAGACTTTACAATTGTACCTGAACTATGAATATGCACACTATATTTGGAACTCATATAAATTAACTAAAGACAAATTAGAAGATTTATAGACTATAGCTTTTCTACCTGCCCACATAGGGGATGTCTTATATAACTTGAATAAGACCTGAATGCAAAGCAAGACTGATAATAAGTGAACGGTGGAAAAGCCAGGCCATGATGTCAATTATCATTAGTTTAATAATTATTGAAGTCACTGTAGAATTGGTTAAAAAAATTGGAAAACACATTTTATCTAAATAGTTTTGAATCTAATCACCCATTACGGTATCAAGGTCACTACAACTTATTTGAACAGATTCGAAATAAAGAATGGATTATCCCAAAGGCCAATAATCAAGATTAGGAATCTTTAAACAGTTCCGTTTGAATGTTGTGCTTATTTTCGAAAGACAATTCATACCAGTTGTGAGAATGGTACTGGGCAATCTACTGCATTACGGTTGTAAAGAAAAGCAAGATGATTTACCGTTGAATTTATGGCTTCAGTAATAATTTTCAGGACAGCATCTGACAAGTCTGGAAATACTTATATAAGGTAAATATTTTCCACATGGTCCATTTTCCCTCTCTCCATTCCGACAGTGCCTCCGGCATTGACATAAATCAGGCAACGAGCCTAATAATAATAATAATAATAATAATAATAATAATAATAATAACAATAATAAAATAAGAATAATTAATATAAGTAGAAGAAGAAAATAATGAAGAAGAAGAAGAGGAAGAAGAAAATAAAGAGATACAAAAGCAACTACTGAAGAAAAACAAAATTGGTCGACTTAAGTTATGACCGCTCCGGTGGTCTAGTGCGTAAAGCGTCCGACGCGGAAACAGGTGGTCGTGGGTCGTGGGTTCGATCCCCGGCTGAGTCATATCAAAGACTTATAAAAATGGCACTAACAGCTGCCTCGCACGACGCTCAGCATTTAAGAGGTTAGTGTTAGGACTGGTCGGCCTGGTGTCAGGATAATGTGACTTGGTGGGACATCATGCTACATGTCTGCGGCATGATGCCCCAGTGCTAGACATCACTGTAAGCTGCCTCACTGCAGACATCATATCAATATGACTGAAAATCGTTAAAGCTACGTTAACAATCCTAATCAAACAAACAAACAAACATTCGATTCTGATCGAGTTACTGTTTTGACTTATCAGCCACGATATATTAAGTTTGAAATGTTTGAATTCTCATACTAGTTACGCTATTCATCAGTCGTGACTACAATGTAATTTGAGTTGATCGTTCTGATCTAGAATTGTGTGAACAAGAAAAATGTTGATGATCGTGTTGAAAATAACGATTTTCCTGATGATGTATCGGACAACGACGATACCAATGATATCGATTATGAATATGGTATTTCCGTGGATTTTTCCCTTTAAAAGGTCACCCAACTACCCGGAATGGACCCAACACCAAACGTAGGCTTACTACCTCCTGCTGTAACATAATCAAACATAAATATGCTATATGCTTGCAACTTTATCACCAATGTCAAATGCTTAAAACAGATAATGATTTCATTGAAACGAATAGTCATAAGAAGAAAAATAAACAAAGAAACTCATTTTTACACTCAACTACACATAACTAACTCAATGACCATTATTTGAACGACTTATTTTTAACCTAGCTCCCAGTTGGGAAAAAGGAGAGCAAATACTAAATAAACGGTAGATTATGTGGTGTATGTATCTTTATATGAGAATGTATCGGAATAATTGGTAAGCAGGCATTTATAATGTATCTGAAGATTACAGAAATGCAGTGAGAAAGGAATCTTACAGAATCACAGTGATTCACATAGATGAAATGATCATTTTAAGTTATTTCACTTATAAATCAAAGAACAGTGCATGGCATGTTTTTTCTTATTTTTTTGAAAACTATGAAAGCATAGAAATATTACAGCCGAATGAGGAAAATTAACATCGTCAATTAAAGTTCAATGTTAACTTTTACAATAAACCAGTAGTATATATCTCAAACAATTCAGCCTATGATTTTTCTTGAAAAGTATTGTTAATTATCGCTAAGATCCTTGTCAAAAACGTTGAGTTAAAACAATAGGTGTGCACTTATATTATAATTTTCTTGATCTAATGCTAAATGACTTAAAAAAATTCTAACGTAACAATTTATATCAACCACAAACGGGAATTTGTGTACCCCTAAAATGGAATTCGACATAATGTCGTTCTGGATGGCTGTTCATACAAATATTTTGAAGACATATGCCACTTGCAATTCGAATTATTCGCTAAATGTTACCTTACAGCAAGAGAAAATATCGCAAACGGGCAGGTATGCATAACTATGAGAAGAGGCCCGTTCATATATCAGGGGAAATATTATAGGAGGTTTGAATATAATATACTTTTAGTATCATAATAACATGATGAAGTCTTGCTTTAAAAAAACAAAAACAAGGTTCGCAAATGGAGCAAGATGCGGAATGATCCAGCACTGTAGGTTAAGAACAAATGAAAAATCGATCTCGAACGTAGACGTTGATTGTTGAAAGAGCTCAATCGGCATCCATTTGAATAGCTGGCACAATTTATTAAATAGTTGACAGTTGTCGTAATGTCGTTAAGAATCTCACAATTTCATTTTTTAGAAGATCACTGAAGTCGTATCACAGTACGACATTTTTCGACTCTTTTCATGCCAAGTTACATAGTATATAAAACAAAATTGATATCTGTGAGAAATGAAAGATAAAATACAATTCTAATGCGTGACTAACAAATAAAATAAAATATATTGACAAAATTTGTTTTAATAATATTAAAGAGTAACACAGTTTGAAAGTTACATTTTGTGTGTAGTTGCTTGCAAAAATGATGAACTATGTGCATGCTATATTCATATTGACAGTCAATAAGTTCAACACAAACATGTATTCTGTAATGCGTTTGATAAATTAAAATATTACATGTTTCGAGGGCAAGTGTCAAAGATGTAATCATTTGCATCTTTGGTTAGAAATTGGTTCATCTCTTTGTCGACCTAGTAATTAATTTACATCTAACTATGAAGTTAGAATTAATTACTAGGTCCACAGGCGAGTGTGTCTGATACGCACATTTGCATATATACCACGAATTTTTCGGTATCATTTTCGGTGATGTGTGCTTAGTCATGATGTTATATCGGCAATGGGAGCCAGTTACCTGTGGAACTGGGTTCGAATCTTCGCAGAGACCGAAATAAAAATTCTCCAACCTGTATTTTTAATGATCATTCAGTACAAGTATAAAACATGTTCCATTTCGTATGCTGGAAAAGCGTTGGAATAAGTATATGTGAAACATTTTTAAAAACATTTGTTTAATCATTCAATCTTATCTTCTAAAATAATTTGTTTTCAAAAGAGAAATCCTGCAATCATTTAGATTCAATTACACAGTATTGATAAGATCGATATATATCTTTATCATAGGAAGGAAGCCTTCTGATGGCTGCATGTGCCAAATAGAAGAAAATTCATATCGTATCAACGTGAATTTGCAACAGACACGACGATCAAATGGCGTTTCTTAGGTTTTATTGCACAAACTAAACTTTCATTCATGCACAGTTTAAACTCGTGAAATTGCCGTATGTTAACTTCATAAGTATGACAGCATCGGTAATATCCCATAATAATACCATCTGGATCAATAAAACACAAAGCAGTCTTTATTATGTTCGTAACATTATTATTCGTACTCTGCAAAGATTCTAACCTAGTTCCACGGGTAAATGGCTCCCACTGCCGATATGGCATCATGACTAAGCACACATCACCTAAAATGATACCCCAAAATTCGTGGTATATATGCAAATGTGGGTAACAGACACACATGCATGTGGACCTAGTAAATAATTGGCAGTTTGATGTAAATTAATTACTATTTCGACAAAGAGACGACCGGATGTCTAACCCCATATGCACATGATTACATCTTTGACACCTGCCCCCAAAAACATTTAATGTTTTAATTTATCAACCGCATTACAGAATACATATTTGTGTTTATCTTATTTAATGTGAATATGAATATATCATGCACATATTTCATCACTTTGGTAAGCAACTACACACAGAATGTTCCTTTCAAACTATGTCAATATTATTAAAACAAATTTTGTTAATATATTTTTTATTTTATTTGTTAGTCAAGCATTAGAATTGCATTTTGTTTTTCATTTCTTATATATATGAACTTTTGTGTATACTATGTAACTTGGCATGAAAAAAGTCGAACAAATGTCGTACTGGGATACGACTTAACTGATCTTCCAAAAACTGAATTGTAAGATTCTTAACGACATCTTTCAACTATTTAATAAATTGTGCCAGCTATTCCAATGGACGCATCCATGCAGATTGACCTCTTTGTCTAGCTGGACGATCAACGTTTATGTTCGTGATCGACTTCGCATTTGTCTCTAACCAACTGTGTTGGATCCTTCCACATCTTGCTCCATTTTATTTTCAAGCAATAGACTTCATCATGTTATTACGCTACTGAAAGTATATTATATTCAATTCCCTATAATATTTCTCCCGATATATGAATGCGACTCTTCTTATAGTTATGCATACCTGCCCATTTGCGATATTTTCTCTTGCTGCAAGGTAACATTTTAAGTTTATAATTCGAATTGCAAGTGGCATATGTCTTCAAAATATTTGTATGGACAGCCATCCAGAACGACAATATTTCGAATTCTATATTAGGGGTGCACACATTTCTGTTTGTGTTTGATATAAATTGTTAGTTTAGAATTATTTCATTGATATAGCATTAGATCAAGAAAATCACAATAATAACCCAAACATATTATTTTAACTAAACGTTTTTGACAAGGATCTTAGCGATAATGATCAATACTTTTCAAGAAAAATCATAGGCTGAATTGTTTGAGATATATACTACTGATTTTTTGTAAAAGTTAACATTGAACTTTAATTGACGATGTTAATTTTCCAAATGCGGCTGTAATATTTATATGCTTCAAATAAAAAAGCATGAAATCCACTGTTCTCTGATTTATAAGTGAAATAAATTAAATGATCATTTTCATCTATGTGAATCACTGTGATTGTGTAAGATTCCTTTCTCACTGTATTTCCGTAATCTTCAGATACATTATAAATACCTACTTATCTTTCATTCCGATAATCTCATATAAATATACATATACAACACAATATACCGTTTATTAGTATTTGCTCTCCTTTTTCCAAATTGGGTAGCTAGATTAAAAATGGATCATTGAGATAATGATCATTGAGTTAGTTCTGTGTAGTTAAGTGTAAAAATGAGTTTCTTTATTTATTTGTCTTCTTATGACTATTCGTTTCTATACAGTCAATGTTTGTTTAAACATTTGACATTGGTCTTAATGCTGCAATCATATAGCATATTTATGCTTGATTATGTCACAGCAGGAGGTAGTAAGCCTATTTTTGGTGATGGGTCCACAGTGGGTTGTTGATTGGCCTTTCAAAAGGAAAAAGACGATAGACGTATCTGATGGAAATATTCATATTCGCATTAAAGAAAGAAAGAGAGAGAGAGAGAGAGAGAGAGAGAGAGAGAGAGAGAGAGAGAGAGAGAGAGAGAGAGAGAGAGAGAGAGAGAGAGAGAGAGAGAGAAATGTTAATTTTCCCCATTCGGCAGTACTATGTATATGCTTCCATATTTTTTAAATAAAAAAACATGCCATTCACTGTTTTCTGGTTTATAAGTGAAATAAAAAATAATGATCATTTCATCTTTGTGAATCACTGTGATTCTGTAAGATTCCTTTCTCACTGCATTTCCGTAATCTTCACAGCACGAGGTAGTAAGCCTACGTTTGGTGATGGGTCCATACTGGGGTGTTGAGTGACCATTTAGAGGAAAATGACGATATATGTATTTGATGCATATATTGCTATCTACATTGAAGAAAGAAAGAAAGAAAGATAGATAGATAGATAGATAGATAGATAGATAGATAAATAGATAGATAGATAGATAGATAGATAGATAGATAGATAGATAGATAGATAGATAGATAGATAGATAGATAGATAGATAGATAGATAAATAGATAGATAGATATAAGGAAAGGAGAAAGAAAAATAAAAAGAAAGAAAGAATAAATGAATGAAAGAAAGAAATGAATGAATGAATGAATGAATGAAGACAAGAAGGAAGGAAAGAAAGCGATAGCTACTTGTGTTACATACTATTATTAAATACCGTTTAAAGGAATGCATTTATTGGAGAACAAAGTATAAAGCAAAAAGAGTAGTTAAAATATTTGTTCACGTAATTACTAGCGAATAATGCTATGAAACAAGCGAGGCATTTATTAGATTCAAGTCACGTTATATACACGTTGTAAATATGAGCTTACATCTCTATTTAGGTATGAGTGACTGGCTATATATCAACCTTTAACAATAGCATGATCATATTCTAAGTATTATTCATGTGTCATATAGGTAAATAAATCATGTTTTTAAATGTTTGCCCTCTTCCCTGATCCTATATTAATGCGAGACATGTTTATATTCTCTTATTAATAATTTGTTCTTGTTGATTACTGTCCCAAAAGGTATGTGTTAAGTAACACCGTCATCGGCTGCGATTAGAGGCAGAAATAATAACGTAATGAAAATCTCACCATATCTGAACTAACGTTCGTGTATTGGTAATATATAGACCAATGGAAGAGCGGGGAGGTGGATAGAAAGATTCTCATAGTTGAAACGGTCATTATTAACTGCATGTAGATAAGAATGAATGAATATTACATCACGTTTTTTTTACAGAATAGAACGATACACATATTAAAGCTATATGGCCACAAGTATTATCATGAAGTAAAGTTAAGGGATTACATCGACACTAAAAAGAAGCAGATCTCAAACAATCGAGATGAAGGTAGCATGTAAAACATATTGTTCATAATCCTTCTTTAAGTATGTAGTCACGATTGATGTATCGCACGCAAACGGGAATTCGCTCACTCTCAAAAATAAACATACAATTACTTTCTGGTTCATTCTCCTTACAAATATTTTTCTTAAAGAGAGGCTACTTGTATTAGACGTTATTACTTACATATATAATGGCCCTACATGCATAGATATAACCATACATTTATTCGTCTATGAGCCGAAATATTACAGAGGTTGAATTTATTGTGTTACTGTTTAATACGATATACCTTATTTTAGGACTATTGGAATTTAAAGAAACGTTGTCATCGTGTTTACTATCAACCGTATGTTTTGGAACTATTGCAAAATCATTCAAATCATTTGAGCGTTTAAATGAATATTACACTTTTAATGTTGGAGGGAATGCAGATTGAAATATAACATGACGAAAGTGATTCAATTATTTTAATTATAAGTTACCACGTATCTTTTTTTGCTTTAGAAGTCTGATCAGATTTAACAATCTGTTTCCTATTTGAATACATTGTAAAGCTTCACATTCCTCACAAAATTCAAGTATCAAAACTTAATGATTTCAAACATTTATAAAGAGATATTGTTGTCTACAGTTTCGACAATACTAAAAAGAATGCACAAGGACGGATTCTGTTTCGGGATACGGAAGACATTATATATTTCGAATGAGTACGGATCTAGATGAATTGTCTCAGTTTTACATGCCCAATTGATGAACTGACACCTTTTAATATATAAGAAATACGGACAGGTCATATTTCCAGGTAGTCAGCATATATTCGAAGTCGTTTCCTTGAAACAATGCTCCGTCGCCACAATTTATGATAAACCCTGTCGTTCCGGGATCTTTCGTATAAATAGTAATGTAGAATGGAATGACTGGCAGTCAAGCTCAATTGTTGCCGTCAAAAACAAGGAAAATATGCCGAAGGCATCCATCATCATATTTTTCATCGTTTGCAGTTTCATGGTCATTCACTTCACTGCAGCTCAAGGTAACTATGATTTTAATGATACGACCATTCAATGCTTTCGAAGTCGTCTTTTTATTACCACACTTATCGTCTTCTTTTATCCAGATATCATTAGATATATTGCTAGCTTGAACAATATATTTGACGTCAGTACAAGATGCACGGAAATGACATATTCATACCAATGATCGACATAATTGGTATCGTCGTTCTCCGATACATTATCAGGAAAATCGTTATTTTCAACACGATCAACATTTTTCTTCTTCTCACAATTGTGGATAAGAACGAACAACTCAATTTAAATTGTTGTTACGACTGGTGAAATGTGTAACTAGTATGAGAATTCAAACATATTTCGAACTTAATATATCGTGGATGCTAAATCAGGAACAAAGCTGTAAAGAGGGTTACTCGATCAAATTCGAATGTTTGTTTGTCTGTTTGATTAAGATTTTTAACGTAGCTTTAAGAATTTTTCAGTCATATCGCTATAATGTCTGCAGTGAGGCAGTTTATAGTGATGTCTAGCACTGGGGCATCATGCCAAAGACATGAAGCATGATGTCCCACCCAGTCACATTATCCTGACACCAGGATGACTAGTCCAAATACTAACCTCTTAATGCTGAGTCTCAAGCAAGGCAGCTGTTAGTACCAATTTTGTAAGTCTTTGGTATGACTCTGCCAGGGGTCGAACCCACTAAATCTCGCTTCCGCGGCGGACTCTCTAAGCACTAGACCACCGGATCGGTCACAACTTGAGTCGATTTACCAATTTTGTTCTTCTTCCGTTGACGCCTTTGTATCTCTTTATTATATTTCTTCTTCTTCTTCTTCTTCTTTTTCTTCTTCTTCTTCTTCTTCTTCTTCTTCTTCTTCTTCTTATTATTATTATTATTATTATTATTATTATTATTATTAGGCTTGTTGCCTGATTTATGTCCATGCCGGCGGTACTGTCTGCATGGAGAGAGGGAAGATGGACTATGCGGAAATTATAACCCTTATGAAAGCATTTTCAGACTTGTCAGATGCTGTCCTATATATTACTGAAGCCATAATTTCAACGGTAAACAATCTTAATTTTATTTACTACCGTAATGCAGTAGTTTGCCCAGTATGCTTCCCACAACTGGTATGAATTGTCTTTTGAAAATAAGCAAAACATTAAAACGGAGGGGCTTAAAGATTCCAAATCTTGAAATGTTGCCTTTCGGATAAGACATTCTACGTTTTGGATCTGTTCAAATAAGCTGTAGTGACCTTGATACGGTAATGGGTGATTAGATTAAAAACTATTTAGAAAAAAGGTGCTTTTCAATTTTGTAACCATTTCTACAGTGACCACAAAAATTATTAAACACCAACCATAATTGACATCATTGCCTGGCTTTTCCACCGTTCACTTATTGTTAGTCTTGTATTGCATCCAGGTCGTATTCACCTGACACTAGACGTCCCCTCTCTGGGCATGAAAAAAACTATAGTCTACAAATCTTCTGATTTGTCTTTAATTAATTTATATGAGTTCCAAATATGGTGTATATATTCATAGGTCAATTACAAGTTTGAAGTCTCGAGGAATAACATTGGGATCTACGTTTATACACCTTTCTGGATGCTTATCATTTAAATGTGGTTACGAATAAAGGATGCGAGTAGGTTAAAGTGAAATTGTCCTTTTGTTCTTTCAGATGCAACAGTGACAAAGCCGTTGGTGTAAATGTGTATATTAGCATGTGCAAATAAAGCGTTTTTAAAATATATTGAATCTTTCTTTCCTTTTCTTAATTAGTTCTGCAACAGAATAAAATCATAATATCGGATAAAATTATACAAAAGTTTTTCTTTTAACTTTTAAGTTGAAAGTGACTTTGTGTAGATTTCCACTTTTGGACGAATTTTTTTTGAAGTCATATAGTTGTAGGCGTAGTTAATGTCCCTTATTTATCTGTTTAAAGATGTGTTTAACTATTAAAACTACATGGTCCATGGTGGATACCATCCTGTTTTATTAACGTAACCAGTCAGGCATAAATATAAGTGTCTAATTAATCAATGATTAAAAGTTTCTCCGAACGTGGTGGCACTTCTTACCATGACTTAAATTTTTAAATGACTCATTGTCTTTCTTATTTTGGCTTTATGTTTAACTTTCAATACAAGATATCTCTCTGTTTCTTTCTCTATCTCTCTGTCTCTCTGTCTCTCTGTCTCTCTCTCTCTCTCTCTCTCTCTCTCTCTCTCTGTCTCTCTCTCTCTTAGTTTAACTTTGCACACCAGCTTCATCTGAGAACTTATTGACATACTATCCAAACTATGTTTGTCAACCATAACTAACTCCAACCGCCCAGTGATCGATTCCATGAAATTACCTTAACAGACCGTCGCGGATTTCAGTAGTGCCCCTTTTATCCGCAGGTGAAGAAACGGCCAGTTGTTTTTAAATAGGACACCATTTATCGAATTCCAGATCAAATTTGTAGCATTAAATGTGTGTTATAAAGGTACAGACAACATGAAATAGAAGAAATATGTTAGAGAATATATCACAAATAAGTTAAGGCTTAAACATAATATGTTATCCAAGAAGATGGGCGAAGCGATGTATCCATCTTATATGCTTGCATGTTTATCTATGATAGGCAGATAGCATGCTTTCCTTGGAGAAATATACGAGAGGATCCAATTACGAACTCAATAAGAGTTGTCCTTGAAAAAACTAAACCGTTATTAAAGTGAACATTGTGTGCACCTACAATCTTTGTAGAGAACATTCCATGGAGCTATCAAGCTGTGAATGTGATCAGCATGTACTTTAACACCATGTACTTTAACACCATGGATGCTTTTATTATGGATGTTTATTTTCTGTGTGAGAGTGAGTGCGAAAGGCATGCATATGATAAACTCAAGGTGATAATTACTTCATACATTCCTGTACAAGAACATGTGTATGTAGCATTTCTACCGTTGTCATGGATAATAACATAAAAAATTATATCTATAAAAGTTAGAGGCCTTCAAGGTTCAGTCTTTAAACGAAGGGACATATTCCACTGGGTAAAACAAAAGAATGTATCTATAGCATGCTTGCAAGAAACTCATAGTACAAAGAACGATGAATTATATTGAGCAGCTGAATGGGGATACAAATGTATATTTAGCCACTGTTCTAGTAATAGTGCTGGGGTCGCAATATTTTTTAGAAATACTTTTGAATTTGTAATTCATAGAGAAAGATATGACTGTCAAGGAAGATTTATTATTTTAGATAGTACAATTAATGGTAACAGAATAACCCTCGTGAATTTGTATGGTTACAGTGATGATAATCCTAGTTTTTATTAGAGAGTTTAAAGAGGAGATCTTATTTTTTGAGAACTCATCAATTAGAATGTGCGGAGACTGGAATACTGTTCAAGACTTAGATTTGGATACTTATAATATTTTACATAACAAACACTAACAGTCTAGGACAGCGATTCAAGACCTCAAAACCGAATTGGAATTAATTGACCCCTTGCGAAATTCCAATCAAGACTTCAAGATGTATACCTGGAGTAAAAACTCTCCCTTGAAACAAAGTAGATTAGATTACTGTCTTGTATCAGATAACATTCACGTGACTACAGCTGATGTGTGTATCTTGCCAGGGTATAAGACTGATTATTGAGCTATTGTTTTAAGTGTGGCATTCTCAACGAGTCCAAGGGGAAAAGGATATTAGAAATTTTTGACCCAACGGTCAAAAAGTGTATAACTGACACGGTAAATAAATATTATGTAAGGGGAAATAGAGATGACTCTCTCCATGTTTCTCTATCCTGTAATGATCAAATGTTCTTTGAAATTTTAAAAATGAAAATAAGATCTGAAACTATATTTTATTCTTTTAGGAAAACAAAAGAAAAACGGGAAAAATTAAAGAAAATTGAACAAGAAATAATAGAAATTCAGGGGGGACTGGTGAATAACATAGGAGGGGAAGCTCTGGAAAATTTAGAGTGAAAAAAGCAGGATTAGAGGAATCTAGAAAAACATACATAGAAGGTTGTTATATTAAGATCTAAAGCTAGATGGTACGAATTTGGGGAAAAAGCACAAAGTATTTTATAAATTTTGAAGAAAAAAAACTATGTCAATAAGACAATAAAGGAAATTATTTTAGATGATGGGACAAATATATCTGACCAAAAAGATATTTTAGAAGCACAAAAACAGTTTTATATGGAATTGTACAAAAGTAGAACTGCTCAGCTGAATGATGAGGCTACTCAAGAAACTCTGACTAGATTTCTTAATCACAATATTAAACTTAGTCAAGAAGAAAGAGAATCATGTGAAGGTCTGGTTACAATTAATGAAGTCGGTATATCTCTAAAACGGATGGAAAATGGAAAAAAGTTCTGGCTCAGATGGATTCACTGTAGAGTTCTATAAATTCTTTTGGAACTCTCTTGGGGGATTTATATGCAGATCAATAAATTACGGATATAATGTAGGAAAAATTTCAGATTTTCAGACTCAAGGAATAATCACATGCCTACCAAAGGAAGAAAAAGATAGAAGATATTTAAAAAAAACTGGAGACCCATATCACTTTTAAATATTGACTATAAAATTGCTTTGGGAGCCATTGTAGCCATGATTAAAATAGATTCTTCCATAAATAATCACTGATACTCAAAAAGATATATGTAGGGTAGATTCATTGGAGAAAATACAAGTCTATTATATGATAACATGGACCAACTTGAGAATAAAAATAGATATGGTTTATTATTGTTAATAGACTTTTGAAAGAGCCTTTGACTTCATTAACTGGACCTATGTGTAAGAAACTTTAAAATCTTTTAACATTGGTGATTCAGTTTGTAAGTTGTTTAAACTGTTTTGTAATGACTCTTAAAGTTGTGTTATAAATAATGGGTATATGTCATCATTTGTTAGACTAGAAAGAGGATGTCGTGAAGGAGATCCCCTTGCACCTTATTTGTTTATCATTGGGGTTGAGATTTTAGCTATAATTTTAAAGCAAAATGCAGATGTACGGGGATTGATCTTTGACGGCACTGAATATAAATTGGGTCTGTATGCCGATGACGCTTTTATTCTTCTTGATGGATATCAACTTTCTCTTAAAAGAACTATGAATATCTTGCAGGGTTTTTCGCTATTATCTGCACTTAAATGTAACATAACAAAAACAAGAGCTATTTGGATTGGAAACAGGAAATTCTCCAATGAAAGAATATGTCCCGAAATGGGCCTAATTTGGTCCTGTTCTAACTTTACACTCCTTGGTATAGAATTTTCTCCAGATTTACAACAAATGGTGGAAATTAATTATATGAAGAAACTAACAAAGGCTAAACGAACACTGGCAGGCAGCTGGAGTCAAAGACATATGTCATTAGTTGGTAAGGTAATTGTTGTAAAAACTCTTGTTCTGCCCATATTCATTCATCTTTATTCAGCACTTCCAAATCCATCAGCAAAAAGTTGAAGCAGAACTAAATTGCACATTATTTAAATTTGTATGGGGTGGAAAAGTAGAGAGAATAAAACGCGATATACTAGTATCTTCAGAAAACGAGGGAGGACTAAATATGATACACATATTTTAATTCAATAAGTATATAAAGATAAGATGGGTCAAACGATTGCTGGAAATGGAAGATGGAGGGTGGCAGAACTTAGTCAATTCAACTGTACTCAGACATAAAAAGGTAATTTGGAATTTAGGGAGAAGGAAATTAGAAGAACTTAGTAAGCTCATTAAAAACAGTTTTCGGAGAGATGTGAATCTGGCAGTATCCAATTGGAAAGAGGAACCGCAAGGTCCAAACGAGTATCTATCCATGAATATTTTAAATATTGTCCCCACTCAATTGTTTCATCAATACAAATCTTGGAGAGAAGCTGGTTTTGAAATTCTGAAGGATCTAATAGATGATAACGTAAACCTAATACCTTTTCAAATAATAAAACAAAAAGTTAGAAGTGATGATTTCTTAAAATACTTCTCTTTAATGTCCAAAATTCCAAAAGGATGGAAAGATGACATAAAAAAACAATTTAGTTCAAAATAATTTTGAGAAGCAGGAGGATAATATAATGAACTTACAAAATCAAACTTTACTCAAGTTTGTTTACAAAGATCTTTTTAAAAAAAATAAAAGGCAACACACTGCTAAACAGGAAACTTGGATGCAAGTAGTTAATAAAAATATAAGTAGTGAGTAGTGGTCTCAGATATATATCCGAGCGAAATCCTGTACTAAGGACACCAAATTGATCTCTTTTAACTTTAAATTAATCCATAGAATAATAGCTACTAATGATTTTCTGAAAAGAATTAACATATTAGAAGACAACAAATATAATTTCTGTAAGAGTGAAAATGAAAGCATTGAGCATCTTTTCTATGATTGCAATATTACTTTACAGTTTTGGTACCGCTTTATTGAACTTTTTGCACCTTTTTACCTAAATATTGCACATTTGTCGAAAAAAGAAACATATTTAGGAAGTGATCACCTGCACTGTTTTGTAGTTTCTTGCTTATTTTGTCAAAGTATAATATTTATATTTGCAGATTCAATATGAAAAAACATTCTACTTATGCTTTTAAGCAAATAGTTGCAATGCATAAGAACATTGAAAAATACACTGCTAAAATAAATAAAAAAAGGGACCAATTTATTCAAAAGTGGACCTTAATAATGAATATGTAATATGTATCTGATTTTATGCTAAACAGGAACAAATACTATAATATCACAATGTCACCTAGATTGTGTGCCATATGCATGTGTGTATGTGTGTGTGAGAGTGTTTTCCTTTTCTGTAAATTATATTTATTATTCTTAGATTATCAGAAATGTTAGATTGTAAGGTGACCTTGGGATGTCTCCTCGGCCCAGTGGTCAACCTATAACGGGGGATAATAAATATTAAATAATTTTTTTTATTATTTGAAAAAACTGTTAATATGATGCCGTTCCATCTCACTCTAACCATGAGTGTATGGAAAGAACCTTGTGCAGATTGGATATGATAATAAATCAGACGAATTTATAAACAATCGACATTGTCTAGAGATATTATCCGTTCTGTTGTCTATGCGTACACTGTTCTATATCAGAGTACACTATATATATATATATATATATATATATATATATATATATATATATATATATATATATATATATATATATATATATATACGTTCTGAAGGTTATCTTGTCTTAAATTTTACAAAACCTAGAAACAACTATTGGACCATTTATCCATAGTAAGCAATGGAGCCTAGTAGTATAATTAGAAACATCTGATGCTATTTTAAACATATAGGTAGGACCTACCTTTAAAAAGGCATGTCAGGCAGTTTGTTATGCACATAACTTAGAAAATTAATTAAATGGTTGACTGGAACTCAATTGGTGTTGAGACAATTGTGAAACCGAGACGTTTATCTAATGGCTACCAAGTTGTCCGAGACCAAATGTACTATATTTGTCCATGGGCTAAGCATTTCATTGAGAATATATAGCTTAATAAAGAAAAGAGGAAAGATTTAACAACTTTCAAGTATTTGTAGGTGCTTTTAGCCCATATTCTGCATGTAAAATTTTGCGTTTACTGCGTGCAGTCATTGCATCCGCAACGTTAGGTGTATTCTACGTATGCAAGTATCATAAGAGAATCAGAGTGGTCTAAAGCGCTCTCCGTTACGGATTATTGCCATCTCACATGCCTGCGTTGGTTCGAGTCTCCGATTCGGCCAATGTTGGTATGTGAAAATCTTGTCAGTATCTTCACGTGGATCGGTTGTTTTTTTCTTCGATTTTCCTTGGTTCTTCTTCCACCATGAATTCTGGCCGCCATGTATAGTAGTGAACACCACATATCTTTATCAAATATTGAATCATCCAAATATTACCACTAAATGGGGAGAATTAGCATGGTCAATTAAGTTTGAATGTTTAATTCAACAATAAACTATTAACATATCTCAAACGAATAAGACTATAGTTCTTCGTTTAATGTAATGTTCATTATCTATATATTTCTTGTAAAAATGTTTTCTTTCCAGTAGTTTGTTTGGGGTATTATTTATGATTTTCTGGATTAAATGATATATGAAAGAAATACTTCTAGAATTATCAATTATATCAAACACGAACGGAAATTTGTTTACTACTTAATTGGAGATAGCCATATAGTCGTTCTGATTGGCTGTCCATGGAAATATTTTGGAGACAGAGGCCGTTTGTATTCAAATTATACATTTGAATGTTACGTTAAAATAGCAGAAAATGTCGCACATGGACACGCAGCAAAAACTATAACAAGACATGCATTCATGCATCAGGGGAAATAGTTTAGGAGTTTAACTGCGTAATTATTTTACGCGTGAAAGGAATATATTTTCATATAGGAAGTACTTTAATAACATGATGGAGTCTATGCCGTGGAACAATTTTGTTCTGGATTATTTCTATCAACCATTCTGTTTGCTATTATTGCAACATGATACATATAAACAAAATATTTTAATGCAAATTTCAGCTCTACATGATGAATGGAATTCATATGATCTATTTCCTTTTCACGAAGTATCATTTAGTTTCGAAATCTGATAAGCATTTTACATCTGAATAGACTTTTATAAAATTTAAAAGGTATAAATACCGCTCAAATCTAATTAGCAAATTTCATAACTTAATGAAGATAAGTATTCATTTAAGAGAATGTTCTGCAATATAGACCATATGATTAAACGTGCAAATCCCGGTTGGTTTCAGTATACACAACATAACAACGTCTGAGCTTCTCATGACTACAGATTAAGTTTATTTTTATTACAGTTTCACATGCTCAATTGATGTTCTGTGAATTTATGCTTGTTTACAAAACGGACATGTACATTATATAGTTAGTCATGAAATAATCCCATTCGTAACTGAATGTTTATGAACACAACGTAGTTGCACTGTGGAGGCAAATTATGTCCTTTCATCGATGATGTAGGTCCAATTATAATATAAAGTAGCGGACCTAACACTAGTATAAAGTATTTGAAGGTGCGTGGCAAAAATATCAATTTGAACTCCTTTGCTTACAGGAATGTTCACTCCAACAATTTCCCAATACCAGTTTTTGTAGTAAATTGAACAAATGCATGAACTATCGGACAATGCACGAGTTTACCGAAAACTGAACTATATTCGTGTTTAGTACTCATGTAATAGATAACATATCGTGTAGCATGGCTTTCTATCGAAACATAAAATAACCCCTGTGTAAACGTGTCTGAGTTATCAGCAGAATAACATCATGCTCCAGACTAAAGCAAGGATTTAAAAATTCCTCAACAACACGGTGCAGTCTAGTCGGTGTACTCAGAATCATGAAAATGCGCCAATTTATGACGTCGGAGTCGATTCCCATGTCAGTCAAATCTTGTTTAAATTTAAAAGTCTCACTCGTGCTATAGCGCTGTTAACAACATTAAAATCTCTGTAACTAAGACGAAATGCAAATTTCTGTTCATAGGTTACTAACGCTATGTGTACTGGAGAATGTAAAAAACCAATAGGAACGATGATTAATGTCGGCAAGATCTACTTATCATACGCATAACGTTTTAAATAGAGTGAATGATATACCTATTCCAATCTTTACCATTATCTCTGTTTTAACTGTCTCCTTTATGCAGTCTGCAAACGCTTCGAAGTGGTCTTGAGTAGTCAGTTTACTTTGATATATAACAATGTGTGCATAGACAACAGAACGGAAAGAGTCTGTAGACAATGTCGTTTGTTTATTAGGTAGTCCGATATATTATCATTTCCAAACTGCACAAGGTTGTTTCCGTACCCTCATGGTTAGAGTGAGATGGAAAGGCATCACATTAACAGCGTTCAAGCTCTCAAAGGAATGGTCTCTACAAAGATGGTAGGTGCACAATATGTTCACTATTATAACGTTTTTGTTTTTTAAGGAGAACTCTGAGTTCTTAATTCGCTCTTCTCGTCTATATCTCCAAGGAAAGCATGAAATCTGCATATCAGAGATAAACACGCAAGCATATAAGATGGATACATGGCTTCTTTTTGATAACATATTATATTTAAGTTTGAACCTATTTGTGGTATATTCTCTAACATATTTCTTCTATTTCATGTTATATGTACCTTTATAACACACATTTAATGCTACAAATTTGATCTGGAGTTCGATAAATGGTTTTCTATTGGATAAAAATGGAAGTTTCTGAAGCTGCGGATAAAAGGGGCACTATTGTAATCAGCGACGGGCAGTTAAGGTAAATTCAATGAATCGATCACTGAACATTTGGGGTTAGATGTGGTTGATAAACATAGTTAGAATAGTACGTCAGTAAGTTCTCTGATGAAGCTGGTGTGCAAAGTGAAATAAGAGAGAGAGAGAGAGAGAGAGAGAGAGAGAGAGAGAGAGAGAGAGAGAGAGAGAGAGAGAGATCTTGTATTGAAAGTTTTAAACATAAAGTTACAATACGAATGGCAAGGTGTTATTTCAAAATTTAAGGCATGGTAAGAAATGCTACCACGTTCGGAGGAAATTTTAATCATTGATCAAGTAGACACTTATATTTATGCCTGACTGGTTACATGAAAACACAGGATGGTATCCACCTTGGACCATGTAATGTTAATAGTTAAACACAGCAGTAAACAGATAAAAAGGGACATTAACTACATCTACAACTATTTAACTTCAAATGAGCTTTTAAACTGCCACACATTGCTGAATTCTGGGAGACACGATCTTATATGAACAGTACTCCGAGAAAAAGAACAAAACGTCTAAAATTACACAGTTGAACTCGTTCCGAGCTGCATCAATGAAGACATGAAGAGAGTTCCACAATGGAAATCGTCAAAAAAAGGATATTTACAAATTAAGAGTTAAAAGAAAATCGTTCGGATAAGTTTATCTGATAGTATTATTTTATTCTGTTGCGGAATTAATTAATAAATTGAAAAGAAAGATTCAATATATTTTACAAACGCTTTATTTGCACATGTCAATATTCATATTTACACCAACGGCTTTGTCAGTGTCGCATCAGAAAGAAGAAAAGGACAATATCACTTTAACCTTCTCGCATCCTTTATTCGTAACCACATCTTAATGATAAGCATGCATAAAGGTGTATAAAATTAGATCCCAATGTTATTCACCGGGACTTTACACTTGTACCTGAACTATGAATATATACACTATATTTGGAACTCATATAAATTAACTAAAGACAAATCAGAAGATGTATATTTTATAATTATTCTACATGCCCATAGAGGGGATGTCTTATATCACTTGAATAAGACCTGAATGCAAAGCAAGACTAACAATAAGAGAAAATCCAGGCTATGATGTCAATTATCTTTAGTTTAATAATTATTGAGATCACTGTAGAAATGGTTACAAAATTGAAAAACATCTTTTGTATAATACCCTTTGACAGTCTTAAGGTCACTAGAGCTTATTGGAACAGATCCAAAACGTAGAATGCCTTATCCAAAAGGCAACATTTTAAGATTTGGAATCTTTAAGCACCTCCTTTTGAATGTTTTCCTTATTTTCAAAGAACAATTCATACCAATTGTGGGAAGCGTGCTGTGCAAACTATTGCATTACGATAGTAATGAAAAGCAAGAGTGTTTACCGTTGAATTTATGGCTTCAGTAATATATAGGACAGCATCTGACAAGTCTGGAATTGCTTCCATAAAGATCATAATTTCTGCATGGTCCATCTTCCCTCTCTCCATTCAGACAGTATCGCCGGCATAGACATAAATCAGGCAACAAGCCTAATAATAATAATAATAATAATAATAATGGACATCATGCTACGTGTCTGCGGCATGATGCCCCAGTGATAGACATCACTATAAACTGTCTCACTGCATACATTGTAGCAATAAGACTGAAAAATTGTTCAAGCTACGTTAAAAATCCTAATATCAAACAAACCAATAAACATTCGATTCTGATCGAGTAACCCTCTTTATTGCTTGGACTTATCAACCACGATATCTTAAGTTTGAAATGTTTGAACTCTCATACTAGTTACGTTATTTACCAGTCGTAAAAACAATGTAAATTGAGTTGATCGTTCTGATCTAGAATTGTGTGAAAAAGAAACTGTTGAAGATCGTGTTGAAAATAACGATTTTCCTTATAAGGGTTCGGACAACGACGATACCAATGATGTCGATCATGAATATGGTATTTCCGTGGATCTTGTACTGAGGTCGACGATAGTTTACAAACTAGCAATACATCTGATGATACCTGGATAAACGAAGATAAAAATTGTGGCAATGAAAAGACGACTACGCAATACATGCATTTCTTTAAACGGAAATGATAATCCTATGTAACAAGTAGCTATGTCTTTATTTTCTTCATTCTTATCTTCATTCCTTTTATCCTTTCATTCAATTATTCATTAATTGATTCATTTCTTTCTTTCTTCCTTCCTTCCTTTCTTTCTTTCTTTCTTTCTTACTTTCTTTCTTTCTTTCTTTCTTTCTTTCTTTCTTTCTTTCTTTCTTTCTTTCTTTCATGTAGATAGTAATATATACATCAGATACGTATCTCGTGTTTTTCCTCTTAAAGGTCACTCAACACCACAGTATTGACCCATCACCAAAAATAGGCTTGCTACCTACTGCAGTGATATAATGAAACATAAATACCCTATATGCTTGCATCATTAGGACCAATGTCAGATGTTTAGAAGAGACTTTGGTTTCATTGAAACGAATAGTCATAAGAAGAAAAATAAACAAAGAAACTCATTTTTACACTCAACTACACATAACTAACTCAATTACCATTATCTCACCGATTCATTTCTAACCTAGCTCCCAACTGGGAAAAAGGAGAGCAAAGACTAATAAACATTATATTGTGTGGTAGATGTATATTTATATGTGATTATCAGAATAAAAGGTAAGCAGGTATTTAGAATGTATCTGAAGATTACGGAAATGCAACGAGAAAGGAATCTTAAAGAATCACGGTGATTCACATAAATGAAATGATTATTTAATTTATTTCATTTATAAATAAGATAACAGTGCATGATATGTTTTTTCTTTTTTTTCTTATAATATGGAAGTTTAGAAATACTACAGCCGGATTGGGAAACTTAACATCGTCAATTAAAGTTCAATGTTAACTTTTACAATAAACCAGTAGTATATATTTGAAACAAGTCAGCCTATGATTTTTCTTCACAAACTATCGATCATTATCGCTAAGATACTTGACAAAAACCTTTAGTTAAAATAATAGGTTTGCACTTATATTACATTTTCTGTTTCTAATGCTAAATAAATTAAACAATTCTAACGTAACAATTTATATCAACCACAAACGGGAATTTTTGTACACCTAAAATGGAATTCGACATAATGTCGTTCTGGACGGCAGTTCATACAAATATTTTGAAGATATATGCAACTTGCAATTCGAATTATACGTTAAAATGTTACCCTACAGCAAGAGAAAATATCGCATATTGTCAGCTATGCATAACTATGAGAAGAGGACCATTCATATACCAGGTGAAATATTTTAGGAGGTTTGAATATAATATACTTTTAGTATCATAGTAACATGATGAAGTCTATTACTTTAAAAAAACAACGTTCGCAAATGGAGCAAGATGCGGAATGATCCAGCACTGTAGGTTAGGGACAAATGAAAAATCGATCTCGAACGTAGATGTTGATTGTTGAAAGAGCTCAATCGGCATCCATTTGAATAGCTGGCACAATTTATTAAATAGTTGACAGTTGTCGTTATGTCGTTAAGAATCTTAAAATTTCATTTTTTTAAGATCAGTGATGTCGTATCACAGTACGACATTTTTCGACTGTTTTCATGCCAAGTTGCATAGTATATAAAAATTCATATCTCTGAGAAATGAAAGATAAAATACAATTCTAATGCGTGACTAACAAATAAAATAAAATATATTGACAAAAATTTGTTTTAATAATATTAAACAGTAACACAGTTTGAAAGTTACATTTTGTGTGTAGTTGCTTGCAAAAATGATGAAATATGTACATGTTATATTCATATTCAGTCAATAAGTTCAACACAAACATATATTCTGTAATGCGTTTGATAAAATTAAAATATTAAATAATTTGGAAGTAGGTGTCAAAGATGTAATCATTTGCATTTGTGGTCAGAAATCCGCTCATGTCTTTGTCGACCTAGTAATTAATTTACATCTAACTATGAAGTTAGAATTAATTACTAGGTCCACAGGCGAGTGTGTCTGATACGCACATTTGCATATATACCACGAATTTTGCGGTATCATTTTCGGTGATGTGTGCTTAGTTATGATGTTATATCGGCAATGGGATCCATTTACTTGTGTTTGGGTTCGAATCTTCGCAGAGACCGAAATAAAAATTCTCAAACCTGTATATTTAATGATCATTCAGTACAAGTATAAAACATGTTCCATTTCGTATGCGGGAAAAGCATTGGCCTAAGTATATGTGAAACATTTTTAAAAACGTTTGTTTAATCTTTCAATCTTATCTTCTTATCTTATCTTATCTTCTAATATATCTTATCTTATCTTCTAATATATCTTATCTTATCAATCTTATCTTCTAATATAATTTGTTTTCAAAAGAGAAATCCTGCAATCATTTAGATTCAATGACACAGTATTGATAAGATCGGTATATATCTTAGCCACAGGTAGGAAGCCTTCTAATGGCTACATGCTCCAAATAGAAGAAAATTCATATCGTATCAACGTGAATTTGCAACAGACACGACGATCAAATGGCATGTCTTATGTTTAATTGCACAAATTAAACTTTCATTCATACACAGTTTAAACTCGTGAAATTGCCGTATGTTCACTTCATAAGTATGACAAGATCGGTCATATCCCATAATAGCACCATCTGGATCAATAAAACATAAAGCTGTCTTTATTATACATAGTGAATATCTGTAAACATGTGTCTTCATAGACCCTATCGCGACATATATACTTTCTGAAGGTTATCTTGGAGTTTTGAAAAATATATAACTGTCTTAAATTTAATAATACCTAGAAACAAGTATTGGACCGTTTACCTATAGTGATTGATGGAGATTCGTATCCAGAAAAATTAGAAATATTTGATGATATCCTAGTAAACGGCACCAACACTTCTAGAATATGTTGAACCTATTCTTTACCAGTAGGACCTACCTTCTAAAAGGTGTCAGGCAGTTAGTTATGGACAGAACGAAAGAAAATTAAATAAATGGTAGACTGGAGTTACCTTCCCAGTTGGGGAACTCAAATTGTTTTGAGGCAACTGTGAAACCTAAACGTTTATCTAATGACTACCGCGTTGTCAGAGAGCAGAGAGCAAATATACTATATTGGTCCTGCATGGGCAAAACATTTCAGTATTGATAAGATCGATATATATCTTTGTGATAGGAAGGAAGCCTTCTGATGGCTGCATGCTCCAAATAGAAGAAAATTCATATCGTGTCAACGTGAATTTTCAATAGACACAACGATCAAATGGCATTTCTTAGGTTTAATTGCACAAACTAAACTTTCATTCATACACGGTTTAAACTCGTGAAATTGCCGTATGTTCACTTCATAAGTATGACAAGATCGGTCATATCCCATAATAGCACCATCTGGATCAATAAAACATAAAGCTGTCTTTATTATACATAGTGAATATCTGTAAACATGTGTCTTCATAGACCCTATTGCGACATGTATACGTTCTGAAGGTTATCTTGGAGTTTTGAAAAATATATAACTGTCTTGAATTTAATAATACCTAGAAACAAGTATTGGACCGTTTACACATAGTGACTGATGGAGATTCGTGTTAAGAAAAATTAGAAACATTTGATGATATCCTAGTAAATGGCAGCAACATTTCTAGAATATGTTGACCCTATTCTTTACCAGTAGGACCTACCTTTAAAAAGGTGTGTCAGGCAGGTAGTTATGGACAGAACGAAAGAAAATTAAATTAATGGTAGACTGGAGCTACCTTCCCAGCTGGTTAACTCAAATGGTTTTGAGGCAACTGTGAAACCTAAACGTTTATCTAATGGCCACCGCGTTGTCAGAGAGCAAATATACTATATTAGTCCATGCATGGGCTAAACGTTTCATTGAAAATATATAGCTTAATAGAGAAAAGAAGCAAAATGTAACATCTACCAATTATTTGAAGGTGTTTTATGCCCATATTCTGCATGTAAATTGAGCGTTTACTGCGTGCAGTCATTGCATCCGCAACGTTAGGGGTATTCAAAGTATGCTAGCCTCAATTAAACGTCATTTATTATAATGATTATCACTTGTTACGTTATTGCTACTAGCCTCTAAGTATTCTCACAACGAATATAAACTATGTCCATCCATTTGAACAGGGAATCGCTGTCGTTTCTGTAAACAAAATATTACTAACTTTAAGGAAATGCATTCCTATTTCCACAAATGCATCAATTTTTATCTCTGAATAACGGCACACTTTTGAATATTTTACCAAACGTTCAGTTGAAGTTTTTACTGTAAATTATGTTCGTGTTTCGAATCACTATCTGATTTTGTTACATTTCATGTTGGTCTCTTGTTCCATCGTTTTTAAGCTCTACGAATATTTGTATTTGATTCAGATTACAGATTGCACAGTACGTATTGACGTATTGTATGACTCGTCTAATTAAGAATGCTTTGCAAAATATGTGCACCCTAGCTATGAAACAGATAAACCAGTTCATGTTGGTGATGTAGGAATCGCTATTGGTTGCAGTGGAAACATCATACCGGTTTTGCAGACACGTTATCATGTAAATAAATGTAAGCAAGGACGGCTTCCATTGCCTTATTCTTCACAACCTGTCTTTTCTTATCTCAAATAGATCTGTGCGAGACAAGAACAGTATCAGAGCATGATGAACTGTATTGGAGGAAGAACCATGGAAACATCAGCTAAGAATCACCGACCCACGACAAGCTATTGGCAGCTTTCTCACATGTCCACATTGACCGAACCTGAGACTTCAATCACGCGGACACAGATGATATTGCTGTGATTGGTAAAGGCGAGCGTTTAATACTACTTTGTCATTCGAGGGTCCCATCTGGTAGAAATACAAAGAAAATCACTATAAAAAAAATGCAAGAAAATAAGATAACTCAACCGCGGGGTATAATGAACAAAGAACAAATCAGATGGACAGATTATCTTGGATAAATGACACCTGCGAACAGGTTCTGATACTGAGAACACCAGCAACTGTAACAGCCCATTCATAATAAACGTGGGCGTTGGCGAATTAAAGTGAACTCTTACGTGCTTCGTCTCATTGTTATTCTAAAACGACTTACATATTTAGAGTAAATTACTTCAAACACGTTCAACATAATATTGGCTAACAAACCCAATCAAAAACCAAATCATATACATGGGCTCCCCTGTAAACACGTCGTGAAAGTGTATCTTATTTAAAAAGCGCTACATCAGAATGTGTAATCAATGTTATTATTGTCTTTAAAGCCACGAAGAATCAAAAATTGTAAATGAGTTCTCGAGAATATGTAAATGCACGTGATCCAGATTATGCTTCGCGGATACTTCAAACGTATCTCCCATTCTTTGTTAACTAGTTGTGCTTGCACAATATTTTGGTAGCTCTTTAATTTATTTTATACCCTTTTTAAGCATATGACAGGCCATACATGGCCTCCAGTGTATTTTGTTACCCCCCGAGGAAGAACCATAGACCCACGGGAATTACTGGCAAGCTTTCTCAAATACCCACCTTGACAGCGCCTTGGCTCGAAGCCACGCGGGCATAAGTGAGATGACAATGATCTGCAAAGGCGACAATTATGAATTCACAATTTTGGGTTAGTACATATACGATTTAAGTAGTGACTCAAATGCCATATTTCATTTAAAGTAACCGTTAGTTATTATCTCCAAGGCTGTAATAAATGTTCCTCAAATGTAGTCGATATTTGCACCTCGAAGAATAAAATGTTTGTAAATATATTATTAATAAATGTTATTAAATGGTGACAATGGCGTAACAACGTTTCGGCATTTTTAAAATGTTGATGACATCTTTACAGAAACACGAATGTATGCCGCTGTGTTTGTAAATGCATGAATCTTATTCTCATGATCATTTGTATTATTACCTTCGACCACTTCTGTTCATGACGACCTTATGACGACCATATTAGTTCATGACGACCACATCAGTTCATGACAACCACAACAGTCCATGACAACCAAATGTTATTGATATTCTTATTGTTCATATTGTTGTTGTTTTCGGAACTAGATTTTAAATACACACTGACATATAAACATTCCGTTTCCAAATTTGAAAATAATAATAATAATAATAATAATAATAATAATAATAATAATAATAATAATAATAATAATAATAATATGATTTGGAATTATTTTAATTTTTCAGTCTAATTGCTGCGATGTCTGCATCGTTGCAACATATAGTGATTTCTAGCGTCGTGCCGTAGACACAAAGCATGTATCCCAAAGTTGCATTTTCCTGACGACTACCAAACCAGTAGTAACCCTAACCTCCTAATTACTGAAAGCCTACCGAGGCGGAGGCGAGAACAATTTATTTTATGTCTTTGGAATGACTCGGCCAAGAGGTTCGAACCCGCGACCTCCTACATCCAAGTCTGACGCTTCGCGTTGACCACCTGGGCCACCGGAGGGCTAATAATAATAATAATAATAATAATAATAATAATAATAATAATAATGTCTTGAACAGTTTCATTTATTTTAAAGATCTATTTTCCGCATGATAAAAACTTTATTGTGAAATATTTCTATAGAAGAATAATAACAATGGGAAGTTGAAATTAGTAAATTTGTTGTGAAATAAATTGGCTCTTAAATGGTCGGTAAAATAACTAAATAAGTAGGTGGGTAGGTAAATATGCAGGTAGGTAGACTAGTAAGTAAACAAATAAATAAGAAGTTAGGTAGAAAAATCATTTGGTAGATAACTAAATTAAAAAGTAGGCAGTACATATGCGTGTCAGCAAAAAGTGGTTTGGTTCAGTATAATTAAAACTTAATAAAATGGACAATTTCTTTCAACTTCATTTTATTAATTCTGAATTATATTCCTCTTGAACGATTTCGTAGCAGAACATGTTACTTGCTTAAAGGGAGATAGATCAGACAAAGCCATTCCTGATATGAAGGAGTAGTCTCCCTCTCTGATTGAATCTACTACTCGTAAACTTGTTTCAATCTAGTCAACGTAGACATGTTAGAGATGCTTTTTGTATTTGAATAGTTTTCTATAACATTATCTAATACCAAGCACTATGTGGCAGATTTAAACACACTACAACAATACAACATATACATATTCTGATTTTTTTAACAAAGCCTAAGAAAGATGCATTATAGATGTAACGGAATTTGCATCATAATCACGGAGTCAAAGTCTGTTGGTGGTATTGAATACTTCTACAGTATGTAATTATTGGCCAACAGGTATAGGTGACCTTAATGTTTTTCTTTAAGTAAATTTACTGTGGACAAACTATTTGTTTCCTTAGTATACTTACCATGATCTTGACATTTGACATTTTGACCCCAAAAATGTAGCTGGTGTCCTCCTTATGCTTTTCATTTTGCACTTTGCTCTCCCAACAAATGCACATCATTGATAATCGAATGTAATGTCAATAGTTATTCTTTCCTTCCTTTCTTCTTTCCTTAGTTCGTTCGTTCCTTCATCCTTCCTTCTATCTGTCTTTCTTTCGTTCGTTCGCTAGTTCCTTTCTTCCTTTATGCAAATATTAAAATATCCATCATATACGTCTATCTTCGTTTTCCTCTTAAAGGTCACTCAACACCCCACTATGGACCCATCGCCAAAATTAGGCGTACTACCTCCTGCTGTGATATAATCGAAGGTAAAAACATTATATGATTGCAACAGCAAGATCAGTGTTTAGTTATTAAACAGATATTGCTTTCATGTAAAAGTATGGAGCCATAGGAAAGAATGATTTTTATTATTATAAAGACACTCATTTCTACAATCAACAACACACAACTACTTGGTAATCATAATCTCAACTACACAATGTGATGAAAGGAGAGCAAACATTACTAAACAGCAGATTGAGTGCTATATGTATATCTATATGCAAATATCTGAATACATGAAAAGTTGGTAGTTGCAATCTATCTGAAGAATACGGAAATATAGTGAGATGGAGAATATACACAGAGAGTGTAATTCATATACATAAAAGGGTCATAGTACTACATTTAAATAATAATGAAATGATCACCACATCACGTTTTTAAATATTGAATAATACAAATATTACTACTAAATGGGGATAATTAGCATGGTCAATTAAGTTTGAATGTTTAATTCAACAATAAACTATTAACATATCTCAAACGAATAAGACTATAGTTCTTCGTTTAATGTAATGTTCATTATCTATATATTTCTTGTAAAAATGTTTTCTTTCCAGTAGTTTGTTTGGGGTATTATTTATGATTTTCTGGATTAAATGATATATGAAAGAAATACTTCTAGAATTATCAATTATATCAAACACGAACGGGAATTTGTTAATTACTTAATTGGAGATAGCCATATAGTCGTTCTGATTGGCTGTGCATGCAAATATTTTGGAGACAGAGGCTGTTTGTATTCAAATTTCATATTTGAATGTTACGTTACAATAACAGAAAATGTCGCACATGGACACGCAGCAAAAACTATAACAATACATGCATTCATGCATCAGGAGAAATAGTTTTGGAAGTTAACTGCGTAATTATTTTACGCGTTAAAGGAATATATTTTCAAATAGGATGTATTTTAATAACATGATGGAGTCTATGCCATGGAACAATTTTGTTCTGGATTATTTCTATCAACCATTCGGTTTGCTATTATTGCAACAGGATACATATAAACAGAATATTTTAATGCAAATTTCAGATCTACATGATGAATGGAATTCATATGATCTATTTCCTTTTCACGAGGTATCATTTAGTTTCGAAATCTGATAAGCATTTTACATCTGTATAGACATTTATAAAATGTAAATGGTATACATACCGCTCAAATCTAATTAGCAAATTTCATAACTTAATGAAGATAAGTATTCATTTAAGTGAATGTTCTTCAATATAGACAATATGATTAAACGTGCAAATCCCGGATGGTTTCAGTATGCACAACATAACAACGTCTGAACTTCTCATGAATATAGATTGAGTTTAATTTTATTACAGTTTCACATGTTAAATTTATGTTCTGTGAATTTATGCTTGTTTACAAAAACGGACATGTACATTATTTAGTTAGTCATGAAATAATCCCATTCGTAACTGAATGTTTAAGAACACAACATAGTTGCATTTCTGAGGTAAATTATGTCCTTTCAACGATGATGTAGGTCCAATTATAATATAAAGTAGTGGACCTAACACAAGTATTAAGTATTTGAAGGTGCGTGACAAAAATATCAATTTGAACTCCTTTTCTTACAGTAATGTGCACTCCAACAATTTCCCAACACTAGTTTTTGTAGTAAATTGAACAAATGCATGAACTATTGGAGAATGCACGAGTTTACCGAAACCTGTACTATATTCGTGTTTAGTAATCATGTAATAGATAACATATCGTGTAGCACGGCTTTCTATCGAAACATAAAACAACCCTTGTGTAAACGTGTCTCAGTTATAAGCAGAATAACATCATGCTCCAGACTAAAGCAGAGATTCGAAAATTCCTCAACAACACGGTGCAGTCCAGTCGGTGTACTCAGAATCATGAAAATGCGCCAATTTATGACGTCGGAGTCAATTCCCATATCAGTCAGATCTTTTTTAAATTTAAAAGCCTCACTGGTACTATAGCGCTGTTAACTACATTAAAATCTCTGTAACTAAGACGAAATGCAAATTTCTGTTCATAGGTTACTAACGCTATGTGTACTGGAGAATGTAAAAGACCAATACGAACGATGATTAATGTCTGCAAGATCTACTTATCCTACGCATAACGTTTTAAATAGAGTGAATGATATACTTATTCCATTTTTTAGTTTGAACTTATTTGTGATATATTCTCTAATATATTTCTTCTATTTCATGTTGTGTGTATCTTTATAACACACATTTAATGCTACAAATTTGATCAGGACTTCGATAAATGGTTTCCTATTGGACAAAAATGGCAGTTTCTGAAGGAGCACTATTGTAATCAGCGACGGACAGTCAAGGTAAATTCATGGAATCGATCACTGAGCGGTTGGGGTTAGATGTGGTTGATAAACATAGTTAGAATATTGCGTAAGTAAGTTCTCTGATGAAGCTGGTGTTCAAACTGAAATAAGATATATATATATATATATATATATATATATATATATATCTTGTATTGAATGTTTTAAACATAAAGTTACAATAAGAATGGCAAGGTGTTATTTCAAAATTTAAGACATGGTAAGAAATGTCACCACGTTCGGAGGAAATTTTAATCATTGATCAAGTAGACACTTATATGTATGCCTGACTGGTTACATTAAAACAACAGGATGGTGTCCACCATGGACCATGTAATTTTAATAGTTAAACACAGCACTAAACAGATAAAAAGGAACATTAACTAGCTTTTAAACTGCCACACATTGCTGAATTCTGGGAGACACGATCTTATATGAGCAGGACTCCGAGAAAAAGAAAAAAACTTCTAAAATTACACAGTTGAACACTTTCCGAGCTACATCAATGAAGACATGGAGAGAAGAGAGTTCCACAAATCGTCAAAAAAAGGAAATTTACACAGAGTCACTTTCAACTTAAGAGTTAAAAGAAAATCGTTCGGATAAGTTTATCCGATAGTATTATTTTATTCTGTTGCGGAACTAATTAATAAATTGAAAAGAAAGATTCAATATATTTTACAAACGCTTTATTTGCACATGTTAATATTCACATTTACACCAACGGCTTTGTCAGTGTCGCATCAGAAAGAAGAAAAGGACAATATCACTTTAACCTTCTCGCATCCTTTACTCGTAACCACATCTTAATGATAAGCATGCATAAAGGAGTATAAACTTAGATCCCAATGTTATTCCCCGGGACTTTACACTTGTACCTGAACTATGAATATATACACTATATTTGGAACTCATATAAATTATCTAAAGACAAATCAGAAGATGTATATACTATGATTTTTCTACAAGCCCACAGAGGGGATGTCTTATATCACTTGAATAAGACCTGAATGCAACGCAAGACTAACAATAAGAGAGAAGCCAGGCTATGATGTCAATTATCATTAGTTTACTAATTATTGAGATCACTGTAGAAATGGTTACAAAATTGAAAACCATCTTTTGTATTATCCCCTTTGACAGTATTAAGGTCACTAGACATTATTGGAACAGATCCAAAACGTAGAATGCCTTATTCAAAAGGCAACATTTTAAGATTTGGAATCTTTAAGCACCTCCTTTTGAATGTTTTCCTTATTTTCAAAGAACAATTCATACCAATTGTGGGAAGCGTGCTGTGCAAACTACTGCATTACGGTAGTAATGAAAAGCAAGAGTGTTTACCGTTGAATTTATGGCTTCAGTAATATATAGGACAACATCTGACAAGTCTGGAGTTCCTTCCATAAAGGTCATAATTTCTGCATGGTCCATCTTCCCTCTCTCCATTCATCGCCGGCATTGACATAAATCAGGCAACAAGCCTAATAATAATAATAATAATAATAATAATAATAATAATAATAATAATAATCAGAAAATAATAATAATAATAATAATAATATTCAGAAAATAATAATAATAATAATAATCAGAAAATAATAATAATAATAATAATAATAATAATAATAATAATAATAATAATAATAATATAAAATTGGTTTAATAATAATAATAGTAATGGACATCATGCTACGTGTCTGCGGCATGATGCCTCAGTGCTATACATCACTATAAACTGCCTCACTGCATACATTGTAGCGATATGACTGAAAAATTGTTAAAGCTACGTTAAAACTCCTAATATCAAACAAACAAATAAACATTCGATTCTGATCGAGTAACCCTCTTTATTGCTTGGACTTATCAACCACGATATCTTAAGTTTGAAATGTTTGAATTCTCATACTAGTTACGCTATTTACCAGTCGTAAAAACAATGTAAATTGAGTTGATCGTTCTGATCTAGAATTGTGTGAACAAGAAAATGTTGATGATCGTGTTGAAAATAACGATTTTCCTGATAAGGTTTCGGACAACGACGATACCAATGATGTCGATCATGAATATGGGATTTCCGTGGATCTTGTACTGAGGTCGACAATATTTTCCAAACTAGCAATAAATCTGATGATACCTGGATAAACGAAGATACAAATTGTGGTAATAAAAAGACGACTACGAAAGCATTGAATAGTCGTATCATTAAAATCATAGTTACCTTTGGCTGCAGTCAAGTGAATGACCATCAAACTGCAAACGAGGAAAAATATGATGATGGATGCCTTCGACATATTTTCTTTGTTTTTGATGGCAACAATTGAGCTTGAATGCCAGTCAGTCCACTCTACATTACTATTTATACAAAAGATCTCGGAACGACAGGGTTTAGCATAAATTGTGGCGACGGAGCATTTTTGCAAGGAAATGATTTCAAATATATGATGACAACTTGGAAATATGATGTATCCGTATGATTTGTATATAATTAGGTGTCAGTTTATCAATTGGGCATGTAAAACTGACATGTAATTCATCTAGATCAGAACTCATTCGAAATATATAAAGTCTTCCGTATCCCGAAACAGAATCCGTCCTTGTGCATTTTTTAGTATTGTCGGAAATGTAGTTACACTATCACTTTATAAATGTTTAAAATCAATAAGTTTTGAAACTTTTATTTTGTGAGTAATGTGATACTTTATAGTGTATTAAAATAGGAAACAGATTGTTAAATCTGATCAGATTTCTGGAAGAAAATAAAGATACGTGGTAACTTATGTTTTGTATATAATTAGGTGTCAGTTTATCAATTGGGCATGTAAAACTGACATGTAATTCATCTAAATCAGAACTCATTCGAAATATATAAAGTCTTCCGTATCCCGAAACAGAATCCGTCCTTGTGCATTTTTTAGTATTGTCGGAAATGTAGTTACACTATCTAGTTTTGAAACTTTTATTTTGTGAGTAATGTGATACTTTATAGTGTATTAAAATAGGAAACAGATTGTTAAATCTGATCAGATTTCTGGAAGAAAATAAAGATACGTGGTAACTTATAATTTGAGAAATTGAATCCCATTCGTCATGTTAAATTTCAATCTTTTACCCCTCCAACATTGAAAGTGTAATATGTATGGCCATTATATAAGTAAATAATAACGTCTAATACAAGTAGCCTCTCTTTAAGAAAAAATATTTGGATTGAGAGTGAACCAGAAAGTAATTGCATGTTGTTTTATTGGGGTACGGGTGTGGGTGAACGAATTCCTGTTTGCGTGCGATACATCATTCGTGACTACATACTTAATTCATATATCTTCAAAGAAAGGAAATGATTGCTAAATAGAACAATTACCACACTTCAAATACTTTTTTTAATAGCAAGTGTTCTTTGAAATTCAAGGAACATAATTAACAATACGTTTTATATACTACCTTAATCTCGTTCGTTTGAGATCTGCTTCTATTTATTGTAGGAGAAGTAGTCCCTCAACTGTACCTAACAATAATACTTGTGGTCGTATAGCTGTAATATGTGTATCGTTCTATACTTTAAAAAAAACACATTGATGTAATATTCATCCATTTTTATCTACATGCAGTCAATAATGACCGTTTCAACTATGAGAATCACTCTATAACCCCACCCACCCACCCACCGCCGCTATTCAATTGATCTTTATATTACCAATACACGAATGTTAACTCAGACATGGCGATATTTTCATTACGTTATTACTTCTGCCTGTAACCACAGCCGATGACGGGGTTACTTAACACATACCTTTGGGGACAGTAATCAACAAAAACAAATTATTAATAAGAGGATATAACATGTCTCGCATTACTATAGGATGTGGGAAGAGAGCAAACATTTATAAACTTGATTTATTTACCTAACTCACATGTGAATATTACTTAGATTGTGATCATGTGATTGTTAAAGGTTGATATACAGCCAGTCCCGCATACCTAAGTATAGTTGCAAGCTCACATTGACAACGTGTATCTAACGCAACTTGTAAACTAATAAATGCTTCGCTTGTTTCATAGCATTATTCGTTAGAAAGTACGTGAATTAAAATAAAAATAATACTCTTTTCGTTTTATACTTTTCTCTTCAATACATGCATTTCTTCAAACGGTATTGATAATCGTATGTAACAAGCAGCTATGTCTTTCTTTTCTTCATTCTTATCTTCATTCATTCATTCCTTTCATTCATTTATTCATTAATTGAATCTTTTCTTTCTGTCTTTCTTTCTTTCTTTCTTTCTTTCTTTCCCTCCTTCTTTTTTTCTTTCTTTCTTTCTTTCTTTCTTTCATTCTTTCTTTCTTTCTTTCTTTCTTTCTTTCTTTCTTTCTTTCATGTAGATAGTAATATGTACATCAGATACGTATCTCGTCTTTTTCCTCTAAAAGGTCACTCAACACCACAGTATGGACCCATCACCAAAAATAGGCTTGCTGCCTCCTGCGGTGATATAATCAAACATAAATACGCTATATGCTTGCTACATTAAGACCAATGTCAGATGTTTAGAACAGACTTTGGTTTCATAGAAACGAATAGTCATAAAAGAAGAAAAATAAACAAAGAAACTCATTTTTACACTCAACTACACATAACTAACTCAATTACCATTATCTCAACGATTCATTTCTAACCTAGCTCCCAATTGGGAAAAAGGAGAGCAAATACTAATAAACGGTAGATTGTGTGGTAGATGTATATTTATATGAGATTATCAGAATAAAAAGTAAGCAGGTATTTAGAATGCATCTGAAGATTACGGAAATGCAACGAGAAAGGAATCCTACTGAATCACAGTGATTCACATGGATGAAATAATCATTTAATTTATTTCACTTATAAATAATAGAACAATGCATGACATCTTTTTTCTTTTTTTTTTCTTATAATATGGAAGTTTAGAAATATTACAGCCGAATGGGGAAAATAAACATCTTCAATTAAAATTCAATGTTAACTTTTACAATAAACCAGTAGTATATATCTCAAACAAGTCAGCCTATGATTTTTCTTCAAAAACTATCGATCATTATCGCTAAGATCCTTGTCAAAAACGTTTAGTTAAAATAATAGGTTTGCACTTATATTATAATTTTCTTGATCTAATGCTAAATAAATTAAAAAATTGTAACGTAACAATTTTTGTCAACTACAAACCGGAATTTGTGTACCCCTAAAATGGAATTCGACATAATGTCGTTCTCGATGGCTGTTCATACAAATATTTTGAAGACATATGCAACTTGCAATTCGAATTATACGTTAAAATGTTACCTTACAGCAAGAGAAAATATCGCATATTGGCTGTTATGCATAACTATGAGAAGAGGCCCATTCATATATCAGGGGAAATATTATAGGAGGTTTGAATATAATATACTTTTAGTATCATAATAACATGATGAAGTCTATTGTTTTAAAAAATCAACGTTCGCAAATCTAGCAAAATGTTGAATGATCCAGCACTGTAGGTTAGGGACAAATGCAAAATCGATCTTGAACGTAGACGTTGATTGTTGAAAGAGCTCAATGGGCATTAATTTGAATAACTGGCACAATTGATTAAATAGTTGACAGTTGTCGTTATGTCGTTAAGAATCTTAAAATTTCATTTTTTGGAAGATCAGTGAAGTCGTATCACAGTACGACATTTCTCGACTCTTTTCATGCCAAGTTACATAGTATATAAAGAAACTCATATCTGTGAGAAATCAAAGATAAAATACAATTCTAATGCGTGACTAACAAATAAAATAAAATATATTGACAAAATTTGTTTTAATAATATTAAACAGTAACACAGTTTGAAGGTTACATTTTGTGTGTAGTTGTTTGTGAAAATGATGAAATATGTACATGTTATATTCATATTCACAGTCAATACGTTCAACACAAACATATATTCTGTAATGCGTTTGATAAAATTAAAATATTAAATATTTTGGGGGTAGGTGTCAAAGATGTAATCATTTGCATCTGTGGTTAGAAATCCGCTCATCTCTTTGTCAACCTAGTAATTAATTTATATCTAACTATGAAGTTAGAATTAATTACTGGGTCCACAGGCGAGTGTGTCTGATACGCACATTTGCATATATACCACGAATTTTCGGTGATGTGTGCTTAGTCATGATGTTATATCAGCAATGGGAGCCAGTTACCTGTGAAACTTGGTTCGAATCTTCGCAGAGACCGAAATAAAAATTCTCAAACCTGTATATTTAATGATCATTCAGTACAAGTATAAAACATGTTCCATTTCGTATGCTTGAAAAGCATTGGACTAAGTATATGTGAAACATTTTTAAAAACGTTTGTTTAATCTTATCTTCTAATATAATTTGTTTTCAAAAGAGAAATCCTGCAATCATTTAGATTCAATTACACAGTATTGATAAGATCGATATATATCTTTGTCATAGGAAGGAAGCCTTCTGATGGCTGCATGCTCCAAATAGAAGAAAATTCATATCGTATCAACGTGAATTTGCAACAGACACGACGATCAAATGGCATTTCTTCGGTTTAATTGCACAAATTAAACTTTCATTCATACACAGTTTAAACTCGTGAAATTGCCGTATGTTCACTTCATATGTATGACAAGATCGGTCATATCCCATAATAGCACCATCTGGATCAATAAAACATAAAGCTGTCTTTATTATACATAGTGAATATCTGTAAACATGTGTCTTCATAGACCCTATTGCGACATATATACTTTCTGAATGTTATCTTGGAGTTTTGAAAAATATATAACTGTCTTAAATTTAATAATACCTAGAAACAAGTATTGGACCGTTTACCCATAGTGACTGATGGAGATTTCGTATCCAGAAAAATTAGAAATATTTGATGATATCCTAGTAAACGGCAGCAACACTTCTAGAATATGTTGAACCTATTCTTTACCATTAGGACCTACCTTCTAAAAGGTGTCTCAGGCAGTTAGTTATGGACAGAACGAAAGAAAATTAAATTAATGGTAGACTGGAGTTACCTTCCCAGTTGGTTAACTCAAATGGTTTTGAGGCAACTGTGAAACCTAAACGTTTATCGAATGACTACCGCGTTGTCAGAGAGCAAATATACTATATTGGTCCATGCATGTGCTAAACCTTTCATTCAAAATATATAGCTTAATAGAGAACAGAAGCAAAATGTAACACCTACCAATTATTTGAAGGTGTTTATAGCCCATATTCTGCATGTAAATTGAGCGTTTACTGCGTGCAGTCATTGCATCCGCAACGTTAGGGGTATTCAACGTATACTAGCTTCAGTTAAACGACATTTATTATAATGATTATCACTTGTTACGTTATTGCTACTAGCATCTAAGTATTCTCACAATGAATATAAACTGTATCCATTCATTTGAACAAAGAATCGCTGTCGTTTCTGTAAACAATATATTTCTAACTTTAAGGAAATGCATTCCTATTTCCACAAATGCAACAATTTGTATCTCTGAATAACGGCACACTTTTGTATATTTCAGCAAACGTTCAGTTGAAGTTTTTGCTGTGAATTATGTTCGTGTTTGGAATCATATCTGATTTTGTTACATTTCATGTTGGTCCCTTGTTCCATCGTTTTTAAGCTCTACGAATATTTGTATTTGATTCAGATTACAGATTGCACAATACATACCGACATATTGTATGACTCGTCTAATTAGGAATGCTTTGCAAATATGTGCACCCTAGCTATGAAACAGATAAACCAGTTCCTGATGGTGACGGAGGAATGACGGTATTGGTTGTAGTGGAGACATCGTACCCGTTTGCAGACACGTTATCATGTAAATAAATGTAAGCAAGGACGGCTTCCATTGCGTTATTCTTCACAACCTGTCTTTTCTTATCTCAGGTAGATCTGTGCGAGACAAGAACAGTATCAGAGCATGATGAACTGTCTTGGAGGAAAAAACTTGGAAACATTAGCTAAGAACTACCGACCCACAAGTAGCTATTGGCAGCTTTCTCACATGACCACATTGACCGAACCTGAGACTTCAATCACGCGGACAAAGATAATATTGCTGTGATTGGTAAAGGCGAGCGTTTAATACTACTTTGTCATTCGAGGGTCCCATCTGGTAGAAATAGAAAGAAAATCACTATAAAAAAAATGAAAGAAAATAAGATAACTCAACCGCGGAGTATAATGAACAAAGAACAAATCAGATGGACAGATTATCTTGGAAAAATGACACTTGCGAACAGGTTCTGATACTGAGAACACCAGCAACTGTAACAGCCCATTCATAATAATTAAAGTGAACTCTTACGTGCTTCGTCTCCGTATTATTCTAAAACGACTTACATATTCATAGTAAATTACTTCAAACACGTTCAACATAATATTGGTTTACAAACACAATCAAAAACCAAATCAAATACATGGGGTCCACTGTAAACACGTCCTGAAAATGTATCTCATGTCCAAAGCGCCACATCAGAATGTGTAATCAATATTATTATTGTCTTTAAAGCCACGAAGAATAAAAAATTGTAAATGTGTTCTCGAGAATATGTAAATGCACGTGATCCAGATTATGCTTCGCGGATACTTCAAACGTATCTCCCATTCTTTGTTCATTAGTTGTATTTGCACAATATTTTGGTGGTTCTTGAATTTGTTTTAAACCCTTTTTAAGCATATGACAGGCCATATATGGCCTCCAGTATATTGTGTTAACCCCCGAGACAGAACCATAGACCCACAGGAACTACTGGCAAGCTTTCTCAAATACCCACCTTGGCAGAGCCTTGGCTCGAAGCCACGCGGGCATAGGTGAGATATCAATGATCTGCAAATACGACAATTATGAATTCACAATTTTTGGTTAGTACATATACGATTTAAGTAGTGACGCAAATGTCATGTTTCATTTAAAGTAACCGTTAGTTATTATCTCCAAGGCAGTAATACATGTTCCTCAAATGTAGTCGATACATGCACCTTGAAGAATAAAATCTTTGTAAATATATTATTAATACATGTTATTAAATGGTGACAATGGCGTAACAACGTCTCGGCATTTTGAAAATGTTGATGACATCTTTACAGAAACACGAATTTATGGCGCTGTATTTGTAAATGCATGAATCTTATTCTCATGATCATTTGTATTATTACCTTCGACCACTTCAGTTCATGACGACCTTATGACGACCATATCAGTTCATGACGACCACATCAGTTCATGACGACCACAACAGTCCATGACAACCAAATGTTATTCATATTCTTAATGTTCATATTGTTGTTGTTATCGGAACTAGATTTTAAATACACACTGACATATACACATTCCGTTTCCAAATTTAATAATAATAATAATAATAATAATAATAATAACAATAACAATAACAATAATGATAATAATAATAAAACTAATATGACTTGGAATTATTTTAATTTTTCAGTCGAATTGCTGCGATGTCTGCATCGTGGCAACATATAGTGATTTCTAGCGTCGTGCCGTAGACACAAAGCATGTGTCCCCAAGTTGAATTTTCCTGGCGACTACCAAACCAGTCCTAACCCTAACCTCCTAATTACTGAAAGCCTACCGAGGCAGAGGCGAGAACATTTTATTTTATGTCTTTGGCATGACTCGGCCAAGAGGTTCGAACCCGCGACCTCCTGCATCCAAGGCTGACACTTCGCTTTGAGCACCTGGGCCACCGGAGGGGTAATAATAATAATAATAATAATAATAATAATAATAATAATAATAATAATAATAATAATAAGATTTTAACAGTTTCATTTATTTTAAAGATCTATTTTCCGCATGATAAAAACTTTAATTTATTGTGAAATATTTCCATAGAAGAATAATAACATTGGGAAGTTGAAATTAGTAAATTTATAGTGAAATAAATTGGCTTTTAAATTGTCGTTAAAATAATCAAATAAGTAGGTAGGTAGGCAAATATGCAGGTAGGTAGACTAGTAAGTAAACAAATAATTAAGTAGGTAGGTAGAAAAATCAGTTGGTAGATAAGTAAGTAACAAAAGTAGGTAGTATATATGCATGTCAGCAATAAGTGGTTTGGTTCAGTATAATTAAAGCCTAATAAAACGGATAATTTATTTCAACTTCATTTTATTAATTCTGAATTATATTCTACTTTAACGATTTCGTAGCAGAACACGTTACTTGCTTAAAGGGAGATAGGCCAGACAAAGCCATTCCTGAGATGAAGGAGTAGTCTCCCACTCTGATTGAATCGACAAGTCGTACCCTTGTTTCAATATAATCAACGTAGAACATGTTAGGGATGCTTTTTGTATTTGAATAGTTTTCTATAACATTATCTAATACCAAAAACTATGTTTCAGATTTAAACACACTACAACAATACAGCATATACATATTCTGATTTTTATTTAGCAAAACCTAAGAAAGATGTATTATAGATGTAACGGAGTTTGCATCATAATCACGGAGTCAAAGTCTGGTGGTGGGATTGAGTACTTCTACAGTATATAATTATTGACCAACGGGTCTCGGTGACCTTGATTTTTTTCTTTAAGTAAATTTACTGTGGACAAACTATTTTTTTCCTTAGTATACTTATCATGCTCTTGACATTTGACATTTTGACCCCAAAAATTTAGCTGGTGTCCTCCTTACGCTTTTCATTTTGCACTTTGCTCTCCAAGCAAATGCACATCATTGATAATCGAATGTAATACCAATAGTTATTCTTTCCTTCCTTTCCTCCTTCCTTAGTTCGTTTGTTCCTTCGTCCTTCCTTCTATATGTCTTTCTTTCGTTCGTTCGCTCGTTCCTTTCTTCCTTTAATGCAAATATTAAAATATCCATCATATACGTCTATCGTCATTTTCCTCTAAAAGGTCACTCAACACCCAAGTATGGACCCATCACCAAAAATAGGCCTACTACCTCCTGCTGTGATATAATCAAACATAAATAAGTTATATGATTGCAACATTAAGATCAGTGTTTAGTTATTAAACAGATATTGATTTCATGGAAAAGTATGGAGCCATAGGGAAGAATATTTTTTATTATTATAAAGACACTCATTTCTACAATCAACAACACACAACTACTTGGTAATCATAATCTCAACTACACAATGTGATGAAAGGAGAGCAAACATTACTAAACAGCAGATTGAGTGCTATATGTATATCTATATGAAAATATCTGAATACATGAAAAGTTGGTACTTGCAATTTATCTGAAGAATACGGAAATATAGTGAGATGGAGAATATACACAGACAGTGTTATTCATATACATAAAAGAGCCATAATAATACATTTAAATAATAATGAAATGAACACCACGTCACTTTTTCAAATATTGAATCATCCAAATATTACTACTAAATGGGGATAATTAGCATGGTCAATTAAGTTTTAGTGTTTAATTCAACAATAAACTATTCACATATCTCAAAAGAATAAGACTATAGTTCTTCGTTTAATGTAATGTTCATTATCTATATATTTTTTGTAAAAATGTTTTCTTTAAAGTAGTTTGTTTGGGGTATTATTTATGATTTTCTTGATTTAATGATATATGAAAGAAATACTTCTAGAATTATCAATTATATCAAACACGAACGGGAATTTGTTTACTACTTAATTGGAAATAGCCATATAGTCGTTCTGATTGGCTGTCCATGGAAATATTATGGAGACAGAGGCTGTTTGTATTCAAATTATACATTTGAATGTTATGTTACAATAACAGAAAATGTCGCACATGGACACGCAGCAAAAACTCTAACAAGACATGCACTCATGCATCATGTGTAATAGTTTAGGAGGTTAAATGCGTAATTATTTTACGAGTTAAAGAAACAGAATTTCATATAGGAAGTATTGTAATAACATTTTGGAGTCTATGCCATGGAACAATTTTATTCTTGATTATTTCTATCAACCATTCGGTTTGCTATTATTGCAACATGATACATATAAACAGAATATTTTACTGCAAATTTCAGTTCTACATGATGAATGGAATTCATATGATCTATTTCCTTTTCACGAAGTATCATTTAGTTTCGAAATCTGATAAGAATTTTACATCTGTATAGACTTTTAAAAATTTTACATCTGTATAGACTTTTAAAAATTTAAAAGGTATCAATACCGCTCAAATCTAATTAGCAAATTTCATAACTTAATGAAGATAAGTATTCATTTAAGAGAATGTTCTGCAATATAGACAATATTATCAAACGTGCAAATCCCGGATGGTTTCAGTATGCACAAGATAATAACGTCTGAGCATCTCATGAATACAGATTGAGTTTAATTTTATTACAATTTCACATGCTAAAATGATGTTCTGTGAATTTATGCTTGTTTACAAAACGGTCATGTACATTATTTAGTTGTCATGAAATAATCCCATTCGTAATTGAATGTTTAAGAACACAACGTAGTTGCATTACGGAGGTAAATTATGTCCTTTCAACGATGATGTAGGTCCAATTATAATATAAAAGTAGTGGACCTAACACTAGTATAACGTATTTGAAGGTGCGTGGCAAAAATATCATTTGAACTCCTTTGCTTATAGGAATGCTCACTCCAAAAATTTCCCAATACCAGTTTTTGTAGTAAATTGAACAAATGCATGAACTAACGGACAATGCACGAGTTTACCGAAACCTGAACTATATTCATGTTTAGTACTCATGTAATAGATAACATATCGTGTATCATGGCTTTCTATCGAAACATAAAACAATCCTTGTGTAAACGTGTCTCAGTTATCAGCATAATAACATCATGCTCCAGACTAAAGCAACCGCTCCGGTGGCCTAGTGGTTAGAGCGTCCGCCGCGGAAGCGGGAGGTCGTGGGTTCGATCCCCGGCCGAGTCATACCAAAGACTTACAAAAATGGTACTAACAGCTGCCTCGCTTGACGTTCAGCATTAAGAGGTTAGTGTTAGGACTGGTCGGCCTGGTGTCAGGATAATGTGACTGGGCGGGACATCATGCTACATGTCTGCGGCATGATGCCCCAGTGGTAGACATCACTATAAACTGCCTTACTGCAGACATCGTAGCGATATGACGGAAAATTGTTAAAGCTACGTTAAAAATCCTAAACAAACAAACAAACAAACAAACCAGACTAAAGCAACGATTCGAAAATTCCTCCACAACACGGTGCAGTCTAGTCGGTGTACTCAGAATCATGAAAATGCGCCAATTTATGACGTCGGAGTCAATTCCCATGTCAGTCAGATCTTGTTTAAATTTAAAAGCCTCACTCGTACTATAGCGCTGTTAACAACATGAAAATCTCTGAAACTAGGACGAAATGCAAATTTCTGTTCATAGGTTACTAACGCTATGTGGACTGGAGAATGTTAACGACCAATAGGAACGATGATTAATGTCTACTTATCATACGCATAACGTTTTAAATAGAGTGAATTCTATACTTATTCCAGTTTTTACCATTATCTATGTTTAAACGTTCTCCTTTATGCAGTCTGCAAACGCCTCGAAGTGGTCTTGAGTACTCAGTGTACTTTGATATATAACAATGTGCGCATAGACAACAAAACGGAAAGTGTCTGTAGACAATGTCGTGTGTTTATTAGGTCGTCGGATGTATTATCAAATCCAAACTGCACAAGGCATCACATTAACAGTGGTCAAGCTCAAAGGAATGTTCTCTAGAAAGATGGTAGGTGCACAACATGTTCACTATTATAACGTTTTTGTTTTTTTTAAGGACAACTCTCATTGAGTTCTTAATTGGCTCCTCTCGTCTATATCTCCAAGGAAAGCATGACATCGGCATATCAGAGATAAACATGCAAGCATATAAGATGGATACATTGCTTCGCCCATCTTTTTGATAACATATTATATTTAAGTTTTAACTTTTTTGTGATATATTCTCTAACATATTTCTTCTATTTCATGTTGTATGTATCTTTATAACACACATTTAATGCTACAAATTTGATCTGGACTTCGATAAATGCTTTCCTATTGGATAAAAATGGCAGTTTCTGAAGCTGCGGATATAAAGGGGCACTATTGTAATCAGCGACGGGCAGTTAAGGTAAATTCATGGGAGAGGTTGGGGTTAGATGTGGCTGATAAACATAGTTAGAATAGTACGTTAGTAAGTTCTCTGATGAAGCTGGTGTGCAAAGTGAAATAAGAGAGAGAGAGAGAGAGAGAGAGAGAGAGAGAGAGAGAGAGAGAGAGAGAGAGATCTTGTATTGAAAGTTTTATACATAAAGTTACAATACGAATGGCAAGGTGTTATTTCAAAATTTAAGGCATGGTAAGAAATGTCACCACGTTCGGAGGAAATTTTAATCATTGATCAAGTAGACACTTATATTTATGCCTGACTGGTTACATTAAAACAACAGGATGGTATCCACCATGGACCATGTAATTTTAATGGTTAAACAACAGCACTAAACAGATAAATAGGGGACATTAACTACGTCTACAACTATTTGACTTCAAATGAGCTTTTAAACTGCCACACAGTGCTGAGTTCTGGGAGACACGATCTTATATCAACAGGACTCCGAGGAAAAGAACAAAACTTCTAAAATTACACAGTTGATCTCGATCCGAGCTGCATCAATGAAGACATGGAGAGAAGAGACTTCCACAATGGAAATCGTCCAATAAAGGAAATTTACACAAAGTCACTTTTAACTTAAGAGTTAAAAGAAAATCGTTCGGATAAGTTTATCCGATGGTATTATTGTATTCTGTTGCGGATCTAATTAAGAAATGGAAAAGAAAGATTCAATATATTTTACAAACGCTTTATTTTCACATGTCAATATTCACATTTACACCAACGGCTTTGTCACTGTCGCATCTGAAAGAAGAAAAAGAACAATACACTTGAACCTTCTCGCATCCTTTATTCGTAACCACATCTTAATGATAAACATGCATAAAGGTGTATTAACTTAGATCCCAATGTTTTTTCCCGGGATTTTACACTTGTACCTGAACTATGAATATATACACTATATTTGGAACTCATATAAATTAACTAAAGACAAATCAGAAGATTTATATACTATAAGTTTTTACATGCCCACAGAAGGGATGTCTTATATCACTTGAATAAGACCTGAATGCAAAGGAAGACTAAAAATAAGAGAAAAGCCAGGCTATGATGTAAATTATCATTAGTTTAATAATTATTGAGATCACTGTAGAAATGGTTACAAAATTGTAAAACATCTTTTGTCTAATCCCCTTTGACAGTATTAAGGTCATTACAGCTTATTGGAACAGATCCAAAAGGTAGAATGCCTTATCCAAAAGGCAACATTTTAAGATTTGGAATCTTTATGCACCTCCTTTTGAATGTTTTCCTTATTTTCAAAGAACAATTCATACCAGTTGTGGGAAGCGTGCTGTGCAAACTACTACATTACGGTAGTAATGAAAAGCAAGAGTGTTTACCGTTGAATTTATGGCTTCAGTAATATATAGGACAACATCTGACAAGTCTGGAATTCCTTCCATAAAGGTCATAATTTCTGCATGGTCCATCTTCTCTCTCTCCATTCAGACAGTACCGCCGGCATTGACATAAATCAGGTAACAAGCCTAATAATAATAATAATAATAATAATAATAATAATAATAATAATAATAATAAAATTGGACATCATGCTACGTGTCTGTGGCATGATACCCCAGTGCTAGACATCACTATAAACTGCCTCACTGCATACATTGTAGCGATATGACTGAAAAATTGTTAAAACTACGTTAATAATCCTAATCAAACAAACAAATAAACATTCGATTCTGATAGAGTAATCCTCTTTATTGCTTGGACTTATCAACCACGATATCTTAAGTTTGAAATGTTTGAATTCTCATACTAGTTACGATATTTACCAGTCGTAAAAACAATGTAAATTGAGTTGATCATTCTGATCTAGAATTGTGTGAACAAGAAACATGTTGATGATCGTTTTGAAAATAACGATCTTCCTGATAATGTTTCGGACAACCAATGATGTCGATCATGAATATGGTATTTCCGTGGATCTTGTACTGAGGTCGACGATATTTTTCAAACTAGCAATAAATCTGATGATACCTGGATAAACGAAGATAAAAACTGTGGTAATAAAAAGACGACTACGAATGCATTGAATTGTCGTATCATTAATATCATAGTTACCTTGAGCTGCAGTGAAGTGAATGACCATCAAACTGCAAACGAGGAAAAATATGATGATGGATGCCTTCGACATATTTTCTTTGTTTTTGATCGCAACAATTGAGCTTGAATGCCAGTCAGTCCATTCTACATTAGTATTTATACAAAAGATCCCGGAACGACAGGGTTTAGCATAAATTGTGGCGTCGGAGCATTGTTTCAAGGAAATGACTTCGAATGTATGCTGACTACTTGGAAATATGATATGTCCGTATTTTTTGTATATAAAAAGGTGTCAGTTCATCAATTGGGCATGTAAAACTGACATGTAATTCATCTAGATCAGTACTCATTCGAAATATATAATGTCTTCCGTATCCCGAAACAGAATCCGTCCTTGTGCATTTTTTTTTAGTATTGTCGGCAATGTAGACACACTATCTCTTTATAAATGTTTAAAATCATTAAGTTTTGAAACTTTTATTTTGGGAGTAATGTGATACTTTATAGTGTATTAAAATAGGAAACAGATTGTTAAATCTGATCAGATTTCTGGAAGAAAATAAAGATACGTGGTAACTTATAATTTGAGAAATTGAATCCCATTCGTCATGTTAAATTTCAATCTTTTTTCCCTCCAACATTGAAAGTGTAATATTCATTTAAATGCTCAAATGATTTGAATGATTTTGCAATAGTTCCAAAACATATGGTTGATAGGAAACACGCTGAAAAAGTTTCTTTTCATTCTAATAGTCCTAAAATAAGGTATATCCTATTAAACAGTAAAACAATAAATCCAACCCTTATCATATTTCGCCTCATAGACGAATAAATGTATAGTTATATGTATACATGTATGGCCATTATATAGGTAAGTAATAACGTCTAATACAAGTAGCCTCTCTTTAAGAAAAATATTTGTATTGAGAGTGAACCAGAAAGTAATTGCATGTTGTTTTATTGGGATGGGGGTGGGGGTGAACGAATTCCTGTTTGCGTGCGATACATCATTCGTGACTACATACTTAATTCATATATCTTCAAAGAAAGGAAATGATTGCTAAATAGAACATTAACCACGCATCAAATTTATTTTAATAGTACGTGTTCTTTGAAATTAAAGGAACATAATTAACAATACGTTTTACATACTACCTTAATCTCGTTCGTTTGAGATCGGCTTCTATTTATTGTAGGAGAAGTAGTGCCTCTACTGCACCTAACGATAATACTTGTGGTCGTATAGCTGTAATATGTGTATCGTTCTATACTTAAAAAAACACATTGATGTAATATTCATTCATTTTTATCTACATGCAGTCAATAATGACCGTTTCAACTATGAGAATCTCTCGATCCCCCCCACCCCCGCCGCTATTCCATTGATCTATATATTACCAATACACGAATGCTAGCTCAGACATGGCGATAGTTTCATTACGTTATTACCTCTGCCTGTAACCACAGCCGATGACGGGGTTACTTAACACATACCTTTGGGGACAGTAAACAACCAAAACAAATTATTAATAGGAGGATATAACATGTCTCACATTACTATAGGATGTGGGAAGAGAAAAAAAAATTTCAACTTGATTTTTTTACCTAATTCACATGTGAATAATACTTAGATTGTGATCATGTGATTGTTAAAGGTTGATATACAGCAAGTCCCGTATAACTAAGTAGAGATGCAAGCTCATATTTACCACGTGTATTTAACGTGACTTGGAAACTAATAAATGCTTCGCTTGTTTCATAGCAATATTCGGTAGAAATTACTTGAATTAAAATACTACTACACTTTTCGTGTTATACTTTGCTCTATAATAGATGCATTTCTTTAAACGGTATTGATAATCGTATGTAACAAGTAGCTATGTTTTTCTTTTCTTCATTCTTATCTTCATTCATTCCTTCCTTTCATTCATTTAATCATTAATTGATTCTTTCTTTCTTTTTTTTTTTCTTTCTTTCTTTCTTTCTTTCTTTCCTTCTTTCTTTCATGTAGATAGTAATATATACATCAGATACATATCTCGTCTTTTTCCTCTAAAAGGTCACTCAACACCACAGTATGGACGCATCACCAAAAATAGGCTTGCTACCTCCTGCGGTGATATAATCAAACATAAATACGCTATATGCTTGCAACATTAAGACCAATGTCAGATGTTTAGAACAGACTTTGGTTTCATAGAAACGAATAGTCATAAAAGAAGAAAAATAAACAAAGAAACTCATTTTTACACTCAACTACACATAACTAACTCAATTACCATTATCTCAACGATTCATTTCTAACCTAGCTCCCAATTGGGAAAAAGGAGAGGAAATACTAATAAACGGTATATTATGTTGTATATGTATATTTATATGAGATTATCAGAATAAAAGGTAAGCAGGTATTTATAATGTATCTGAAGATTACAGAAATGCAGTGAGAAAGGAATCTTACAGAATCACAGTGATTCACATAGATGAAATGATCATTATAAGTTATTTCACTTATAAATCAAAGAACAGTGCATGGCATGTTTTTTCTTATTTTTTTGAAAACTATGAAAGCATAGAAATATTACAGCCGAATGGGGAAAATTAACATCGTCAATTAAAGTTCAATGTTAACTTTTACAATAAACCAGTAGTATATATCTCAAACAATTCAGCCTATGATTTTTCTTGAAAAGTATTGTTAATTATCGCTAAGATCCTTGTCAAAAACGTTTAGTTAAAACAATAGGTGTGCACTTATATTATAATTTTCTTGATTTAATGCTAAATAATTAGACAAAAACAATTTATATCAACCACAAACGGGAATTTGTGTACCCTTAAAATGGAATTCGACATAATGTCGTTCTGGATGGCTGTCCATACAAATATTTTGAAGACATATGCCACTTGCAATTCGAATTATTCGTTAAATGTTACCTTACAGCAAGAGAACATATCGCAAACGGGCAGGTATGCATAACTATGAGAAGAGGCCCGTTCATATATCAGGGGAAATATTATAGGAGATTTGAATATAATATACTTTTAGTATCATAATAACATGATGAAGTCTATTGCTTTAAAAAAGAAAAAAACAACGTTCGCAAATGGAGCAAGATGCGGAATGATCCAGAACTGTAGGTTAGGGACAAATGCAAAATCGATCTCGAACGTAGACGTTGATTGTTGAAAGAGCTCAATCGGCATCCATTTGAATAGCTGGCACAATTTTTTAAATAGTTGACAGTTATCGTTATGTCGTTAAGAATCTTACAATTTAATTTTTGGAAGATCAGTGAAGTCGTATCACAGGGCGACATTTTTCGACTCTTTTCATGCCAAGTTGCATAGTATATAAAAAAATTCATATCTGTGAGAAATGAAAGATAAAATACAATTCTAATGCGTGACTAAAAAATAAAATAAATATATTGACAAAATTTGTTTTAATAATATTAAACAGTAACACAGTTTGAAAGTTACATTTTGTGTGTAGTTGCTTGCAAAAATGATGAAATATGTACATGTTATATTCATATTCACAGTCAATAAGTTCAACACAAACATGTATTCTGTAATGCGTTTGATAAAATTAAAATATTAAATATTTTGGGGGCAGGAGTCAAAGATGTAATCATTTGCATCTGTGGTTAGAAATCCGCTCATCTCTTTGTCGACCTAGTAAGTAATTTACATCTAACTATGAAGTTAGAATTAATTACTAGGTCCACAGGCGAGTGTGTCTGCTACGCACATGTGCATATATACCACGAATTTTGCGGTATCATTTTCGGTGATGTGTGCTTAGTCATGATGTTATATCGGCAATGGGAGTCAGTTACCTGTGGAACTGGTTTCGAATCTTCGCAGAGACCGAAATAAAAATTCTCAAACCTGTATATTTAATGATCATTCAGTACAAGTATAAAACATGTTCCATTTCGTATCCTGGAAAAGCATTGGACTAAGTATATGTGAAGCATTTTTTAAAACGTTTGTTTAATCTTTCAATCTTATCTTCTAATATAATTTGTTTTCAAAAGGGAAATCCTGCAATCATTTAGATTCAATGACACAGTATTGATAAGATCGATATATATCTTTGTGATAGGAAGGAAGCCTTCTGATGGCTGCATGCTCCAAATAGAAGAAAATTCATATCGTATCAACGTGAATTTGCAACAGACACGACGATCAAATGGCATTTCTTAGGTTTAATTGCACAAACTAAACTTTCATTCATACACAGTTTAAACTCGTGAAATTGCCGTATGTTCACTTCATAAGTATGACAAGATCGGTCATATCCCATAATAGCACCATCTGGATCAATAAAACATAAAGCAGTCTTTATTATACATAGTGAATATCTGTAAACATGTGTCTTCATAGACCCTATTGCGACATATATACTTTCTGAAGGTTATCTTGGAGTTTTAAAAAATATATAACTGTCTTAAATTTAATAATATCTAGAAACAAGTATTGGACCGTTTACCGATAGTGACTGATGGAGATTCGTGTCCAGCAAAATTAGAAACATTTGATGATATCCTAGGAAACGGCATCAACACTTCTAGAATATGTTGAAGATATTCTTTACCAGTAGGACCTACCTTCTAAAAGGTGTGTCAGGCAGTTAGTTATGGACAGAACGAAAGAAAATTAAATAAATGGTAGACTGGAGTTACCTTCCCAGTTGGGGAACTCAAATTGTTTTGAGGCAACTCTGAAACCTAAACGTTTGTCTAATGACTACCGCGTTGTCAGAGAGCAAATATACTATATTGGTCCTCCATGGGCAAAACATTTCATTGAAAATATATAGCTTAATAGAGAAGAGAAGCAAAATGTAACATCTACCAATTATTTGAAGATGTTTATAGCCCATATTCTGCATGTAAATTGAGCGTTTACTGCCTGCAGTCATTGCATCCGCAACGTTAGGGGTATTCAACGTATGCTAGCCTCAATTAAACGACATTTATTATAATGATTATCACTTGTTACGTTATTGCTACTAGCATCTAAGTATTCTCACAATGAATATAAACTGTATCCATTCATTTGAACAGGGAATCGCTGTCGTTTCAGTAAACAATATATTGCTAACTTTAAGGAAATACATTCCTATTTCCACAAATGCAACAATTTTTATCTCTGAATAACGGCACACTTTTGTATATTTCAGCAAACGTTCAGTTGAAGTTTTTGCTGTGAATTATGTTCGTGTTTGGAATCATATCTGATTTTGTTACATTTCATGTTGGTCCCTTGTTCCATCGTTTTTAAGCTCTACGAATATTTGTATTTGATTCAGATTACAGATTGCACAATACGTACCGACATATTGTATGACTCGTCTAATTAAGAATGCTTTGCAAATATGTGCACCCTAGCTATGAAACAGATAAACCAGTTCCTGATGGTGATGGAGGAATGACGGTATTGGTTATAGTGGAGACATCGTACTCGTTTGCAGACACGTTATCATGTAAATAAATGTAAGCAAGGACGGCTTCCATTGCGTTATTCTTCACAACCTGTCTTTTCTTATCTCAGGTAGATCTGTGCGAGACAAGAACAGTGTCAGAGCATGATGAACTGTGTTGGAGGAAGAACCATGGGAACATCAGCTAAGAACCACCGACTCACGAGAAGCTATTGGCAGCTTTCTCACATGTCCACATTGACCTGAGACTTCAATCACGCGGACACAGATAATATTGCTGTGATTGGTATTGGCGAGCGTTTAATACTACTTTGTCATTCGAGGGTCCCATCTGGTAGAAATAGAAAGAAAATCACAATAAAAAAATGAAAGAAAATAAGATAACTCAACCGCGGAGTATAATGAACAAAGAACAAATCAGATGGACAGATTATCTTGGAAAAATGACACCTGCGAACAGGTTCTGATACTGAGAACACCAGCAACTGTAACAGCCCATATAATAACATGATGAAGTCTATTGCTTTAAAAAAAAACAAAAACAACGTTCGCAAATGGAGCAAGATGCGGAATGATCCAGAACTGTAGGTTAGGGACAAATGCAAAATCGATCTCGAACGTAGACGTTGATTGTTGAAAGAGTTCAATCGGCATCCATTTGAATAGCTGGCACAATTTTTTAAATAGTTCACAGTTGTCGTTATGTCGTTAAGAATCTTACAATTTCATTTTTTGGAAGATCAGTGAAGTCGTATCACAGTACGACATTTTTCGACTCTTTTCATGCCAAGTAACATAGTATATAAAAAAAATCATATCTGTGAGAAATGAAAGATAAAATACAATTCTAATGCGTGACTAACAAATAAAATGAAATATATTGACAAAATGTGTTTTAATAATATTAAACAGTAACACAGTTTGAAAGTTACATTTTGTGTGTAGTTGCTTGCAAAAATGATGAAATGTACATGTTATATTCATATTCACAGTCAATAAGTTCAACACAAACATGTATTCTGTAATGCGTTTGATAAAATTACAATATTAATTAAATATTTTGGGGGCAGGAGTCAAAGATGTAATCATTTGCATCTGTGGTTAGAAATCCGCTCATCTCTTTGTCGACCTAGTAAGTAATTTACATCTAACTATGAAGTTAGAATTAATTATTAGGTCCACAGGCGAGTGTGTCTGATATGCACATTTGCATATATACCACGAATTTTGCGGTATCATTTTTGGTGATGTGTGCTTAGTCATGATGTTATATCGGCAATGGGAGTCAGTTACCTGTGGAACTTGGTTCGAAACTTCGCAGAGACCGAAATAAAAATTCTCAAACCAGTATATTTAATGATCATTCAGTACAAGTATAAAACATGTTCCATTTCGTATCCTGGAAAAGCATTGGACTAAGTATATGTGAAACATTTTTAAAAACGTTTGTTTAGTCTTTCAATCTTATCTTCTAATATAATTTGTTTTCGAAAGGGAAATCCTGCAATCATTTAGATTCAATGACACAGTATTGATAAGATCGATATATATCCTTGTCATAGGAAGGAAGCCTTCTGATGGCTGCATGCTCCAAATAGAAGAAAATTCATATCGTATCAACGTGAATTTGCAACAGACACGACGATCAAATGGCATTTCTTAGGTTTAATTGCACGAATTAAACTTTCATTCATACACAGTTTAAACTCGTGAAATTGCCGTGTGTTCACTTCATAAGTATGACAAGATCGGTCATATCCCATAATAGTACCATCTGGATGAATAATACATAAAGCAGTCTTTATTATACATAGTGAATATCTGTAAACATGTGTCTTCATAGACCCTATTGCGACATATATACTTTCTAAATGTTATCTTGGAGTTTTGAAAAATATATAACTGTCTTAAATTTAATAATACCTAGAAACATGTATTGGACCGTTTACCCATAGTGACTGATATAGATTCGTATCCAGAAAAATTAGAAACATTTGATGATATCCTAGTAAACGGCAGCAACACTTCTAGAATATGATGAACCTATTCTTTACCAGTAGGACCTACCTTTAAAAAGGTGTGTCAGGCAGGTAGTTATGGACAGAACGAAAGAAAATTAAATGAATGGTAGACTGGAGTTACCTTCCCAGTTGGGGAACTCAAATGGTTTTGAGGAAACTGTGAAACCTAAACGTTTATCTAATGACTACCGCGTTGTCAGAGAGCAAATATACTATATTGGTCCATGCATGGGCTAAACCTTTCATTAAAAATATATAGCTTAATAGAGAACAGAAGCAAAATGTAACATCTACCAATTATTTGAAGGTGTTTATAGCCCATATTCTGCATGTAAATTGAGCGTTTACTGCCTGCAGTCATAGCATCGCAACGTTAGGGGTATTCAACGTATGCTAGCCTCAATAAAACGACATTTATTATAATGATTATCACTTGTTACGTTATTGCTACTAGCATCTAAGTATTCTCACAATGAATATAAACTGTATCCATTCATTTGAACAGGGAATCGCTGTCGTTTCTGTAAACAATATATTGCTAACTTTAAGGAAATGCATTCCTATTTCCACAAATGCAACAATTTTTATCTCTGAATAACGCCACACTTTTGTATATTTCATCAAATGTTCAGTTGAAGTTTTTGCTGTGAATTATGTTCCTGTTTGGAATCATATCTGATTTTATTACATTTCATGTTGGTCCATTGTTCCATGGTTTTTAAGCTCTACGAATATTTGTATTTGATTCAGATTACAGATTGCACAATACGTACCGACATATTGTATGACTCGTCTAATTAAGAATGCTTTGCAAATATGTGCACCCTAGCTATGAAACAGATAAACCAGTTCCTGATGGTGATGGAGGAATGACGGTATTGGTTATAGTGGAGACATCGTACTCGTTTGCAGACACGTTATCATGTAAATAAATGGAAACATCAGCTAAGAACCACCGACCCACGAGAAGCTATTGGCAGCTTTCTCACATGTCTACATTGACCGAACCTGAGACTTCAATCACGCGGACACAGATAATATTGCTGTGATTGGTAAAGGCGAGCGTTTAATACTACTTTGTCATTTGAGGATCCCATCTGGTTGAAATAGAAAGAAAATCACTATAAAAAAATGAAAGAAAATAAGATAACTCAACCGCGGGGTATAATGAACAAAGAACAAATCAGATGGATAGATTATCTTGGAAAAATGACACCTGCGAACAGATTCTGATACTGAAAACACCAGCAACTGTAACATCCCATTCATAATAAACGTGGGCGTTGGCGAATTAAAGTGAACTCTTACGTGCTTCGTCTCCGTATTACTCTAAAACGACTTACATATTTATAGTAAATTACTTCAAACGCGTTCAACATCATATTGGTTTACAAACCCATTCAAAAACTAAATCATATACATAGGGTCCACTGTAAACACGTCCTGAAAATGTATCTCATTTCCGAAGCGCCACATCAGAATGTGTGATCAATACTATTATTGTCTTTAAAGCCTCGAAGAATCAAAAATTGTAAATGTGTTCTCGAGAATATGTAAATGCACGTGATCCAGATTATGCTTCGCGGATACTTCAAACGTATCTCCCATTCTTTGTTCATTAGTTGTGTTTGCACAATATTTTGGTGGTTCTTGAATTTGTTTTAAACCCTTTTTAAGCATATCACAGGCCATACATGGCCCACAGTATATTTTGTTAACCCCCGAGACAGAACCATAGACCCACAGGAACTACTGGCAAGCTTTCTCAAATACCCACCTTGGCAGAGCCTTGGCTCGAACCCACGCGGGATAGGTGAGATATCAATGATCTGCAAAGACGACAATTATGAATTCACAATTTTGGGTTAGTACATATACGATTTAAGTAGTGACGCAAATGTCATCTTTCATTTAAAGTAACCGTTAGTTATTATCTCCAAGGCAGTAATACATGTTCCTCAAATGTAGTCGATACATGCACCTCGAAAAATAAAATCTTTGTAAATATATTATTAATAAATGTTATTAAATGGTGACAATGGCGTAACAACATCTCGGCATTTTGAAAATGTTGATGACATCTTTACAGAAACACGAATTTATGGCGCTGTATTTGTAAATGCATGAATCTTATTCTCATGATCATTTGTATTATTACCTTCGACCACTTCAGTTCATGACGACCTTATGACGGCCATATCAGTTCATGACGACCACATTAGTTCATAACGACCACAACAGTCCATGACAACCAAATGTTATTCATATTCTTAATGTTCATATTGTTGTTGTTATCGGAACTAGATTTTAAATACACACTGACATATAAACATTCCGTTTCCAAATTTGAAATTATAATTAATAATAATAATAATAATAATAATAATAATAATAATAACAATAATGATAATAATAATGAATCTAATATGACTTGGAATTATTTTAATTTTTCAGTCGAATTGCTACGATGTCTGCATCGTGGCAACATATAGTGATTTCTAGTGTCGTGCCGTAGACACAAAGCATGTGTCCCCAAGTTGCATTTTCCTGGCCACTACCAAACCAGTCCTAACCCTAACCTCCTAATTACTGAAAGCCTACCGAAGCAGAGGCGAGAACTTTATATTTTATGTCTTTGGCATGACTCGGCCAAGAGGTTCGAACCCGTGATCTCCTGCATCCAAGGCTGACGCTTCGCTTTGAGCACCTGGGCCACCGGAGGGGTAATAATAATAATAATAATAATAATAATAATAATAATAATAATAATAGTAATATTAATAATAATAATAATAATAATAATAACTCTTGAACAGTTTCATTTATTTTAAAGATCTTTTTTCCGCATTATAAAAACTTTAATTTATTGTGAAATATTTCCATAGAAGAATAATAACATTGGGAAGTTGAAATTAGTAAATTTGTAGTGAAATAAATTGGCTTTTAAATTATCGTTAAAATAAT